>CM057167.1:7633937-7653667 GCA_029962745.1 Echinometra lucunter
AAGATTCTTATTGAACTTCATTTTTTTGGTGAACATACAAAACGCACAGAGAAGTATTAATGCATTCAAGCTTTAATATTTTATTATATTTTTGTTATTGTTACAATTATCATTATTATATTATTGTCATTATCATTGTTATTATTTGTTTATCATTATTATCACTGTAACCATCATGATCATTATTGCTCTTATTATCGCTATTCTTCTCATTCTTTTATCATTGTTATTTCATTATTAATGTTGTCCAAACAGTTGGGCATAGCATGAGCTAGAATTTATAGGTTTACTGATAAATAAAGGGGAAAATGAATAACCGCGTTTTGGGACTATCATGAAATTTTTGATTTTCCATCAAATATTATTGCCTACCGATACTTTCAAAACATTAATTACATCTGCTGATTTTGCACTTAAATGCCAACGTTTTTTTTTTTTTCAAACGTGGGAGACTCTGATCATCCAAAATCCTGGGCCTTGTTTCATAAAACTTGTTATCAGTACAACTGCCACATTTTCTATGACAAATTGCTCTCACTCAATCAGATGCAAGGATTTTCAGTGCTTATAACAGTTGTAACAAGTTTTATGAACGGGACCCAGATCTCTGACAAGAAAATCAAAAACAACAACCAAAAAAAAGCAACAAAATCTTGAAAAAAGAAGCATGCGATCGGACCCATCTTCGAAAGGCCTGCACGATATAAATTATCCAGGACAGAACTCGTGACATCTGTGGGATTTTAAATTCTCAAATGTTTCAGTCTCTGTTGAATAACGCTCATGCATGTTATATTTTGATCGCATGGGCACTTCTAACGGGCCTTTCATCACATGAGCATTTGATCTCAGTCATGCAGTCATGGGCAACGTACATTCTTCTTACTACTGTGTCAACGAAATGCTCTATTTGCTTAGGTAAAATAAATAAGGATAATGCTATAAAATCACATAGTACAACTTTGTGCTATAAAATGTGCCTCTGAAAAAAATGTCCTGTCAAGGTACAAGTCCATTAAAAAAAAGGTTTTTTCAGCTTAGAGTGTGTGAAATAGAGAATTCTTAACATTTTGATACTTTATTAACAAATATATTAGCATTTGCAAATTTAAATAAACTATTTTTTTGGATTTAATTCTCGGGAATGAAGAATACAAGATCACCACCCGCACAAGAGCAAACATTGTCCACTTTCTCTAGGTTTATGAGCCCCAACCAACCATCCCGATGAATGAGGGCTCGAGGTTGACCAACCTACCTAGCAATTAAATCTTTCAACTACCAACATGGCATATTAGCCCCTCTTTAGCACGCATCATTCCACTCTTTGTACATGAATCGAGCCAACTGGTCCCAACTACATTTCTCTTTCATAATTTAAATTACTCTATTCTTGTATAAATTGCATTTGCATCTGAAATAAATCACCCGTTTAAGCACTTAGAGAACTCAACGTAGTTATCTCGTTCTCATTTCTCTCCCCTGGCTTTATCTCCCACACTTCACCATTCAGACTATTAGCCATATCTTCGAACATGTTGCATACGGTTATGCATGTAAACTGGGAAGGTTGTGATGAAATAGAACTAATGCACATCTTGTACGGAAAAATATCAGATATCGAAATGGCATGAAACCTCCACCTCCGCAACTGGAAAATATCCAGCCATGGAACTATACAGGAATCGATTTTACTAGGACTATTTATACGCATACGTAATATTGTATATTCATTTTACCTCCATGTTTGCAGAAATATGCAAGAGCCTCCTGCATACCCACAACAATGGCAGCCAGGTGTTGTGTATATACAACACCGCCCCTCACCGGTCTATATCATACAGGTAACGTCTACTTTTTCTTTTGTTCCCCTTTTGGAGGAAAGCTGAAAATCTAAACAGTTTAAAAGATTCTCGACTTTTAAAAACCTTCTTATTGATAAATTGACATGAGGTGAAATGAAACACGTACCCGTACATTCATCACATCCATTACATTGTTTTTCGCATTTTGCCACACTTGGGCCCCGTTTTATAAAACATCAGTAAAAACTGCCACATTTCTATGATAAATTTGCTCTCAGCCAATCAGATCAAGGATTTCAGGAGCTTACAACAGTTATTGCAACTTGTTATTGATAATTGCATAAATGAAATAGACACCTTCTTGCAACAATGGCGCCGCTCGGTCCCACGCCCCCACTATTTTTAAACCCTGGATCCGCTCATGCACCACAGCACCTAGAAACATAGTAGGCGCATTATGAATGTGCTGTGTTATTGATATATTATCATTATCATTAATATATCATTAATTATGCACCACAACTGCTCAGCCCCACCATGCCCACAGTAAAATGTGATCTGTACAGTTTTAATTGTAATTAATTGTAATTAGCATTTTTGTATAATTTTTGTATCAGGGCTCTGTGGCAGAAATTTTTTTTTAAATTATGTATTGAACAGACTACCGGAATAAAGATGTGAAATAAATAAATAGATAAACGCAATGGTATCAAAATACTTGGACAGCTTTGTTTGATTACGTGGAAATAATGCATTCACATTGTTTTCAAAAGTGAAGCAAAACAAGTAGAATATGCACGCAAATTAAGTCTGTATTCACAATGAATACTCAAATACTCATAATGTTGACCAAGTAAAATTGCACATTGTGAATGACAATTTTAACAAAATCCAAGGAAACTTGTCCACTACAAAATTGAATGTTGGACTCCACGCATTCAAATGCAGAGTGCACGGATACCTCCTTAACCAAACATGACATGATCTTATTATTAGAATTTGTGTAGTTTGTTAATTTGTTTCACAATATACATGATATAGTTAAGTATTCATTTAGAAAAGCAGTGAACCATTTGATTGGCCCACTGAAGCTCTCAGTCACACTCTGCTGCCCAGCACATTTATTGATTTCAAATATCTGGTGAGGCTATGTTCACTTTTGCATTATATATACCATATACCAAAAAAAAAAAAAAAAAAAAAAAACCTACACTAAACGAATATGAGCTGATAATCATGATAATGACAAAAGAAAAACGTAAAATACAACTTAAATCGCGTATGATACACGATCTTTCAAATAATTTCAAATTCACTCCTTTCTTCTCTGTTTATTGATTTTTAACAGACTATCCCGCCCCCTCAAAGAGGTCGATCGGAACAGTACGATGCAGCTGGTGGCCTACGTACGGGGATCACGCACCTGGTGTTAGGGGTGCTTTCGATTGCACTGTCGGGTGCAACTTCGCCACTAATAACAAGATCTACAATCCTTATGGCATCTGGTCTGGCATTCTTGTGAGTCTCCATTTTTCTTTTTATTGGAAATAACGGCGTTAAACACATGGGTGTCGATCCTAGGGGATGGAGGGGGGGGGGGGATATATATCCCCCAATATTTTGGTCAGGGGGGATGGTCTGTACAATAACCCCCCCCCCAATAGTTCACCATAAAAATGAAAAATTACATAGCCTCCTATAATCCACGAAAAACAATAAAGACAAAGACAAAGAGAATAAAGAGCAAAGAGCAATTTTTAAAAGGAAATGAAAAGGAAAAAGGCTTTCAGCGCTCGCTCACATTTTAGGTATTTCAACCATAAGGTTGTAATACAATCTTATGAAAAGCAAATCGGTTTGCATATTGTCTTTCTATCAGATGGTATGCGGTTTGCATATTGTCTTTCTATCAAATGGTATGCTGTTATTGATCTACTCGCATTTAATATCTTTTGTTTATCTTAACCAATGCCAATTATTATTTTATTCAGGGTTTATTATTAAATGAAACTTATTTGCACCTATCCAGTGTTATACATGTACTGTTATAATGTAACTACAAGGGCTCGAAACGGGAAGAAGACCCATAGCAGAAGAATTTTCACGGAAATAATGGCCTGTGACCAGTAACCTATTCCTATCTACCAAATTGAGAAAGGATCGGATGCTATAAAATGTACATTATTAAATCTTAGAACTGGAGTACAGTACACTAGAACCTAGCTGTTCTTTGGTATTTAAAAAATAGCCCTTTCTCGCTCCTCTCGCTCTGCTCGCTCATAGAAACAAGATCAGGAGGCAAGAGCTCTTATTCCTTCAGCAACATACCTCAAACTCAATTTTTTTGGTCAGCTCTTGACTTTTATGAGAAATTAGCTAAAATTATTGATTCAATTGAAAATCAAAGTTTTAATCTTATTCCTCTCAGAATTCTATTCTCGATCATATATATAAAAAAATTACCATTGTGTAATCCACTTTAACGGAAACCACACCCCAAGAAATAACTACTTATTCTGAAAGATTTATTATATTCTTACCCATTAATCTACAAGATTCCCCACTAAAGTGTATGAGAATGAGAGAGGCATTTACCTGCTATTATCATTTGTATTAAAATTGCCAGAACGCAAATTTCATAAATAAGTTGGTGCTCTTCTTTGGTGTTATTCTCATATAAATGAAGTAGATTTGTCATATTTTTATATAGTTAGATCCGTTATAATGATTGTTGTATCTTTAAATGAGTTAGTTAAAAGCGTTTCCCTGTTATACATGTATATTCTTCAACAAATTTAAATTCTATCTTCTTATCTTTGATTTTTAGCATAGAAAATCAAGGTTTTGTAGTGATTTTAAGAAGTATTTCGAACTAAAGCTTGATGATACATGTACAACTTAACTTCGCACGTCATATTTCAAGAAAATACTGCGCCCATGCCATGCTAAAGGCATCACATCATGCCAAGAATATCTTCATTTATATGTCTCTTGTACATTTCCGTAAGGAATATTGTACATCAAAGGGCAGGAATACATCTCGTTTTGCAGAATACCTACACGTAATGTTTTGGGGTTTGATTTTTTTTTAAAAGTCTTTGCGACTGTGTTGGTCGGACACATAATCACCGTCAGTTGGGCTACCCAACATATCTGTGAGTGAAAACATGTTTTTATATGGTTCCCACATAGGCGGATCCGGGGGGGGGGCCGAAGCGGCCCGCGGCCCCCCCCCCCCCCCCCCTTATTGGCGGAGCAGAAAAAGAGAAGAAGAAAAGGGGAAAAAAAAAGAGAAAAAAAGGAAAACAAAAAAAAAGAAGAAGGAAGAAAATAAAGTATGGCAAAATTTCCGCTTGCGCTCCCACGATCGTATGCTTTTATCTTGAGATGTATAAGAAAGAATTACAAGAAGTATAATTCATTTTATGGGGATTTTTCCCGCTCATGATTTGCGCTCGCATTTATTAGGGGGAAGTTAATTGGTTATCATCAGTTTTAGAATGTGTTCAAGAATAATGAGAGAGTCAAATTGCTCTGCCTTCAGGTTATGTAATTTACAAATTTGGGTTTAAAACCAAAATTTCGGCTCGCGATTCGCGCTCGCAATTGTCACTTCCTCAAAAAGGTACGGTCCACTATTTCCAAAGTTGAACCCCCGTAAAATCCTAGGTACGGGCCTTGACGGTCACTTACCCCATAGTGTAAACTGGGGTAGAGAAACCGTTCCCATTCGACAAATTCGCGATTGCTGTCAGCAAAAAGAGAGGGAGAGAGAGAGAGAGGAGAGAAAGAAAGGAGACTGAGGGAATAGGATGTAGGGGAAAAGGAAAGAATAAAAGGAGTAAGGTGCAATATTCGGCTTATTTGCTTGCTCATTTTGACGACGAAATATCAATGGTACCACGAAAGAGAGCGTATATTTTTCCTCGCTCGCTGCGCTCGCTCGTATTACATTTCGGAAAGCAAACACAATCGGCAGGTGAGATGAACAAATATATAATTTAGGCCTAAATACTTTTAGGCCCATCATGTAAATATTACCTCTACCATAACAAGATATATTTCCCCGCTCGCTCGTATAACATAAGATGGTCTTGGAAAGCAATAAATTAGGTAGGAGAGGTGACCAATATTTCAAATAGATATCTTGAGGGCCGATCGTGTATTTGCTAAAGAACTTTACTTCTACCATAAAGGGAGTATTATATGTATTTCCTCGCTCGCTATGCTCGCTCGTTCGTACAATTACTCAAATACAAAGATGGATTTGGGAAAGCACACGCATTCGGCAAGCGAGTTGACCAAATGTACCTGCAATCATACAAAAAAAAAGTTAGATATCTCATAATTATTTGGATGAAAAATTAACACTTCTACCAATGACAGATTCATTTGGAATCTCAAAATTTTTCAGCTCGCGCTTCGCGCTCGCATTTTCCATCATTTCCTTTTTTGCTCAGGATTTTTTTTTATAATTCCTTAATTAAAGATAACCTTTTCAAGATATAAGCGCATCTACCTCATGGGGGGGGGGTGACCCACAAAATAATCTCATTCATTACGCCAATGGATGCAGCCTTAAACCATGCGTTTCTAATCAGTTCGGCGGTTTTGAAAAATTACCCCCCCCCCCCCTATTGGAGAATGCTGGATCCTCCTCTGGTCCCCGTTGTGTCCAAAATAATCGTGTCAAATTTTTGATGTTTCGTTTGCCGGGCAAACATTTCCAAAGCTCTACAGAAACCTCCAAGGAACTTTAAAATGTTTAAAGCCCATTGAAATAATCCAACAAAAAAAAGAAGAAAAACAAACACAAACAAGACAGCATGTACTAAACAATGCATGGCATTCCATGAACTAATTTCAAACCTGTGGGGGTGTTCGTAAAGTTTAATACGTTTGACTTTACGAACGACTGGAATATGAAGTGCCAAATGGGATACCCAAAGTTTTTCCCGACATTTTAACAAAGTGTAACTGCATTTCCCGTAATCTCAATTAAATTGTGGCAAAAAATATACTTTGCAAAAAAACTGATTGTAAACAATAATAATGTTAATCTAAGTCTACATAATATCACCTTTACCTGATGCGATTTAAAATGATTGAGAATCCCATTTAGCTTGCCATATTCAAGTCGTTCGTAAAGTCATTCGTAACCTTACGAACAGCTTTATGAAACATTACCCTGTTTGATATTCCCTTTTTTTTATCCTATCTCTCTTCAGTTTTACATACAGCTGGAATTTTGGGTGTACTTAGCAAGAGCAAGAGGAAAGGCGTGGTAAGAGAGAATTATTCAACTCATTAATCCATTACACTGCCATGACTGGAATCGGGGCCCCGTTTCATAAACTTGTTATCAGTAACAACTGTTATAAGCTACTAAAATCCTTGCATCTGATTGGCTGAAAGCAAATTTGTCACATAAATGTGGCAGTTGTTACTGATAACAAGTTTTATGAAACGGGGCCTAGATGGTTCCTCCTTACATGCCTTATATTAGGTAGAAAAACAGAAATAAGTGAATTCAGTAGTCAACGGGTTAACATCATCGCCTATCATTGTGATTAACCTATATAGGGTAAATGAAGAATTCGGAATGGAGAATCATTAAGATTCTAAATGACGATTCTTCTCATTGAAAAGCAATAGGGCAGTGCTTCTCTTTAGGCTCGGCTTCAACGAGGAGTCATATTTTGCTGACGTTAGGACCGCGCCATTGCCTGTACGGTATTTTCAATTTGTGCGTTATGGGAGAGCGATGTCAAAACAGTGCCAAAATACTTTCAATTTCCCTTCACCATGCTCACTGGCTCAAATAGCACAGGTAATGACGCAATATGAATGACGCATCGTGTGAGCCGACCTTATGAAGAGCCCAGTAAACATTTCGTTATTCTCATAAGATTCATGCTTCAATCGATGGTTTTATTGTAGATTACAGGGTATCTTGTGATGGGCGTCTTGTCCTCAGTGGAAGCTTTCGTAATGCTGGTGTTGGCTGGCGTGTGGGCGGGAGTCTTTAGCTTGGACTCAGAATGTCTTCGTCGCTGCAACTACTATTACGGTGGATGTGAAGACTTGTGTCGAGTCAAGGTGAATAACCCCATGGATATAATGGCCCATATTCTGCAGTGATGGAGTCGAGGCCGGCAATTCCGAGTCACGAGGCCGCTGCATAAAAATTTCTCCCATAGACTTTGTACACGTGACTCGGACTGAGGCCAAGGCCAAGACCGGCAAAAAAAATAGACGAAACTTTTACAGGACAGACGAAGAGAGAGTATATAGAAATTCGACAATCAGATATTCAAATATTCAAATACGTGATTAGATATCTGGGAGTCAAAGAAGTTATGTGTATGGCTATGTATGCAGAAAAAAAAGACAGATTGAAAAAAAAATCATTAGAATTAAAAAATTGGGGAATGATACATATCGAAATTAAGACACAAGTACGCTTGTTTTATGCAAAGCCAATTCTAAATTTAGATGTCAAAGTAATTAAAGTAAAGTGCTCAATATATTTTGATGTGAATTGTTTGACAGCGCATGTGTATTTACTGCCGATTTTTTCTCTATCCAACTCACACTTAAGTATTAACACACACCCTCACCCACACCCCTTACACACATTTTAATTTCTATTTTGCGAGCGAGCCAAAAATAACCACTTTTCTGATTTTAATCGCATTTTCAAATTGAAATTCTGAGATATGATGGTTGTTTATGACAAATTATCAAACATTTTACTAACTGATTAATTAAAATATCATTTCTTCCTTAAAAAGTGTGGGGGATATTTGCACACGCCACCCCCCCCCCCCCTGTCGAAAAAGTGTGTGTGTGGGGGGGGGGGGGTGATATACGGGATTAACGCCAATGATGTACAGGTCTATGGGGTATGGGGCGACAAAAAAAAAATTGGTTTCCTGCCTGGCTAAAAAAAAAAAAAAAAGCGCACCAATCAATTCCTAAAAAGTTAGCGCAGAAATTGTTGTCATGAGATTGTTTGCGCAAGTTTTGACAAAATTCTCTCTAATTTGAGAGCTGACGCGTTAATACGCGTTCATTAGCATAAGTGGCGGCACAAAGTCGCATCATATCTGAACCATAGATCTGACACAAAAAATGTGCCGGCACAATGTGGCTGCACAAAGTCGCATAATATCTAAACGCACCTTTAAACCTTTCGCCAGTCTCATGCGTAATTAAGTCTTCTCTGTATTTCTCGAGAATAGGAAAGTACACAAAGAGCATATTAATAACATTAAAGCAGACCCACCCATGAGGCGGAAAGATGATGTGCGTTTCTTTTGAACCCCCTCCACTTCTGTGTCGAGTCAAGGCCGCAATCATTACCATGATATTATTATTATTTATTATTATTATTATCATTATCATCATCATCGTTATTATCATTATCATCATCATTATTATTACTATTATTATTGTTGTTGTTATTATTATTATTGTTATCTTTATATAACCTTACTCTACAGGAAGCCACAGCCATCCACTCTGTGCTCGCTGTTGTGGCCGTCCTCGAATTCTGCGTCTCTATCATCGGGGCTGCTTTCTGTTGCCGTGGATTAACCTGCTGCTGTGCCTCTCCAATCCGCCCAGGCATGGCAGATGCGACGGTAGGCAGAAATTTTTAACAGCGCCCTCCATGTCCAAAAAGTAATATGACTTCAGATACCCATAGCATGTTCATTATTTGATACACGATAAAAGAGCATTGTAGGTAAAATTCCTTCTTCAGGGGCATAAGTGCCGCGCTGGGGATCGAGCCCTCAACTCTCGCGTGTCCAGTCAAGCGCCTTGTACCACTCCACCACGGCACATTACACATACGAGCGCCCACACACAACACACACCTGCACCCGCACACACAAAACGATAATAATGATGATAATGACAATGATGATAATAACAATAATATTATTACTCTGGAGTGTAGCATGTAATGTCGGCTTTCCACTGTTCCCCAAAAGCAGTTTGTTGAATGCGAGCGCACATCCACTTCAAGGTTTTAGCTATGGATTTTTTTGTTTTTGTTTTGTTTCTGTTCTTTGATTTATGTTGTGTGTGTGTGTTTTTTTTTTTTATTGGGGGTGGGGGTGTTGGTTTTGTTTTTTGTTTTTATTTAACAAAAGACAAACTTTGACATCGGTACAACTTCCCTTGTTAAAACTCGACTTTAGACCTAGGGACGGGTTTAATCTTAGCAGAATATGGGCCATCAGGATGAATATTCAGTGGTTAAGTACGATTATGACAAGTGTTTGAATAATTAAGTAGATCTGTCTCTGCTAGTGGGAATACAAACGTGTGGTACATACACATAGCACCAAAGGTAACGCCATCATTAAGACTATAGTCCAGACTCTGTCCCTTTCTAAAATTCTTTTTTTTCCCCCTTTAGCTAACCTTGTTCATTCGGCACACTCTCCACAGCGCTGCACTACACGAAACGCACGATCCTCGAAAATTCACCTCTGCGAGGGCAGAAAAAAAAAAGCTACTTTCGCCGTCGTGACTGTTGGTGGTGTATTCTCAGCTGATCGAATGCGCGATATGGAAACAGTCCAAGCAGTGGACTATTAAGACTACAGAAATATCAGCTCAGGTAATCCCACTTTTTTCTTCGTCTTTATTTTTTTTTCTGCAGATTACGTATCATAGCCAGCCTCAGCGGGTGGCACTCCCTCCAGAATAACCACAAGGTAAACCATTTTGGTATTTAAAAGCATAGCTATGGATTGTCGTAGTCGAGTGGTTTAAACATTCGACTGGAGATGCAATGGTTGTATGTTCCAACCCTGGCACGCCACCAATGTCTTTTGGCAAGACATTAATCTCCATGTACGTGTGTTCAAATAAACCCATGTGCTAAATTGATACTGGTGGGAAGGAACTGCTTGTACCTGCCCTTGCACCGAATTCGATATGGTCTAGCTACTCAAGCCGGAGTAATATTCATGATACAAAAAAAGCCCATTATTTCCAATTAAACAGCATAAGAATACTGTAGAAGTGACTAGAACTACCTAATGGTTGCACTCAAAGAAAAAAGGGTGCAAATTTGCACCCCAAATGCACCAACAGCAGCACCTTTTGGGGTGCAATCTTGCACCCTACATGAAAATGTGCAAATAAGCACCATTTTGTACTTGTTTGCACCCGAAAATGCCCATCTGCAACCATAAAGGTGCAATAATGCACTTAAAGAGTGCAGAAATGTTTGTTTCCAAAAGGGTGCAAATTTTCACCTTCCCTAAAAGGTATAACTCTGCACCCTTAAGGGTGCAAAATGTAGCCCACTGTACCCTTAATGGTGCATAATGCTTCTTTGGATGCAAAGTAGCACCCATAAAGTAGCTCCTGGTGTTGCATTTGAAGGGTGCAAAATCAATTTGTTTTTTCTTAGTGTGTACCTGCTCACTCGCAATCAAAACCCAGGTTATCTGAGATGCTCGAAAATTAACGTTGCCATCTAAACAGAAAATTATACGAAACTCGCATACAAGAAAAGGAAATGGAATATTTTTAGATGTATCTTATAGACCCTTACTGTATTTTGATATCAAAATATCACTTCTACCGTCAAAAGGAGTTTATTTTTTTCTCTCGTAATATCTAAAAACAGGACATTTCAGAATTTCAGAGTACATGGCGCTGGCGCCCGTGATTTTCATTGTATATCATATTAAATCCCCATTCATTTGATAGAGAAATTATAGTATTTAAAAAATACTAATCAAACGGAGAGTAGACCGACCGCAAAGAAGTGGTAGTTGTGTTGTAATGAATGGAATCTAAACGTTCTTATTCCCCCCCCAAAAAAAAAAAAAAAAAAAAAAAAAATCTCTGAAAATTACTATGACCCTTCCCTTTCCTACCGGTTTTTTTAATTTTCCAATTTTGCTTTGCTTTGCTTTGCTTTGTTTTTTGTTTTGTTTTGTTTTGTTAATGGTTAAGTTTAGTTTTGTTTGGACTGGTTTGGTGTTTTTTTTTGTTGTTGTTACAGGGAAGAGGGCAAATAAGTATATAAAGATTCAACCCGATGAGTCACGAGGCATCTTCCATAAACATCGCGGTCTATTACTTTGATTAGCGTTCTCCACAGGCAACCAGGCAAACTTGTACATGTACTAGGAGATAGTCCTCAACAAAATGTCAACTCATTTGAGAGATGATTCTTGAGAACACATGATAAATAAATGAAGTACTGATATTAACAAAAAATATCAACTTGATATTTGCATGAAGTATACCTAGAAGTGGCTTACTTGACAATGAAGGATTCACATCTTCAAGGTTCTGGAATGTATCTATGGTGGCCCTGAAGTACCCTCGACAACAGGTCATGCGCGACGTGAATTTCGCATCCCGGGTCATGAATTTCGCATCCCAGGTCCCGAATTTCGTATCCGGGGTCCTGAACTTCGCGTCACGGGTAATGAACTTTGCGTCACGCGTCATGAATTTCTCGTCACGGGTCGCGAATTTCGCCACTGGGGCGCAAAGTTGGCCGCGAAATTCACGCCGCACATGACCTGTTGTCGAGCGCACTTCAGGGCCACCATATGTATCGGATCATTTTAATCATTTAACAACCATGTGTGTCAATTTGGGTGTAACTCTGTAATGAATAGCTTTGCTCCAAGCATTTATACTTCTTTTTAAAAAACGGCAGTAGTGTTGATAACAGTGAAAATGTCTCCTTTGTTTCTTCCAACTACACTGTTTACATTACGTCTTGTGGATGAATAGATAAGGCAAAATAGGTTGCCTTATATAGTTTTGATCTCATCAACCCCCAAAGTATCACATTTCGAATTAGATTATATGTACAAAAATGAAAGCTTATACGAAATGCTAAAACAGTTAATATACCACGCTTGTTTGTTTTTAGTTTTTGCATCGTTTCTGTTTATGATACATTAAATATTGTATGTACTTTTATACAAGCCGTAGTAATTGTGTCACGGTTTCGTGAAATAATGACGTATTATCATTGTTTCTTTGGGCGTCACCTGTGCCTGAGAGGCGATTTCTTTTTATTGTACATATACTACGCAAAAAGTTATATATCAACGTCGATAAGTTAATTTATTTCATAATAAAATCATTAAGTTTCAAGAAGACTTATATGATCGGGAGCTCGAACAACACTGCAGGGAAAAATATAAGAATTAGACAATATAAGTGCCAACGTGGAATAATACTCCCCTTTGACTGGTTCTGTGAAATACATCAAAGCTGTTGATATTATAGAAATAAACTGTCATTTTCTTAGACTGCCGAAAACAAAAATAAAACTACTTCACTTATAAGACTTTGACCAGAATTTGTAAGTAAAGACTTGGAAATTTTATACAAAATGAAATCATCAATTTCTGTGTAATGCAGCAATACAATTGTATATATATACAGTTGATATATTTAATGTATCAGGATGTTTCATACATTTCAATTCAGGATACAAATAAACTTCAGTAATGTACCTTGTTAAATAAATGTCTAAACTCATAATGATCTTCTTGTTCTGCGATATGTGTGTACTGGCCTCCAAGGAAGCAGAGCGTGGTAACATGCATCACACTGATCTGAGAGGGCAATCCATCCATTCCGTTATTTCTGTTCTGTACATATTTCTTCACTGTATGTCTTAATATCTTTGTATCTTTGTGTATCTTCGTCTTCTTCTTCTTCTCCTTTTTACTGTGTGTATGGAAAATAAATACAATATAATACAATTATCATCGAGGGCGTAATTGATGGAGTGAACGAAGAAAGGAACTTGAGGACACGTCTGGAAACGGGTGAAAAACTGGATTGAATACATTTTGTGTGGGAATCACACATGCTCATACTGGACATACTGGAAGGGAAGATGCATTGTATTAAGAGGTAGTCCCAGAACTCGGATGGTGTCAGACTTGATAGGTGGTAATAGGTACATCACAAGAAGGAGAAGGCCCAAGATAGAGAGGAACGGGTGAAAAAAATGACAGAAAGTTACTCCCATAGATATTTTTCCACAAGATGGAGGAGACCAGCCTTTTTCAAAGCATTTTCCAGTTTTTTTACTCTGTCGTCTCTCATTGTCTTCATGAACCAGGTCTGAAGCATATGTCGCGTTCCTTCTATATTCACGTGAGTCCCTCTCGTGTTGGTCTCCCTAAACCTATTAATAGCAACTGCATGAAATCCGAGAGCTTCGCCGAGGTATCGGAGGTTTCCGTCTGGGATGTTGTCAGCTAGCTGTGTTAGCATCATCTCGAATTTTTGATCATCTTCAAATAATATTCTGCTTTTCGAAGCAGTGTGTTGACTTTTGGAGTCAGCCACGAAGCTAAAAAAGAAACAGGAAGAAGAGGTGACAGAAAGAAAAAATAGAATCTGCTGGACAGTGATGACAATCAACATGATTTTAGAATATTTGCTTCCATGTCTATATTCATGTCATTTAGGATAAGCCAATGCATAATTACAGTTATAAATTCCCTCTTTTTTGAGTTTTGGAAAGGAGTTTACTTTTGAGTAGCCAGATTTCATCTCTTTCCTGGAAGCCTTCCTTTTCAACAAGAGTCAAGTCTCCTTAAGGCCCGTTCAAATATGAGGGGGGGGGGGGGAGGGGGGAACCCCGGGGTTTAAAGATAAACTTGAGTTCTGTTCATGCGACCATAATGAGAAAGAAACTGTTTCAAAGCAACTGGGAGAGTTACTTATTAGTTGTATATGAACGCAGATGCCTAGTTTGAGATTTGGAGATTATCGAATTGATGAGAAATTCACTTACTTTCCCCCAAAAGTATTTGAACTACACAAAGAAATGAGTAGGTATACATGCATGGACCACACACAATTCTGGCATGAATATTACCCCAGCTGTTTAGCCTTTTCTTGTCATATTTGGGCATTTTAAGAGCAATCCTTTCTACGGGACATTTTTACTTTGATATTCTTTCTAACTGACATGAAAAGAATGAGAAAGCTCAAACCTTATCCAGAACTCGAGTTCTCTATAAGCGCATTATAATATATAACACGGAAGTGAATGAGTGCGAGACATTTTAAGCGCTATACTTTGTTTGTTGCGTCATTTCCATTCATTTTGTACACAAAAATACGCTTAAAAACCCTCGCAGCTTCCCCCTATCTGAACACGCCTTTACCTTATTTTACAGAAAGAGGAGAAAATCATATTTGTATGTTGCGGGGAGGGGGTGATTATTGCATTGTGGTTTATAAAATAATGTGCATGTGTAGTTATGTATTGAAATTGTGCATCTGTTGGTTATTTCCTTGATATATTGATCCACATTCAACTTCATGTTTCTTAAGATTCGTGTAGGTCCTAGCATGGTCCTACCTCACAACAATCAAATAATATTCATGACAATAACATAGTCTTTATATGTAGAACAGCATCATCAGCATAAACAGTAATCTTTATAGAGCGCCTACAATTATCATTTTTACTCCAGCATTGCAAAATACCTTTTTTAAAATTCACCTTAGTCGCGAGATACAAATGTGGCTAAAAACACAATGTGAGCACCGATCTAGCCCAGAACTTCTTGGACAAGAGACAAGTGCCTTCACCAATTAACATCCGAGTCTGTGTTCCCACTTTCTTTCAGGTATATTTACCTATTTATTAAGTTTCTTGTCGTCTCATCGTTCACGTAGTCTCTTGGAAGCTTTCCGGAAACATCCTTCATGTTGACGTCCGCACCTTCCTTGAGCAGCAGAAGTAGAAGCTCATTCGATTTGGAAGCTGGTACTAGCTGCTGTGATCTATTTGTATTGTGGAAGTGAAAAAAAAAAATCAAGCTCTGAATTTTTACAAGGCAACAAAAAACACCGCTTTACGTGTTTGGGTATCCAAAAAAGGTGTAAACTCGAGTTGATGGTTGATTATGTTTGTTATATCTGTAATTAATTTTTTTCACCAGCTAGGGATAATATATGAAATAAAAAGTTCATTACCTGAGAACGCATCAGGTTTAGTTTCATTGCTCCATTCAAATTATAAAGGTCCCTGCCATATTTCCAATCCAGCACTGATGAAGAAATGAATACCTTTTTAAAAATTCTGTTCATGGATAGTAATACATGAATATTCTTTGCGTAATCAGGTAATATGGATGACTTATGATTGAATCAGTTGACGATAAGAATGCTTAATTACTTTCCGCTAATTACAATCGTTACAGGATTCATAACATTTGATATACTCAGTCTGCTAAGAGAGCCCTTTGGTCAAAAGTATAATCTATAATACTCTTGAACATGCTTATGTTTATAGGAGAATATAGCAATTCAAATCCCGTTTCAAGTGATATGGGCGGGAATTTTACGTCACCGAAAACAACGAAGATAACTATGAAAATCGGTATCCTGCGATGGATGTGGAAAAGGATTCGGATAAGCCATTGATGAGAAGGGATTGATATTAATGAAATACAAGAGATTGACATTAGAACGGTTTACTTTTATATAATCTTTATCGTATAAGGATTACATACTTCCCGCGTCTTTTTTGACCGTTGAGGTGATTGGCCGCCAGATGCAGGCTCGTCTGCCCGTTGTTCATTTGGGCTTTCAAGTTAGCCCCATGGTTCAACAAAGCCTCTACTGTTGATACATGGCCACCTACAGCAGCGAGGTGAAGCGGTGTGGAACCATCATTTGCAGGCCAGTTGACCAAATTCTTCCCCTGGATAAAAGTTATTGAAATCGAAATCTGAGAGCCCTACTTTGCAAATATAAAAAAAAAAATTAATTTGCTTTCCTTCTGCAACGCACTATAAGAGAAATATATTTTTTCAAAATGTTGTTGAAACAATGAAATCGAAATGTTAGTCCATCCTTTGATCCTTTTTCTTCCAAAAGATTCTCAATTTCTAGACTGAAATTCATGTAGTTCGACAAATCAGAAAGGAATGATAGAAATACGTATACCTCAAAATTAATTAGCAATAGGATCTAAAAATGTAATTATAAACGCTCGGAATGGCGAATCTTCAGAACTGTGGTTTTTAGGGGGAAAACGAGCTGTAACCATTCTTATGGAACAAGGTCTATGCAAAAGTGCAAAATGTTCAAGTCTTGTGTTCATGTCTTACATTCTCTGTGTCACTGAGGAAACAGTTCACGATGTTTAGACGGCCTTTCTGAGCGGCGAAGTGGAGAGGTGTCCACCCTTTATTGCAGGTCTTCTCAATCTCGCATCTTTGTAGCAAGAGGAACTTCAGAATGGCTAAATGTCCCATCTCAGCAGCGTAGTGAAGTGGTGTGCAGCCACTGCTTCCGCTCTTGTTCACCTCGACGTCTCGAGCGATTAAATACCGCGCAATCTCCACACGACCATTGTAACATGCTATGTGTAGCGGCGTCAATTCGTCTTTCGTCGTTATGTCTACGGTCATCCCGGCTTCATCAACAAGATATCTGACGACAGAAAGATGACCCTGCTGGGCGGCATGGTGTAGAGGGGTCCATCCAGATTTGTTTATAGTCTCAATATTTGCGCCTTCGCTGGTAAGTAATTTGACAATGTCGAGATTTCCTTGATATACTGCCGAGTGAAGAGGAGTTAAACCCTCCTTTTGTTTCCTTTCAACGGAAACATTCAGAGAAAGCAGAAATTTGACGATGTCCAAATATCCATTTGTCGCGGCACGATGTAATGCGGTTTGCCCCTGATTGTTGCTAAGCTCCACTGCGGCTCCTTGACTGCTTAGGTATCTCACAACTTCCAAGTGCCCCTTCGCCGAGGCAATGGTAACCGGAGAATCCCCGTCCTTGTTGCTCTCATTAGGATTAGCTCCTTTTGTTATCAGGAACCGGATGAAATCTATCTTTCCGTGATCCGAGGCGTGGAATAGAGACGTACAACCACCTTTGTCTCTTGTGTCAACATCTGCACCATTATCCACCAAACATTTTACAATGTCCAAGCTGTTATTACACATTGAAAAACGGAGCGGTGACCTACCCATTTCCATCTCTTTTCTATTCACGTCTGCTCCTTGAGACACAAGATACTCAACCGTGTCGAATTGACCTTCCCATGAAGCATTGTGAAGTGGTGAGTATCCTCTCTTATCTAGTTTGTCAAGTTCTGCACCGCAACTTAGCAGAAATTTCACCACTTCGCATCCACCAACTCCACGCGCCGCTGCATGGAGGGGTGTTTGACCAAAGTGGCACGTTTTATGTACATCATCACCTAGAGCTATCAAATATTGAACAATTTCTAGATGACTTCCTTTGGCAGCATGATGGAGGGGAGTCCATCCTTCGTTGTTCGAGTTGTGAAAACTGGCCTCTTTCGATGCTAAATATCTCACCACTTCAGTGTGACCATAACTTGCAGCGATAAGGAGAGGCGTAGACTCATCATTTTTAGTCTTTTTATTGACATCCGATCCTGCATTTACAAGAAGTTCGACAATTTCAAAGAAGCCATTCTGGCATGCTGCATGTAGTGGAATCCAACCGCAACAGCAAGCAATATGAGCATCAGCACCCTCGATGACAAGAAATTTCACAATATCGGTGTGACCGTTATTACACGCTTTTCTCAAAGCTGTTTCATTGCGAACGTCGACTTGATCCAAGTTAGCCTGATTTGATACAAGTGCCTCAACCACTGTGATGAACCCATTGTCAGATGCTAGGTGTAGCGGAGTAATGTCTCCTAAACCTTTGTTGTTGACACTGGCTCCTCTTTTCAAAAGATATTCAACGACAGGGAGTTGATTTCTGCATTAAAAAGAGTGGTACTTTTTTTACAAGGGGGAAAAAATCATCATCTGCGTTTTTAAATGTAATCATGGCTCCTTGTTTGAAATCCTTTAAAGTTTTCCAGTAATGATATGACATCTTCCATGCCGCATATTCTCCGAACAATAATAAATGAATAAATACTGGGCCACCATGCCTTCTATTTTTGCATTCCATCCACACATCTCGGTAATTTGTCTTCCAAATGCCTTTTGGAAATACCCACATGAAAAAGTCGACTTGAAATCTGGCCACCTCAAGTCGGCAGACCTCATTTATGTATATTTCATGTGTATGTTTTATCGAGAATGAAAGTAAAGAATTGAGTTGAATTGAATTGAAAGCCGACAACGGAGCTTAGAAAGTTTTACGAGCAAATAAAGTATAATCCGTAATGTATGGCTGCCTGTTCACTATACTCATATGGGAGTGGTGCATGGTTACCGAATACTAGCAATTGATGACTTCAATTTAAACAATAGTTCTGGGTCAATTTGACCCAAAATGCACCCCCAAATATATATATGAATAAATAAATGAATAAATATATAAATAAAAGAGAAAAGAAATGGGGACCCTCCCCCCCCAAAAAAAAAATAGAATCTAAACCAAAAGAATCTGACAAATTGAAGTCAACTTATGGTAGCTATTAGTTACTTCAAGTTAGCTTATTGACCTCAAAGCAACCCTACGTGAACTTTGACAAAAGATGGATCATTTTCATGTGTTTCCCATCCCGTCCCCCGTCCCTACAAAAAAAAAATGATTACTCAGAGTGAAGTGATACCGCTGGGTTACCAAATACTACCTACTGATGACTTCAAGTCAACTGTTTGATCTAAACAACAACTATGATAACTCTGAGCAATAACTGTTCAATAACTGAACAAGCGGTTATATATTACGGCCTATACTGTATTTGCTCGTAATTTATTTCTTCAAGTTCCGTTGCCGACTTGAGGTGACCAGACCTCCAGTCGACTTTCATGTGCGTATTTCCATTGCTGCATATTTATGCAGCTATCCATATGTGAAAAAGCCTTAAAGATCCCCCTTGTGTACAGTACTTGTATCTTGTGTACAGAGTATCATTATTTTCTGAAGAAGCCCTATGGA
>CM057167.1:7654167-7674757 GCA_029962745.1 Echinometra lucunter
AATCTATACATTTCTATTTTAGTCAATAACAACGTGCAGTTGGATCGAGTTGGGCCTTTCTGGAAATCGTGTATGACGGCGGAAACAGTGTCACGGTGCCTAAAATTATACAATATCTCGTGAGAATTTGTCACATTTCAGAAATCTGACAGCTTAATATTTCACCGCGTTTTTAAAAAAAGCATATATGTTTTTTTTATATAGTTGTGTGGTGTGATATTCTTTCTACAAAATATACCATACATATATACTGGGTTTTAGAAGGTAACATTGATATACATATATTATGTTTGTTATAGGCGAATTCGCTGAACATTTTTTCTTAACCTTGATATCAAAAGAAATTGTAGTACAGGCTGAAAAATCAAGCAGGTTTCCTTTTTTTTTATTTGGGGGGGGGGGGGGGGGGTTCTTGCCCCTCTTCATTGCATCCTATACAATTGTGTTTCGTCTTTTGATAGGAAATCATGTGTTTGATGGAGCTTTTATTTCTTGCCTTCTCTTCTATTTCGATTATATACTTATGACGCTGTCTTTCACGATCTTTTCTTTTTTTTTCTTCCTGAAAATCTTCAGATAAATTTTTCGAGAGCATGTACCGGTATTCATAGGAGAAAAGAAAAATTGTGAAGTTGGGTGTCTCTCAGTCTCCCCCCCCCCCCCCCCCCCCCACTCCTCTCTCTCTCTCTCTCTCTCTCTCTCTCTCTCTCTCTCTCTCCTCCTCCTCCTCCTCCTCCTCCTTGTCTCTATCTCTCTTTTTTCTTTTCAGCTCTTCCTTTTTTAGGGATATGGTCGACGACGATGAGCTTTGACTTTACGAAGTCATAATTTTGGGTGTTAAAAACAATTTTAAAAAGCAACAAGAAGATTTGGGGAGAGGAAAGATGGGAGAGAAAGACAGGAATGAAGATGAAGTAAAAGGTATTATAGACAGACACTCAGAAAGGCGGAGAACTAGATTGTTTTTCTTTCTGTTTTTAAAGAAAGGAAACGATGTGACATAATGATATTGAGAGAATCGACGCATAGAAGACAATTTTTTTCTTGAATGAGGAAGATAGGAGAAAAGATGAAGAGCAAAGGATATGGGGGAACAAATATTGATAAATGATTGATAGAGAAAGAAGGGAGGGAGAAGGAAAAGAGAAATAATGGAGGGAGATAGAGGAAAGGAGGAGAGAGAAAGGGAGGTCGAGTGATGGAAGACGGAATAGGGAGAGAGATGGAGAGAAAAAATGGTATAAAAAGAAAGGAGGGGAGAGAAAGAAGGGGTAGAAAGAGAAGAGAGTAGGGGAGAAAAAGAAAAAAGGGGTATAAAGGGAAAGGAGAGAAAAGGGAAGAGAGATAGGGAAGAGAAGAGAGAGAATGGGAGAGAATTAGAGGGAGAAAGAGAGATACAAAACATGTAAATATAGTAAAAGAAGAAATGCTTCAATGTATCTCCAATTAAATACTGATTTAGAGAAAGGAAATATATACACTTCCCAACATCAACCAAGTAAAGATTGAAAGAATAACAAGGAAAGAAAACAATAACAAGGAAAGAAAAGAAATACACCATCCAGAGTCTACCAATTTCTACATAATAACATTTATTAAACTATATCTTCTTTACACAAAAAACTATAGTAACCCATGTATGTGTATGTATGTACATGTACAGCTAATTTCAATCTAAGGTTAAGTTAACAAAAACTGAAATAGGTGAATAACTACAAAACCAGCACCTCAGTCTTAAGCTCAGTCTCATTTCATAAAAAAGGAAATGAAAGAAGTTACAGACAAACAAACAAACAAAAAAAATGGGAAAAGAAAAGAAGAGAGGAGAAGAAAGAAAGGAAGGAATTGAGATAATATGAGTTAAGAGTAAAATAAGAGAGTAGAAGAATTGGCATACTGTTTGTGAGCTTTACATGCAAGGATCAGTTTACAAGCTAATGCATGCAGTGGTCCGATACCATTACATAATGGACTAAAGATACGTGTACCAGTCATATATCTGTACAACATGCTGGTACTAACTAAATAACAAAACATGAAGACAACGATCAAAGTGACAATGCTGCAAGGTACAGCTTGCCTATCCCCACAAAAATATAAGGTTTGCAAAAAATGCTTGCAATATTCATATCTACATCGAACATGCACTCAATAATCACATCTAGAAACATGCAAATACTGAAGTTGCAAACTGATGCCATCTCTCAGATTCAATCACCAGCAATGATGAGCTTGTCATGATCTTAAGGACAAGCATTTGAATGATTTAAAATCAGCTAAATATATAACCTAGTGCAACTACACAACCACGAAATATTTTCATCTGCCCACAAGACAGTTATAAAACAGTAAACTTTTCAATATTTTTTTCCCCAAAATGATGAGAATTTTCTAGGAGACCAAGGCAAGGAATAAAGTTGGTTTAAGACACTTTTGATCCACATATCATTCTTAATATACCATTTGTTTATTTACTTAACATCTGCAGATAATACAGCTTATATATATGTAAATTCAATCTTTCATACATAGTAAATCATAATACGGTCTTCTTTTTACATGTCAAAGTGGGAGTTGTTTCTTCTCTAAATTTCTCATGAAAGCATCTTGATTACCGGTATTATATACATCTTGTAAAAGATTAAGAAAAGTTAATTATGGAGTGAGTGCTCTTTAAGTCTTACAAACATTAACAAATCATACACATGCTTATTCTTTGATACATTTATAAATTAATCCATTCATAATTAGCATTTGGAAGTGCACTATCTACAATTGTGAAAGATGAGCTACTTACACAAAAAGTTCCTCTAAAATCTATTACTATGCCATTTTGTAAACAAATATTTTCTTCTTGTAAGGATACATGCCGGATGTACAAAAATCAAGACTGCAAGCAGGAAAGACCTATACTATTCAGGAGAAGATGTTGGCATCATTGCAACTAGAATCAAACGTGGATATTCTAAAGGCTTGTTTACATATGCAGAACTAAACCATTTACAAAATCTGAGAGGAAGGGGGTTAAGCATACTGTGCTTCACATTTTAGTATTCTTATACCACACACAGGTAGGGAATATGTTGTGTCACTCACCTACCCTTGCCATGCATCTAGTTTAAAAAAATCGCAATATTATACCGCGCAAATATTTGTTACATATATATGAGCAACAATCACAGACAAAGGATAAGTACACTCGTTTTTCACTTAAAGAATATACACCAAAATTCTACAGATTTAATTATATTTTTTCCCAACTGCATTTATATAACCTTACAGATACAGCATCTACAGAGTTCACTTAGACCTTACATTACAGCAATGCATAAGAGAAAACTTAAATCTACCCCATGCATGATGATACTTAGTAAGGAAAGGGCATAGAGGGTAACTGATGCACTTACGCTTCTAAAGAGGCAAACGATGGCCAGATGTTCCTTTCACATATCGGCATAGATGCTTTTTCAACAGAGTTGACAAAAGAAATGGTTCATTCACATCTATAAATCTTCAAAAAATTGTGACAACCCCATCATGATTCTGAAAGACTTTCACTCAGTCATCTTTGGCAAAGTAAATTTATATGGAATGTGCTAGCAGCCTACCTCGATTCTTTCAAAGCTTGTCGGCCTTGGGGTACTGATTTTGGACCGATTTCCCTTGAAGTACATGTATTGTGTGTTTGGTCCCATGGAAAATGTTGTTAATTCCTAACTTACAAGCTGAATGAATACACTTTTCGATGATCAAATACACATGTGCATTTTGTCCATTGCAAAACATGCTCCAGACATGAAGCTTTTCAATATAAATATATCACTCATAATGATTTTCACGTTACATGATTTAACCTGAATTCAGAATTTTTATATAAATCACTCAAGATTTAAATTCATGATTCTATTCTTTTAAAAATACTTGTACATTTCACCTCCAACTCCAAAATACAAGAAAAGGGAGCAGGAAAAGAGGTAGCTAACCATTTCAAGGTGCTCTATAAACCTTTGAGTGAGAATGCAAGCAGCTGGAAACTTTCTTTTTGGTATGTGTACTCACAAAGACAATAACACACACACACACTCACTGCACACACACACACACACACACACACACACACACACACACACACACACACACCAAAGCTGTTCATAGGGATTAAGAGTTTTCCCCCCATGATGAAAGAATACAATAGATCTGAAAGAGGTACAGATGTATCAATGGCTTTTTGAAAGCTAAACATATCAAATGCAATAAAATATTTTAAATAAGGCTATATAAAGCATATAAATCACTAAAAGGCTACTATCATACATTTACATTCAGCTGTAAGATCTTACCATGTAATATGACAACCTCTTTATAGCATATGTAAAATATATGTCTGAAGTGAAACATGAAAGAACAAAAGTATTGCCAACAAGTAAATTTAAGTTTGGATCAAAAAATCTGCATTTAAAATGATCAGCCTCTAATAGAGCACTTGATGATAGTAATCAAATGTCACTGTAGTGATATATGGTAATATATGGTAACGTTATATTGACGATAGTGATCAAATGTCACTGTAGTAATATGTGGCAATGTTATATTGCAAATAATCAATAATTTGAAAGTAACCAGGGCAACAAAATCTACAGATATAATGGTCAGCCTCTTACATCACTTGTGGTCGGAGATCAGCCATTAGCGTGGTAATATAGTTACTGTGTGGTATGTAGCAGAAGAAAGACAGCTTTAAGTAACACCTGGCCACAATAAAATGTGGAGAGACAGTGGTCATTGAAAACAAAGCACTTTTGGATCAGCAAACATGGTCATAATGCTGTAGGTAGTACAAATATTGTTATGAATCAGCAGTTTGAGAGTACACCACCACCATATGATACATGAACATGATTAAGCCTCTTCTAATACCTGAGTGACCAAAAAAAACCCACTATGAATCATAAATGACAGAAAAAAACTCTTTCTTTTTGTGATGTACAGCACACAAAATAAAACTAGCCCCAAGAAATATGCCTGATGTATTCCATGGTAATGACAAGGCTCTTACATTTCCAAAGGCCTCAAGATCCCTGCTTGCAGCGAGATGCATGAATTTGAAAATCTTTTTAGCTGTTCTTTCAGGTCAAAGCATGCCTGCCATTTTAAGCACATGGACTAGAAAGCCCTCCACATCTTTCCAAAGTATAGGCAACACAAGTATGCAGTACAAATATTTGCAGTGATAAAAAGACGCCTGTTTCAGGCGTACATCTACAAGCATATATACAATAACAAATTAAACATTCTTAATTCATATTCAAAAGAGGTAGAATTTTTGCCTCTTTGGTAACTTACAAAATTATGCCTGGATACCTCAAAACTCCAGGACATGTATGTCAAATTTACATTAATTAGCAATGAAGATAATCATCTTCAATTGGAATATTATCAAAATTTAGTTCTCTTATACTTTTTTCCTAGAAGGGTATGGGTACATGATAAGTTTGCAAACTTTTAGAGGAACATCTAAAAATCAGACATGCAGGAAGCAGCATAATAACATGGAGTGTGGAGGAAACAGATATATGGTCCAGAGTGTATTACATATGCACATAATAAAGATGGGGAGGTGGAGGAGATGGATAGGGGGAGGGAAGAGGGGAGGGGGAGGGGGGGGAGGGGGAGGGGAGGGGAAGGGAGATGGGACAGTAAGTGGTTCTGGATCATGATATCAGTTTGGATACTCCAAAGTCAGCTCAATCTTGAGACTTCTAATTTGCATATGAACCATAATTCTCTGACTTTGAATGAAAATATCCTATCAATAACCTACACAGCCTCTCCAATCATTAAATGGGGTTTATCAGAGAGATTTGGAGAATGCATTCACCAAGTGTTCGCATAATATTTTCAATTTTCTAAGCTTGCATAGCATAATAAACATGTTCAACCCTAAACAGACTGGGGGCCTAAAGCCCCCCCCCCCCCCGACAATTTTCACCACGCAATTTGACCCGCCGCGTTTCCCATCATACTTAAACTTCTATACAGCAAAACCTTTGTTACCCAATAAAGATAATGAATATATAAATACGAGGTACTGCAGCAATAAATGCACGTAAAAGCAATAAATGACACAAATAAATAGTATCTATATCAATAAATATATAAAAATATAATATACTTTTATTGTGCAATCAAATTCAAGTGCTGTCAGTATGCTGTGAGTAGCGCAAAAATCAAAGCATCCTACTCTTATCGTGGAGACTGTGTTTGTTTGCTGTCACATACATGAAATTTTTGAAGCAGTGTTATTTTCACCCACCTTGTAAATTCTAAAACATTTAAATGTGCAGTTGTGCTCAAAATTACATGTATTTCATAACCCCTGGAAAATCACAGATTTTTACATTTTTCATAAAAATGAAAGGAGATCTGGGGTTCCTTGCATATCATATTGGTTACAACATGATAGTTATCATCTACAAATCAAGACTGCTCCCAATTCAATTTCGGTGTTGAGATCAACACCTAATGAAGCAACAGCTCAAAAGTACAAAAAGCCTCTTGTTTAAGTCATTTACAGCTTATCTAATGTACATTGTGCACATGTACACGGTTCTGTGGTACTGAAATGGTTAACTGTGACCCAACTACAATTTTACTCTTGGTTAGCCCTCTCCTTACTTCAATAAAGCAAGTCACTGAGAATACATTATAAATATTCATCAACCTTACCCAGCACTGAGAGGTCTAACTACATGTATTTCTTGTTTTTACTCAGCAAATGAAACAAACATTGGACTGCCACAGAAGGCTTTAGTCACACATACAGAGTACATGTAAACTTGCCATAATATTTCTTTTAACATGCAGACTCAGGTTCTCAATCCGTAGCACAGGAAGGCTTAATGCTGTAAGGACTGCGCAGTGTAGAGTGAATAATACTGCATCTTCATGGCCATGAGCTCCTCGTGCTTGCCAAACTCTGCCAGCTTTCCGTCCCGGATGACGGCGATCTTCTCGGCGTTGTGGATGGTGGAGAGACGATGAGCGATGGTGATGCAGGTCCGACCCTTCTTGGCTTCATCCAGGGCATCTTGAACAACCTACGCGGAGAAATATATCAAAACATCACAATATCAGATTCCACTATGGCTAAACAAGTATATTTTACGGTAAAAGACTGCCAAAAGACAAGAAAAGTGGTCTTCACAGGAGGAAGTCTATATCTAGGCATGTTCATTAAATATAAATTTCAATGTGAAACACTGTTCAAGAGAAACCACAGAAGTTGTTAAGTGACTCCACAACGGTATGACTGATTTTTCTTGTGTCAACTTGTGTCAAAAGATGGCAAAAAAGTCTGAAAGTGGCATGGCATTAAAATAATGCGGTGGTTCAATTTGCCCAGTGAAATTTTGTCGGGGGGGGGGCTGTCTTTTCAGGGTTAAGGGATATACATTACTGAATGTTGTTCTGGCTTTCAGTTATAAGTGGACCTGAAAGGTCTTCAGAATATCTGACATATCTGAACCACGAGATACCTGTTCGAGTAATGAGAAGTGCTAATTTGGTACAAAATGAGTAAGCTACAGCTCCCTCATACAGGGCACAGTAAACCATGACAAAAAAGAACATGATATAAATCTATAAGATAATGTGCTCTGAAGATTGAGGCTGTCACCTACCCTTTCACTCTCTGTATCCAGGGCTGAAGTAGCTTCGTCTAGGAGAAGGACCTTAGGGTTCCTGACCAAGGCCCTGGCAATGGCTATTCTCTGCTTCTGACCACCAGAGAGTTGGGTGCCCTTAGAACCAACGTTGGTGTCATATTTCTGTTGTTTGGGAAATATGATGGGAAATGAACACTGATGATGAAATCAAGTAGCACAGTGGAAGCCTGCAGGAGCAATAAACTGGCAAGGCTTTG
Organism: Echinometra lucunter; assembly: GCA_029962745.1. Classification (NCBI taxonomy): domain Eukaryota; kingdom Metazoa; phylum Echinodermata; class Echinoidea; order Camarodonta; family Echinometridae; genus Echinometra; species Echinometra lucunter. Next base: position 7,662,089 of record CM057167.1, read on the forward strand.
AAAATAATTATTTCTAGATAAATGGGAGGGGGGGGGGTAGAATAATATGCAGATTTCAAAATAACCCTACATCACTAAAACTCTATATCAAAATAACCCAACATCACAATATTTCTAAATCTACATCTTTCATAAAGGATGCCCACAGCAAATACAGCCTAAGATAATGTCTCTTGAGGAAATATTGCTAGAGAAATGTAAGATCATCATCCATGGAATCTCACAGGAAATGAATCCAGAAAGTTATAGATACTGGACAAAAACTATTCTAATCGCAATCAAAATCATAACCCTAAACTATTAAATGTCTTTCACAAAACTAAGCATTTTGCCACTACAACCAGTGTCCACCAAGAAAAATCTCCCATGAGAAAATTGAGCATCATGACAGCATACCATGGGGAGAGAGTCTACAAAGTCATGGATGTTGGACTTCTTTGCTGCTGCGATGCACTCCTCGATGGAGACGTCACGCGAGTTGTCTCCATACTTGATGTTCTCAGCGATGGACATGTCAAAGAGGACAGGTTCTTGTGATACGAGGCCAACCTGGGCGCGTTGCCAGCGGGTGTTGAGCATTGAGGTGTCGTGAGAATCAAACATCTGCAGAGAGTCCAAGCAATGTGAAGAGAAGGTATCATTATGGTGACTGTAATATTTCAAAGCAGGATCATTCATTTAATAATCATTAACTCTAGTCATTTTTTTTTTCATCATCATCGCTATCCCCATCAACAAACACAAGAGTCGTTATTCTCATCATTATCATTTTCAGTAGTCAACAGCATCACCATTATTATCAACATCACCATCGTCAAAATCATTATCATTGTCACCACTACCACCATCACCATCATCACTATTATTATCATCTTTCAATATCACTACAGCTGTTATCATCATCATCATCGGATTTAATTAATCAATGTACTGCAAATTTCATGATGTGAGTGCTTATTCTCCATGATAATACTGTGCACAAAATGCCATACAAGAATGAAGGAAAAGTAGACAAAGCTTGTTCTCAATTCTCTGCTCCTGATCATGTATCTGCTACAATTTCTCAGAGATCTCTGCGCTAACAAAAACAGTGAGCCAAACAAGAAAAGGTGGGATACTGAACCAAACAGGAAAAGGTGGGAGACTGTCCGAAACTGGTTTTAGAAGAACCATACTCACCACAGCACCTGATAGAGGATCATAGAAGCGCTCCAGCAGCTGAATGGTGGTGCTCTTCCCACAGCCACTGCTTCCAACCAGAGCGAGAGTCTCCCCAGGGTTTACAGAGACGGACAGCCCTCTCAGGACGGGGACATCGGGACGGGTTGGGTAGCGGAAACGAACGTTGTCAAGGCTCACTGATCCACTGTAGCTTGCCTGCATGGATGCAGAAGGGAAGAGTAGTGATGCCAAGAAAAATGATATACTTTATGCAAAGAAAACTTTACAGCTAAATAAATAAGTCTGCTGCTTAACCTGATGAAGTAAAATCATGATGCGGTACTTGTGCGGAGTAAAGGTACAAAAAGACAACTATGCAACCAGACAGTCATGGATACCCCTGAAAAAAAAAAAAAATGTTCAACAACTCTTCTCCCATGTCATGGGCAAAGATTTCTATTTTTGATTTTCTGATTTAAAAAACAAAGGAAACACTGAATTATTTGCCCCCTGAAGAAAGGTCTACGAGGTGGATGAACAAAAAAGTCTTTCAAACAACAACAACAAAAATAGGAGAATTACCGGCTTCTCTCCCTCATCACTGAAGGTGTCAATTTCGGGTTGACGGTCGACCAGGTAGAAGAGTTCTCCTGTCGCCACTTTGGCCTTGGAGAAATCCGGTACAGATCCTGCAGCGCGACCTAGACCAAAGGCACCAAACATCAAGGCAGAGAAGGACCTACAGAAAAAAAGGGAGATGGAAATTATTGAAACCAATATTGAGCATAGAGCTTATTTGACATAACTACAAAGATAAAACATAGCATTAACCGTTTTCATCATTTGGAAACATTATCTCCCCATCAACATGATAACATGCATAAAGCAACATGATCATTGTTTCATCAGTACTATATGTATTTTCACTTTACTTTTGATCATTCATCATCATCCTCACTATCATGATTTCATCACTGTGACAATGACAATCACATTCACTAACTTCCATAACCCAACGGCCATACTGTCAATAAAGTCACAAATCTAGCAAAAGAGCAAATGGTATAGGATGATTTTTCAGCCTAATTTGAATATCTTTCAGTAACACCTTGATATGAAATGACACTACTCGTGTAACTGAGGAGCATTTTCCAAATAGTTTTGACAAAAGCATGAAGAGTATCTAACAAAAGTGAGTACACCCTAACAAAACAGTGAATATTCTAATGGAACTAAGAACTTTGCATCAAAGACAAAAGCTTTAATCCGTTTGAGCCTGAGATAACTTGGGCTAGGGTCTAAGGAAAGTGCGTGTTTTACTGCAATCAAATCAACCTTGGATTAAGCAGTGATAAAAGCTGAATCCTGTAATACATTTATAGGTACAAAGTTATTTTTAACATGAAACCATTTCAGCACACTAAGGAGCTTCACTGGAATATCTCATATTTTTCAAGATGGTGTACTCACTTTTGTTTGACACTGTATCATCATGTTATCTCTTCTATTACTTACAGAAATACGTCGGTGAACCCGAGTTCTCCAGTTCCCACAAGGTAGGCACCAAGACGGAATGTAGCAGAGTAGGCAAAGAAGATGGTTGCCTGGGAGAAGCCGAAAGCAAGACCAGCAGCAAAAGCTCCCTTGATCCCTTGTCTGTATAAAAGAAATAATTTTAATGTATCCAATCATATGATGTCTCCAATCATGTAAGGATGAGGCTATGGTCACAAAAGAGAGCGGCGACTGACCGATTTGCAGCCTGCTTGGGCACCGCTGGAATTTAGGGCGAAATTAGTTAAAAACTTGCCACCCGGCCGTCAAGCAGGCTGATTTGGGGCTTTGTGACCATAGCCTAACTTGATATCCTCACAGTCAAATCTAACACAGAAAGAACACAAGAGCAAAACATGAAGATCAGTGCCTATGAAATGTCTGCAGAAAAAAAAGAAAAAATCCTTCAAAAGGACTTCGGCAAGGTAAAAACATATCACTGTCTTCTGATGCTTCTTCCCTCAATGTGTTCATCAAACGCCTTGTCTCTAACCGCAAGTCCTGATAGAATCTGGACTGTCTAACCCCAATCTTCTTCACATTACTTCTCTATGACTTACATGAAGCTTTCCATAGCAGTTCTTCACAGGATAAATGCACATGGTTCATCAAGTCATGTTTCAACAAGTTAACAATATCCAACTATCAAAGGTTTCATGCTTGCAAAAGCTTTTCATGCTATAGAAACCATTTGAAAGTCTCATGTACCAGTAGTTTTTATGTTATGATTGAAGTTTTAAGCAACATACAATTCATAAAAATACTTTTTTTTAATTGGCCCCCTTTAATCCTTCAATTGGTAAAGTTTCTTATGGCAAGTTTCACTATCCTTTAGGAAGGCTTCTGTAGTTCAAAGTACTCCTCATGGAAGATCTATCGTTTGTTGGGGGACTGTTCCATAAGAACGTACTAAAAAATGAGCATACACGATAAGTAATGACAAACGTATATTGGACTTACTGCCATTTTCTATGATGATGATGATTACTTACCTGTATGGAGGCTTCTGTAGTTCACAGTACTTTTCATGGAAGGTCTGCCCTCGGTTCAGGGACTGCACAGTACGTATGTTCTCAATGCACTCAGAGACAAGCTGTAGAATACAAAGTGACAACATGATAGAATAATGTTTTGTTAATTAATAACACATGTATTTTTTTCAATAGTTTAATGACTTCTTATTCAAGTCAAAACAGAGAAATAATAACAAGGCTTACACAGGTGTGACCTAAAGCTTATCTTCATCACAGGCATTCAACAACTTCAGAATTTGCAAACAATGTCCCGCATTGTTTTTGATGGATGATCTTATGTCATCTGATGGAATACAAATCCAGAGGACAATCTTTACCTCTCCAACTTCTGCCATTATAAAGGATCTTCCATCCAAGATGTAAGAGTTAAGCATTGAAAATCTAACTTATGCTGATCCATTCTTTCCTTACTTCATCTTAGCTCACTGCTTGGGCAGGTTTGTGTTAGAGCTGAGGATAAGATATTAGTTTATCCTTACCTTTCCAACCTCAGCCTGGCTACCAGCTGTTCCAATGGAGTTCCCCTGCAGGATCTTCCAGCCGATCATGCCAGCCAATGACAGGATGGGTAAGAAAGCGAAGAGAAGGAGGCAAGCAATCTGCCAGCTGTAGACAAACGAGATCACTATTCCAACGCCAATGTTGCACAGCACCTCAAAGATCATTCCTAGACGTACACCAGTTACCTGTCAAAATAAAAAAAGTAATCATAATTAGAAATATCACTGAAGGTGATTAATACCCCCACCCGAACAAGTGTGCTAAATTTCCTGAGCATTGCTCAAAAATGAGGAAGTGGTTCAATCCGCAGTATTTCCCCCTGATTCACTGCCATAATATGCTTCTACCATGGTAACGCAGTTTCCGACACATTGAAAATATGTCTTGCACATTTTTACCACAAGACCAATGTATGTGCCAAAATTCATCAGCAATGCTTGACAAATGAGGAAGTAGTTCGATCCACATTTCCCTGATTTATGCCATAATATACTGCTACCATGGCAATGCAGTTTCTGACACATTAAAAAAATATGTCTTGCACATCTTCATCCCAAGACCAATGTGTGTGCTAAATTTCAAAAGCTTATTGTCATCTACAGATAAAACGACCAAATGAATTTGGAATATTTTTGTTCATGTCCTTGTTTAGTCCTGGAATTCCCCTGGAATGAATTTGATAGAAAATAGTTAAGCAGATGTATAAAAAACAGACATTTTTATCATTACCCCTTGGATAAGAGAGACATCTGTTGCCAATTTGGTTGTCAAGGCACCGGTTTGGTTCTTCTTGTCATCAAAAAATGCAATGTTCTGTTTGAAAAGAGGCAAAGTATGAAATAACTTTAAAAAAAAAACAAATGTACAATTATTCTTGCGATTTACTCGAATTCAAAGGAGAGGTCCAACCCGTCATCATGTTAGCTCAAATGAAAGCTAGGCAATAAGAGAAACAAATCAATACAAATTTGAGAAAAATCTGCAGGATAAGAAAATGTGACATTATGAAATCTATATTTCTCAGAAGACACAAATTTAAATTTGCAAGCTTCTAAAACATTCCCCCCCTCCCCAACACACACACATACATATTATGAAATAAGGGCATAGGATTTGGAACCTGTAAAACCTGTTATTGAAGTGGTTACCTCTTTTATGAAGAAACCTATCCATAGTTATGTGATGGTATCCCTTTAAGAAGAAACATTTAGTTATATAACCTTGATATACATGTAATGGCCATCTGTCGTATTTAACAACCTTCATTTTTGCTACATGTGTCCTTAATAGACAGGTTTCGTCGTACACAAATTCAGTGGCAACCTGTACACTGTGGTAACTTACAATGTAAAATTGCCTTTGAGGGGAAAAACTTGTCTGGAAAGGCTACACCATGTACCTAGTAAATATTTCTTTCTTTAGGTAGGTTTTACAGACAGGTTATAGTGTATATCTCACCTGTCTTAGCATAGCTTTAAACATCATGTTACGAAGCCTCAGGGTCAGCTCACCTCCAGATTTGCCAAATCCAACACCCTAAATAGTATGAATTAATCCATTCAAGTAAAGGAAATAACTTTATTAAAACCAAGGAAAAAAAAATGTTACAGCATACATCTCGAACAAAGTTTAGAAGCAAACTTGACACTCCATTTGAGGTTAATTTACCTGATTCATTTTCACTTACTTTTCATTTTCATTTCACTTTTATTTCTAAAATGATTATCTAAAAAAAAAGATTAAAAAGTTGGGTGAAGAGAGCACACATAAAAGTATGGAAGTATAAATAGTCTGGAATGGCATAAAACAATAAAAGAATAACTATCAAATTAATATTCATAAAAAGAACTATTAAGATCAGGGTAAATAATTTTGAGTTCTATGATGAAAATGTTTGCAAGGCATACATTGTACCTCAAAAGGCCTTGAAGCCCGCGGGCAAGGTAACCCCAAACGTAAACAGATAAAGCATCGATTACTCTAAAGTCAGTTTGTAATGTTCCTACAAATGTTTCTCACCTGTATTATACTGGCGAGCAAAGAGATTAGTCCGAGTGAAGCAAACAAAGCACAGTATATGGTCACTTCCCTAAACAGGGCTCCTCTGTCCTGTATGCTGTAAGCCTGAAAAAAAACGAGACATTTGAATTCGTCACATGACGAATTAGGTGGTCTGTCGGCATCTTTTAGGTTTCGACATGGATTGTCATAAATTCGTTGGTAAGACTTTCGATAAAATTTTTACGTTTCGATAGGAGACTAACGTCATAGAAATTGGATGATTTGATATCGCAGCATACAGAGAAGGTGATGCAAAGCTTTAATTCACCTTAACTAATCAGATTTTCTATAGGGTTGTACATAAACTACTGTGCACTGCATTGCACTTGTCATAACGGACCAAAATCAGGCAGTTTATTTCATCGACTGTGACTGTAAATGAAATCATATAGTTAAAGAGGATAGTAATATAACATGTAAAAAGAAAGCAAAAGGAAATATTTGCCCCCCTTCCATCCGGACTAGAAACAGGGACCTTGAGCATGTGAGGCAAGTGCTTTGAAGGTATACCTGAAAACAGCTCATAGAGAAAAAATCAAATGCACTCAATACAGTACTCAGAGACACTGGAGATTTATTAGGCATTACAAGAACATATCAACAATCAAATTTTTTTGGCCACTAATTTAAACAATATCCTTAAGATATTACATTATTGCTGTGGAATAGATAATTTGCATCAATACCACTAATCGCTGAATGCCTACTCTGTCACAGTTGTAAGGCTTGTGCTTTTTAATACATTTATGTAAGAAGCTACATTAGAATTTTTATATTGTAGGTATATACCGGTACATTTTAATGCATACATAAAGAAATATTTCAGTGATAACCGATTCAACTACATGTATTCCATCTTACTTACCCCAAGTACTTTACTGAAGACCACAGCGAATCCCGGCTGAACAGCTCCGTTGATAGCAGCTCCAATGCACCCCAGGAAGATGAATCCGCATTCTGCGGTGTTGAGCTTCCAGACTCGCATCATGCTGAAGTGCTTCTCAATCTGTGCTGCATAATCATCCTTGGCCTAGAAATTTAAAGAGAAGGATGAATTTCAGTACTGGAGAATCTATTCAGACAAGGTCATTTTTCTCATGTTCAATTTACTTATTGTATCAATTTATCCACCCATCCACCCATCCAGCCATCCACTCATCCATCCCTCTATGCATCCATCTAACTATCCATCCATCCCTTCATCTATTAAGTCATCCATGCATCCATATATCCATTCATCCATCCATCTATCCATCCATCTATCCATTCATCCATCTATCCATCCATCCCTCCCTCCATCTATATTACCTCTTCCTCGACATCTCCAGACATCTGTGACTGAGTCCTGGATAGCACCCTTGTCAATCCCTTCTTCTTTGCAGATCCTGCTCTGCTCATCTTCTCATCTTTGATGGAAAAGTTGAAATAAACATGAGGAAAGGCATTAAAGGCAACAACCTCCAAAGTAATTTGGCACTATGTATGGCTCTACAACACATGCTCCGACAACAACTGTTCCGCGACAATGTTGTACACTAACAGAGTACTGAACTTTAACTGGGACCGGGCATTATACCAAACCCCAACCCTAACCCAAAGCCTAACCTAACATCCTACTGCAACCCTGACACTAACTTTGCAGGAGGAAATGTCTACATAACAGGATGAAGTTCATCTGATGTGCCCTATCAAGAAAATATCAGCTTTTTATATCATTTCTGTCTAGATGTATTGCTATCTAAAATAGCACTTCAAATAAAATCAAAGAAAACGAAAATTGCAAGTATAATAACACAATAACAAAAAGCAGATGGAAGTATTACAAGAAAGAAAGAGAAACATACAGTAATAACAAAAACAAATAAAAACTCTCCAGAAATTATCATTATATTTGTGGAAAGTTTTTATTTTTAGGGTTTGGGAATAATGGATCTGGACTGAAATGGACATGTACATCCAATTCTGCTTGTAAACTGTAACAAAAAGCAACTGCACAATATAATTAAAGACTAATTCATGACTAAACCAAACAAAAATGAAGATATTCAGAGATAATTTCAAAACAAAGTGGGTACAAGAGGCAATGATTACTTGAACTGTAATTGTAAGATGGCAAAAAACTCATAAAAAACATAAAATTTGAATATGAATAAAGTTTTACCAGTCTTAAGAGTCTTTGCAAAAATTGCACATCTCATGAAAAAGCTAATTTCCTTGAGTTTTGCTCTGAATATGCATATAATCATAATCTAAAAGGATCTAGCAGTCTATTGCTTTTGTAACACATACATGCACTTTCAAAAATAAGGAACAAGAATATATCAAGAGGCAAGGTAGTTTTGTTAGAAATGACATCTACAAGTAGAAAAAAACAAATATAGGTAATGAAATAGCTTGACAACAGTACAACTAGAAGCTTTCACAGAAGAAGCATCAGGAAGTTCTTCGAAATTGCGAAAGTATACGATCTGGAATCAAAAAGGCCATTTTTTATCATAAAGTTTTGGAAAATCTAGACAATATACAGACGAGTTACATGGAAAAGTTTTTTGTAAGCAAAAACTCTTTGGTTGCAAAGAAGCAAATAGTTTTTGTCTAGTTGTAAAGCAAGAGTATTTATCACCAACACCACCTACAATGCACAGGATAACATGAAGAATATCTGTTGTATTGTAAGAACACATTCTAAGCTTCAAATATCAAGAGATATTGCAACTTGATTCTGTAAATGTCCTAATTGCACGGTCCTATGTTTCCTTAAACTCCTTAACCGATGACCCCTAGAATGCCTGCTAGTATTATTTATTTTGCTTATCACTTTTTCTTTTTCTTTTGTTTGTTTTGGTTTTTTTTTGGGGGGGGGATGTTATTTCCCACATAGTTGCTATGCAACAAACTATTTTTTCATTTTGTACACTTTAAAAATCTAACTAGGGTACTACATTTGAACAACATGATCAACTAAAGGTGCGTTCAGATATGATGCGACTTTGTGCCGCCACATTGTGCCTGCACATTTTTTGTGTTCAGATATGATGCGACTTTGTGCCGCCACTTATGCTAATGAACAGGCATTAAAGCGTCAACTCTCAAATAAGAGAGAATTTTGACAAAACTTGCGCAAACAATCTCATAATAACAATTTTTGCGCTAATTTTTTAGGGAATTTGACTGTTGTGCATTCTTTTTGTAGAAAGGCAGCAACGAAATGTGCCCTGCCTCGGCAACATTTGTTTGTCTCCCCATACCCCATAGACCTGTACACAAAAAATGTGGCGGCACAAAGTTGCATCATATCTGAACGCACCTTAAAACACTCTACCACTACAACATACCCTATTCCAACAGCTAAACCAACCCCCAAAAGACTGATCATTAACAAATCTTGGCCATTCAAGATGATTTGATCCTTTATAAATTATTTTGTACATCCGGATGTTGGCTTTGACGGTGAAACTAAAGTATGTTTACTGCAGCTTACCATTGCCTTCGTTTATACTTCCATGTCTGGTAATGACTGTGGCAACTTTTCATGTTGCATTGCATTGGATAAAGTGGTGGATATAAGCATATTATCGATATTATAATATACACATATTGTGGTGTCGCCTGTGCCTAAATGGGAAAGCAAAGTAGTGAAATTATAATCACTTGATGATCTGTGAGTTCTAACACAAAGATTTATGAAAAATTTTGCACTGAATCATTTTGCAGAAGTGTTCTGTTTTTCTGCAGGCCTCATGTAAACAAGGCTTGTAACACCTTATGAAAAGAGCAAGAAATACATGTATATCAGAAATTATAGTACAACAATTTCATCCTATTCACTTAGAATACTATACAGTATGTGCAGTACTTAAATGATAATTATAATAACAATAATAATAATAACAATAATAAAAATAGAGCAATACTACTGCTCCTACTAATACTAATATTACTAATAAACTGTTCTTACATAGTGCATATCACATTATGATCTTATGTCCCTATGTCCCTCCAAAGGACCATGGATTTTATTACACTGGCCTTTAATAGCCAGAGAGCCATTACAGTGCTCAAGCATTGCAAAGAATAAATTCCTGCATTTACCTCACCTGATTCGAGAGCGGCAATTGTGGATTAATGTCCTGTCAAAGGACATAAGCTGCACTAGGAATGTGAAGCCTGAAATACTGCTGTCGTTATCATTTTAGACATCATTTCATTAGTCATCATAATCATTATTCATATCATCAAAAGCTATCATAATAATCACTATTAACCTGTTAACACTAAGCCCAAGATAACTTGGGCTAGGGTCTATGGAAAATGTGTGTTATACTGAAATTGAAATCATGCTCATTGGGTGAATATCATTACCACTATTATCATGTCAATTGCGGATGAGATAACTTACTCTCTTCCTCCTCTTCATCATCCAGTGGAACCTCATTCTCTTTCTTCTCCTCCTCTCCCTTCCTTCCCTGCTTCATAACCAGTGTATGATAAACACCGCCCTCGTTCTTCATCAGGTCTCCGTGGGTGCCCTGCTCGGTGATCACGCCCTCGTTGAAAGCACAGATGAGGTCCGAGTTGACGATGGTCGAGAGACGGTGAGCAATAACGATGGTGGTGCGACCGTGCTGGGCCTGAAGGAACACAATACCAAGGCTTATACAACTCAGTCCCACCACCAGCCTGACTCAACACCAATTCATTAATTCATGCAAAGTCATGTCTTTATTCCATCTAATGCTGGTCTTGTGTTAAATCTCACAAGAGTTACTGGCAAATGAAGCTAATACAGTGCATGTATGATGGGCATACATCTATAATTATATCTATTGATTCATTCATTGTTTGATACAACTTATGATTAGCAGCCAGTGGCTAAATATTTCAGTTTACAAAAAAAATATACATACATTCAATCATTACAAATGGTAAAGATTTTACAAACAAAACACTCAAGTTTAAAGTGATCAAGGTATATGCATACAGAGCAATTCCACATGTTGGTCCAAAATAGTCTTACATGAGTAACTAACTTCTGAAGTTTTGATGCTGTATTTACTACTCTAATATATACATGTATGTGCAGTGTTGTGAATAAAACTTATTTACGTTTAAACACCAGCAGTCAGAGAACAGGAGATTAAGAGGTAACTCATATTTCTTCAAATGTAACAGGAGTAACCAAGGAATTCTACAGCTCTACCTTGCTCTAATTTGGTATTTTTACACAAATTAAAAGCACAGTGATAAATAGAAACAAAGCTTGAAGAAATGGTCTGTTTAAATCATGACAGAAATATCATTGTCATTATTACAAAAACATTGCCATTCAGTTACCAGACAAAAAAAAACTGGATGATAGGCAAGAAGATTTTTCTGAACAAAAAATCAAATTCTGACCTTTTCAAGAGCTGCCTGGACAGTGGCCTCACTCTCCGTGTCCAGAGCAGATGTAGCTTCGTCCAGGAGCAGAATGGTGGGGTTCCTGACCAATGCCCTGGCGATGGCTATTCTCTGCTTCTGACCGCCGGACAGCTGGGCTCCTCTCTCTCCAACCATTGTAGAGTAACCCTGGAGTTAGGGGAGACAGATGAGAAGGTTTAAAGGGTGGTATTGATGTTTGATGTTTAAAATTAATTGCCTATTACTACGATCCAATTTTAGAAGAAATTAAAGTATGATTAGATATGGAAACCTTCGTGACTGATGTCTGTCAAACCAATAGCAAACTGCCATCCCAATAGAAAAGGGCACGACCTACAGAGTGAATACTACTAAAATAACCACAAGTTACAAGACTCCCTGATTTGACCGAAATTTGGAATTTCCTTTAATCTCCTAGCTCAAATATCTCCTAATTAACTCCATCCTTAATCTCATGTCCCATATATTTGAAAAAACAAAATAAGTCTGAGGAATTGTTTCTGCTGCTAAATAGTAAGTGTTTGCTTCAAAGTTCCTCAAACCTGTTAAAAAAGTCTGAATCTAAGACTGCCAACACTCAAGACTTTTGAAACTGTAACTACTGACATATTATGAACAATTGCTATATAAAACTTTCCTTTCACAAATAATATAAATTCTTTGCAAATAATGTGAAATTAGTGATGTGATTTAATCATTTTGCAGCCTGACACTTTCACACATCTGGACCCTTTGCAAAATTTGCCAGTTTCTGAATTCACAGTACAGTCCTTACATCTGGTAGCTTGGTGATGAAATCATGAGCATTGGCTTCCTGTGCTGCCTTCTCAATCTCAGCCTGGGTCACGTCAAGACGACCGTAGCGGATGTTCTCTTCGATGGTGGTCGCAAACAGGATGGGTTCCTGGCTGACAACACCAATGTGATCTCGTAGCCA
>CM057167.1:7675257-7725712 GCA_029962745.1 Echinometra lucunter
TCTCGCGGTGTCACGGCTACTGTGTTTCTCAATTTCCGATCACTTTGCAGTTTATCCGTACAACGTTTAGTGCCATAAAGCATTCAGTAAGACAAACATGAAATAAAAAATATTGATTTGGTGTCATTTGACTGATTTATTTAAACAAGGTAAAATCCCACTTCACCTACTTGACTGATCATTTACAACGGGGCCGTGTATCAATCAAAAAAAATATAAAATAAGAAAATAAAATATAGATCTTGATCCAAAATATAAAACAAATATACTCCGCCATAATTTCGAGTTCTGGTTAAAACTATGGGCCTCGGTGCCTCGAATAGTACCATTCACTTCGGGGCTGCTCCCCTCAGTGAATAGTACTATTTCGGATTCACCTCCTGCCCATAGTTTTAACCAGAAACTCTCAAGGCAAAGTATTTTGTATACTATACTATACATATGTACTTACGTGTGATATATACAGTGCTTTCAAGTAGTCGTGCTTATGACAATTATTCGTCCCTTCAGGTACTTGCATGTGATATTGCCATTCTCTCATCAGTTCCGGCAGTCAAGTTTTTGTACAAATTTATACCAGGGGTGTTCACAAAGACTAAGATTGACTCAAATCGCTTTAAACTATGGCAGGCCATTCATGCCACTGTTTGCTTTCACCATCTCTCAAGGGATGCGCAAATCATTGTCCCAAATTGTGAAGAACTTTACGTTTTTTGTTTTCTTCATCAATGAAATATGAAAACTTGTCAGTTCTGCAGATTTGTGACCTTGATTTGCAAATCCTTTGAGAGATCCATGGTGAAAGAAACAATGGCATGAATGGCCAGCCATAGCTAAGTGCGATTTTAGTCAGTCTTAGTCTTTGTGCAATACCTCCACGATTTTTTTTTAATGTTTCTTGCACATGTACATAAATTAAGGACCAAGGTTGCGCCTTGTTTAGTTTGGTGGGAAACTGTCTAAGCAACAGGTTGAATATATTATTGGCCCACATAATTATTCTGCATCCAACTTAAGTACTTGTGGTACCGTTGACTTTTATACATGCATTGGCCTACATATTCTGCACAATACGACTTAAGTACTTGTGTGGTACCGTGCCTTTAATAGTTAAAAGAAAGCAAACACCACCAAGTCAAATAGTTTCACAATGAAAGCTAAGACAGAATAGAAAACGATCAACGAAATTTGAACGAAATCGGACACGGAATAAGAAAGTTTATGCCTACGTGAAATTTTTTCGGTTTTTGACACTATCAAAGCTATTGGGGATATAATTTGTAGACAAACTCTCATTATATGTTTTGTATATAACATGCAGAATTTCACATATTCTTTATTTTAACGAACACGCGTTTTCTTTATCCATATTCCAAATATGTTGTGCAAGAAAATACTCCTACATTAATTCTTGAGTTGCTTAATAAAATGTGGAAATATTAAGAAAATGAACATGTTTTATCATCTGTGTACAAAACATATTGAGAGTTGTCCACAAAAGGATATGGTGGTGTCAAAAATGTCATACTTTCTTCTTCCGTGTCCATGTTGTTCAAAGTTCGCTGATCTGTTTTATTCCGACTTAGCTTTGATTTTAAAAACTGCTTGACTTGATGGTGTTGGTTTCCTTTAAACCGTTGACTACTGAAATCTATACATTTCTATTTTAGTCAATAACAACGTGCAGTTGGAATCGAGTTGGGCCTTTCTGGAAATCGTGTATGACGGCGGAAACAGTGTCACGGTGCCTAAAATTATACAATATCTCGTGAGAATTTGTCACATTTCAGAAATCTGACAGCTTAATATTTTCACGCCCGTTTTTTAAAAAAAGCATATATGTTTTTTTTATATAGTTGTGTGGTGTGATATTCTTTCTACAAAATATACCATACATATATACTGGGTTTTAGAAGGTAACATTGATATACATATATTATGTTTGTTATAGGCGAATTCGCTGAACATTTTTTCTTAACCTTGATATCAAAAGAAATTGTAGTACAGGCTGAAAAATCAAGCAGGTTTCCTTTTTTTTTATTTGGGGGGGGGGGGGGGGGTTCTTGCCCCTTCATTGCCATCCTATACAATGTGTTTCGTCTTTTGATAGGAAATCATGTGTTTGATGGAGCTTTTATTCTTGCCTTCTCTTCTATTTCGATTATATACTTATGACGCTGTCTTTCACGATCTTTTCTTTTTTTTTCTTCCTGAAATCTTCAGATAAATTTTTCGAGAGCATGTACGGTATCATAGGAGAAAAGAAAAATTGTGAAGTTGGGTGTCTCTACAGTCTCCCCCCCCCCACCACTCCTCTCTCTCTTCTCTCTCTCTCTCTCTCTCTCTCTCCCTCCTCCTCCTACCTCCTCCTCCTCCTTGTCTCTATCTCTCTTTTTCTTTTCAGCTCTTCCTTTTTAGGGATATGGTCGACGACGATGAGCTTTGACTTTACGAAGTCATAATTTTGGGTGTTGTTGTTTAAAAACAATTTTAACAAGCAACAAGAAGATTTGGGGAGAGGAAAGATGGGAGAGAAAGACAGGAATGAAGATGAAGTAAAAGGTATTATAGACAGACACTCAGAAAGGCGGAGAACTAGATTGTTTTCTTTCTGTTTTTAAAGAAAGGAAACGATGTGACATAATGATATTGAGAGAATCGACGCATAGAAGACAATTTTTTTCTTGAATGAGGAAGATAGGAGAAAAGATGAAGAGCAAAGGATATGGGGGAACAAATATTGATAAATGATTGATAGAGAAAGAAGGGAGGGAGAAGGAAAAGAGAAATAATGGAGGGAGATAGAGGAAAGGAGGAGAGAGAAAGGGAGGTCGAGTGATGGAAGACGGAATAGGGAGAGAGATGGAGAGAAAAAATGGTATAAAAAGAAAGGAGGGAGAGAAAGAAGGGGGGGTAGAAAGAGAAGAGAGTAGGGGAGAAAAAGAAAAAAGGGGTATAAAGGGAAAGGAGAGAAAAGGGAAGAGAGATAGGGAAGAGAAGAGAGAGAATGGGAGAGAATTTAGAGGAGAAAGAGAGATACAAACATGTAAATATAGTAAAGAAGAAATGCTTCAATGTATCTCCAATTAAATACTGATTTAGAGAAAGGAAATATATACACTTCCCAACATCAACCCAAGTAAAGATTGAAAGAATAACAAGGAAAGAAACAATAACAAGGAAAGAAAAGAAATACACCATCCAGAGTCTACCATTTCTACAGAATAACATTATTAAACTATATCTTCTTTACACAAAAAACTATAGTAACCCATGTAGTGTATGTATGTACATGTACAGCTAATTTCAATCCTAAGGTTAAGTTAACAAAAACTGAAATAGGTGAATAACTACAAAACCAGCCACCTCAGTCTTAAGCTCAGTCTCATTTCATAAAAAAGGAAATGAAAGAAGTTACAGACAAAAAACAAACAAAAAAATGGGAAAAGAAAAGAAGAGAGGAGAAGAGAAAGAAAGGAATTGAGATAATATGAGTTAAGAGTAAAAATAAGAGAGTAGAAGAATTGGCATACTGTTTGTGAGCTTTACATGCAAGGATCAGTTTACAAGCTAATGCATGCAGTGGTCCGATACATTACATAATGGACTAAAGATACGTGTACCAGTCATATATCTGTACAACATGCTGGTACTAACTAAATAACAAAACATGAAGACAACGATCAAGTGACAATGCTGCAAGGTACAGCTTGCCTATCCCCACAAAAATATAAGGTTTGCAAAAAATGCTTGCAATATTCATATCTACATCGAACATGCACTCAATAATCACATCTAGAAACATGCAAATACTGAAGTTGCAAACTGATGCCATCTCTCAGATTCAATCACCAGCAATGATGAGCTTGTCATGATCTTAAGGACAAGCATTTGAATGATTTAAAATCAGCTAAATATATAACCTAGTGCAACTACACAACCACGAAATATTTTCATCTGCCCACAAGACAGTTATAAAACAGTAAACTTTTCAATATTTTTTTCCCCAAAATGATGAGAATTTCTAGGAGACCAAGGCAAGGAATAAAGTTGGTTTAAGACACTTTTGATCCACATATCATTCTTAATATACCATTTGTTTATTTACTTAACATCTGCAGATAATACAGCTTATATATATGTAAATTCAATCTTTCATACATAGTAAATCATAATACGGTCTTCTTTTTACATGTCAAAGTGGGAGTTGTTTCTTCTCTAAATTTCTCATGAAAGCATCTTGATTACCGGTATTATATACATCTTGTAAAAGATTAAGAAAAGTTAATTATGGAGTGAGTGCTCTTTAAGTCTTACAAACATTAACAAATCATACACATGCTTATTCTTTGATACATTTATAAATTAATCCATTCATAATTAGCATTTGGAAGTGCACTATCTACAATTGTGAAAGATGAGCTACTTACACAAAAAGTTCCTCTAAAAATCTATTACTATGCCATTTTGTAAACAAATATTTTCTTCTTGTAAGGATACATGCCGGATGTACAAAAATCAAGACTGCAAGCAGGAAAGACCTATACTATTCAGGAGAAGATGTTGGCATCATTGCAACTAGAATCAAACGTGGATATTCTAAAGGCTTGTTTACATATGCAGAACTAAACCATTTACAAAATCTGAGAGGAAGGGGGTTAAGCATACTGTGCTTCACATTTTAGTATTCTTATACCACACACAGGTAGGGAATATGTTGTGTCACTCACCTACCCTTGCCATGCATCTAGTTTAAAAAAAATCGCAATATTATACCGCGCAAATATTGTTACATATATATGAGCAACAATCACAGACAAAGGATAAGTACACTCGTTTTTCACTTAAAGAATATACACCAAAATTCTACAGATTTAATTATATTTTTTCCCAACTGCATTTATATAACCTTACAGATACAGCATCTACAGAGTTCACTTAGACCTTACATTACAGCAATGCATAAGAGAAAACTTAAATCTACCCCATGCATGATGATACTTAGTAAGGAAAGGGCATAGAGGGTAACTGATGCACTTACGCTTCTAAAGAGGCAACGATGGCCAGATGTTCCTTTCACATATCGGCATAGATGCTTTTTCAACAGAGTTGACAAAAGAAATGGTTCATTCACATCTATAAATCTTCACAAAATTGTGACAACCCCATCATGATTCTGAAAGACTTTCACTCAGTCATCTTTGGCAAAGTAAATTTATATGGAATGTGCTAGCAGCCTACCTCGATTCTTTCAAAGCTTGTCGGCCTTGGGGTACTGATTTTGGACCGATTTCCCTTGAAGTACATGTATTGTGTGTTTGGTCCCATGGAAAATGTTGTTAATTCCTAACTTACAAGCTGAATGAATACACTTTTCGATGATCAAATACACATGTGCATTTTGTCCATTGCAAAACATGCTCCAGACATGAAGCTTTTCAATATAAATATATCACTCATAATGATTTTCACGTTACATGATTTAACCTGAATTCAGAATTTTTATATAAATCACTCAAGATTTAAATTCATGATTCTATTCTTTTAAAAAATACTTGTACATTTCACCTCCAACTCCAAAATACAAGAAAAGGGAGCAGGAAAAGAGGTAGCTAACCATTTCAAGGTGCTCTATAAACCTTTGAGTGAGAATGCAAGCAGCTGGAAACTTTCTTTTTGGTATGTGTACTCACAAAGACAATAACACACACACACACTCACTGCACACACACACACACACACACACACACACACACACACACACACACACACACACCAAAGCTGTTCATAGGGATTAAGAGTTTTCCCCCCATGATGAAAGAATACAATAGATCTGAAAGAGGTACAGATGTATCAATGGCTTTTTGAAAGCTAAACATATCAAATGCAATAAAATATTTTAAATAAGGCTATATAAAGCATATAAATCACTAAAAGGCTACTATCATACATTTACATTCAGCTGTAAGATCTTACCATGTAATATGACAACCTCTTTATAGCATATGTAAAATATATGTCTGAAGTGAAACATGAAAGAACAAAAGTATTGCCAACAAGTAAATTTAAGTTTGGATCAAAAAATCTGCATTTAAAATGATCAGCCTCTAATAGAGCACTTGATGATAGTAATCAAATGTCACTGTAGTGATATATGGTAATATATGGTAACGTTATATTGACGATAGTGATCAAATGTCACTGTAGTAATATGTGGCAATGTTATATTGCAAATAATCAATAATTTGAAAGTAACCAGGGCAACAAAATCTACAGATATAATGGTCAGCCTCTTACATCACTTGTGGTCGGAGATCAGCCATTAGCGTGGTAATATAGTTACTGTGTGGTATGTAGCAGAAGAAAGACAGCTTTAAGTAACACCTGGCCACAATAAAATGTGGAGAGACAGTGGTCATTGAAAACAAAGCACTTTTGGATCAGCAAACATGGTCATAATGCTGTAGGTAGTACAAATATTGTTATGAATCAGCAGTTTGAGAGTACACCACCACCATATGATACATGAACATGATTAAGCCTCTTCTAATACCTGAGTGATGTACAGCACACAAAATAAAACTAGCCCCAAGAAATATGCCTGATGTATTCCATGGTAATGACAAGGCTCTTACATTTCCAAAGGCCTCAAGATCCCTGCTTGCAGCGAGATGCATGAATTTGAAAATCTTTTTAGCTGTTCTTTCAGGTCAAAGCATGCCTGCCATTTTAAGCACATGGACTAGAAAGCCCTCCACATCTTTCCAAAGTATAGGCAACACAAGTATGCAGTACAAATATTTGCAGTGATAAAAAGACGACTGTATAAACAGGCGTACATCTACAAGCATATATACAATAACAAATTAAACATTCTTAATTAAAAAAAGAGGTAGAATTTTTACCTCTTTGGTAACTTACAAAATTATGCCTGGATAACTCAAAACTCCAGGACATGTATGTCAAATTTACATTAATTACCAATGAAGATAATCATAATATTATCAAAATTGAGTTCTCTTATACTTTTTTCCTAGAAGGGTATGGGTACACGATAAGTTTGCAAACTTTTAGAGGAACATCCAAAAATCAGACATGCAGGAAGCAGCATAATAACATGGAGTGTGGAGGAAACAGATATATGGTCCAGAGTGTATTACATATGCACATAATAAAGATGGGGAGGTGGAGGAGATGGATAGGGGGAGGGAAGAGGGGAGGGGGAGGGGGGGGGGGAGGGGGAGGGGAGGGGAGGGGAAGGGAGATGGGACTGTAAGTGGTTTTGGATCATGATATCAGTTTGGATACTCCAAAGTCAGGTCAATTTTGAGACTTCTAATTTGCATATGAACCATAATTCCCTGACTTTGAATGAAAATATCATATCAATAACCTACACAGCCTCTCCAATCATTAAATGAGGTTTATCAGAGAGATTTGGAGAATGCATTCACCAAGTGTTCGCATAATATTTTCAATTTTCTAAGCTTGCATAGCATAATAAACATGTTCAACCCTAAATAGACTGGGGGCCTAAAGCCCCCCTGACAATTTTCACCACGCAATTTGACCCGCTGCATTTCCCATCATACTTAAAACAAACTTCTATACAGCAAAACCTCTGTTACCCAATAACGATAATGAATATATAAATACAAGGTAGTGTAGCAATAAATGCACGTAAAAGCAATAAATGACACAAATAAATAGTATCTATATCAATAAATATATAAAAATATAATATACTTTTATTGTGTGACCAAATTCAAGTGCTGTCAGTATGCTGTGAGTAGCGGAAAAAGGAAAGCATCCTACTCTTATCGTGGAGATCCTGTTTGTTTGCTGTCACATACATGAAATTTTTGAAGCAGTGTTATTTTCACCTACCTTGTGAATTCTAAAACATTTAAATGTGCAGTTGTGCTCAAAATTACATGTATTTCATAACTCTTAGAAAATCACTGATTTTTACATTTTTCATAAAAATGAAAGGAGATTTGGGATTCCTTGCACATCATATCGGTTGCAACACGATAGTTATCTTCTACAAATCAAGACTGCTCCCAATTCTACCTTCTTTGCATGACAATAGCAATACTGACTTATTCAAACTTTGTGCTGTTCAAAATTAATCATACTCTTTTAAGATTTCTCGACTTCTTTGTGATTAAAGCTTGTTAACTTTGATAACATTGCCAGCAGGCTTTAGGAAGTCCCTATTATCATCATCAAATAACAAAAAGGATGCTTAACCGTGTTGTTATCTTATTCCCAAAGTGCTCAGCACTATGTCAGGTATGAGCTATTACAGTGCTGAGATCAACATCTTATCAAATGATAACTCAGAGCACATGCAATTATGTTATTTCCTTACTTTCAAAGTGTAATTCAATGACAGATGAAAGGTGTTGATCTCAATTCCGGTGTTGAGATCAACACCCAATGAAGCAACAGCTCAAAAGTATAAAAAGCCTCTTGTTTAAATCATTTACAGCTTATCTAATGTACATTGTGCACATGTACATGGCTCTGTGGTACTGAAATGGTTAACTGTGACCCAACTACAATTTTACGCTTGGTTAGCCCTCTCCTTACTTCAATAAAGCAAGTCACTGAGAATACATTATAAATATTCATCAACCTTACCCAGCACTGAGAGGTCTAACTACATGTATTTCTTGTTTTTACTCAGCAAATGAAACAAACATTGGACTGCCACAGAAGGCTTTTGTCACACATACAGAGTACATGTAAACTTGCCATAATATTTCTTTTAACATGCAGACTCAGGTTCTCAATCCATAGCACAGGAAGGCTTAATGCTGTAAGGACTGCGCAGTGTAGAGGGAATAATACTGCATCTTCATGGCCATGAGCTCCTCGTGCTTGCCAAACTCTGCCAACTTTCCGTCCCGGATGACAGCGATCTTCTCGGCGTTGTGGACAGTGGAGAGGCGATGAGCGATGGTGATGCAGGTCCGACCCTTCTTGGCTTCATCCAAGGCATCTTGAACAACCTACGCGGAGAAATATATCAAAACATCACAATATCAGATTCCACCATGGCTAAACAAGTCAATTTTACGGTAAAAGACTGCCAAAAGACAAGAAAAGTGGTCTTCACAGGAGGAAGTCTATATCTAGGCATGTTTATTAAATATAAATTTCAATGTGAAACACTGTTCAAGAGGAACCACAGATGTTGTTAAGTGACTCCACAACGGTATGACTGATTTTTCTTGTGTCAACTTGTGTCAAAAGATGGCAAAAAAGTCTGAAAGTGGCATGGCATTAAAATAATGCGGTGGTTCAAATTGCCCAGTGAAATTTTGTCGGGGGGGGGGGGGGGGGGGGGGGGGGGGGGGGGGGGGGGGCTGTCTTTTCAGGGTTAAGGGATATACATTATTGAATGTTGTTCTGGCTTTCAGTTATAAGTGGACCTGAAAAGGTCTTCAGAATATCTGACATATCCGAACCACGAGATACCTGTTCAAGTAATCAGAAGTGCCAATTTGGTACAGAATGAGTAAGCTACAGCTCCCTCATACAGGGCACGGTAAACCATGACAAAAAAGAACATGATATACATCTATAAGACAATGTGCTCTGAAGACTGAGGCTGTCACCTACCCTTTCACTCTCTGTATCCAGGGCTGAAGTAGCCTCGTCTAGAAGAAGGACCTTAGGGTTCCTGACCAAGGCCCTGGCAATGGCTATTCTCTGCTTCTGACCACCGGAGAGTTGGGTGCCCTTAGAACCAACGTTGGTGTCATATTTCTGTGGTTTGGGAAATACGATGGGAAATGAACACTGATGAAATCAAGTAGCACAGCGGAAGACTGCAGGAGCAATAAACTGGCAAGGCTTTGAAAATAAATATTTATAGATAAATGGGAGGGGGGGTAGAATAATATGCAGATTTCACAATAACCCTACATCATTAAAACTCTATATCACAATAACCCAACATCAAAATAATTCTGAATCTACATCTTTCATAAAGGATGCCCACAGCAAATATAGCCTAAGATAATGTCTCTTGAGGAAATATTGCTAGAGAAATGTAAGATCATCATCCATGGAATCTCACAGGAAATGAATCCAGAAAGTTATAGATACCGGACAAAAACTATTCTAATCTCAATCAAAATCATAACCCTAAACTAATGTCTTTCATAAAACTAAGCATTTTGCCACCACAACCAGTGTCCACCAAGAAAAATCTCCCATGAGAAAATTGAGCATCATGACAGCATACCATGGGGAGAGAGTCTACAAAGTCATGGATGTTGGACTTCTTTGCTGCTGCGATGCACTCCTCGATGGAGACGTCACGCGAGTTGTCTCCATACTTGATGTTCTCAGCGATGGACATGTCAAAGAGGACAGGTTCTTGTGATACGAGGCCAACCTGGGCGCGTTGCCAGCGGGTGTTGAGCATTGAGGTGTCGTGAGAATCAAACATCTGCAGAGAGTCCAAGCAATGTGAAGAGAAGGTATCATTATGGTGACTGTAATATTTCAAAGCAGAATCGTTCATTTAATAATCATTAACTCTAGTCATTTTTTTTTTTGTCATCATCGCTATCCCCATCAACAAACACAAGATTATTGTCATTATTCTCATCATTATTATTTTCAGTAGTAACAGCATCACCATTATTATCAACATCACCATCGTCAAAATCATTATCATTGTCACCACTACCACCATCACCATCATCACTATTATTATCATCTTTCAATATCACTGCAGCTGTTACCATCATCATCATCGGATTTAATTAATCAATGTACTGCAAATTTCATGACGTGAGTGCTTATTCTCCATGATAATATTGTGCACAAAATGCCATACAAGAATGAAGGAAAAGTAGACAAAGCTTGTTCTCAATTCTCTGCTCCTGATCATGTATCTGCTACAATTTCTCAGGGATCTCTGCGCTAACACAAACAGTGAGCCAAACAAGAAAAGGTGGGATACTGAACCAAACAGGAAAAGGTGGGAGACTGTCCAAAACTGGTTTTAGAAGAACCATACTCACCACAGCACCTGACAGAGGATCATAGAAGCGCTCCAGCAGCTGAATGGTGGTGCTCTTCCCACAGCCACTGCTTCCAACCAGAGCGAGAGTCTCCCCAGGGTTTACAGAGACGGACAGCCCCCTCAGGACGGGGACATCGGGACGGGTTGGGTAGCGGAAACGAACGTTGTCAAGGCTCACTGATCCACTGTAGCTTGCCTGCATGGATGCAGAAGGGAAGAGTAGTGATGCCAAGAAAAATGATATACTTTATGCAAAGAAAATTTTACAGCTAAATAAGTAAATAAGTCTACTGCTTAACCTGATGAAGTAAAATCATGATGAGGTACTTGTGCGGAGTAAAGGTACAAAAAGACAACTATGCAACCAGACAGTCATGAATACCCCTGAAAAAAAAAATTGTTCAACAACTCTTCTCCCATGTCATGGGCAAAGATTTCTATTTTTGATTTTCTGATTTAAAAAACAAAGGAAACACTGAATTATTTGCCCCTAAAGAAAGGTCTACGAGGTGGATGATCAAAAAAGTCTTTCAAACAGCAACAACAAAAATAGGAGAATTACCGGCTTCTCTCCCTCATCACTGAAGGTGTCAATTTCGGGTTGACGGTCGACCAGGTAGAAGAGTTCTCCTGTCGCCACTTTGGCCTTGGAGAAATCCGGTACAGATCCTGCAGCGCGACCTAGACCAAAGGCACCAAACATCAAGGCAGAGAAGGACCTACAGAAAAAGGGAGATGGAAATTATTGAAACCAATACTGAGCATGGAGCTTATTTGACATAACTACAAAGATAAAACATAGCATTAACTGTTTTCATCATTTGGAAACATTATCTCCCCATCAACATGATAACATGCATAAAAGCAACATCATTGTTTCATCAGTACTATATGTATTTTCACTTTACTTTTGATCATTCATCATCATCCTCACTATCATCATGATTTCATCACTGTGACAATAACAATCACATTCACTAACTTCCATAACCCAATAGCCATACTGCCAATAAAGTCACAAATCCAGCAAAAGAGCAAATGGTATAGGATGATTTTCAGCCTAATTTGAATATCCTTCAGTAACACCTTGATATGAAATGACACTACTCGTGTAACTGAGGAGCATTTTCCAAATAGTTTTGACAAAAGCATGTAGAGTATCTAACAAAAGTGAGTACAATCCTAACAAAACAGTGAATATTCTAATGGAACTAAGAACTTTGCATCAAAGACAAAAGCTTTAATCCGTTTGAGCCTGAGATAACTTGGGCTAGGAAAGTGCGTGTTTTACTGCAATCAAATCAAACTTGGATTAAGCAGTGACAAAAGCTGAATCCCGTAATACATTTATAGGTACAAAATTATTTCTAACATGAAACCATTTCAGCACACTAAGGAGCTTCATTGGAATATCTCATATTTTTCAAGATGGTGTACTCACTTTTGTTGGGTACTGTATCATCATGTTATCTCTACTATAACTTACAGAAATACATCAGTGAACCCGAGTTCTCCAGTTCCCACAAGGTAGGCACCAAGACGGAATGTAGCAGAGTAGGCAAAGAAGATGGTTGCCTGAGAGAAGCCGAAAGCGAGACCAGCAGCAAAAGCTCCCTTGATCCCTTGTCTGCATAAAAGAAATATTTTGAATGTCTCAAATCATTAACTTGATATCCTCACAGTCAAATGTAACATGGAGTCCTTTCAATGCCAGCACAAATGAGAGAACAGAAGAGCATAACGTGAAGATCAGTGCCTGTGAACTGCCTGCAAAAAAAAAAAAAAAAATCCTGGCTTTCTAAAGGACTTCAGTAAGGTAAAGACGTATCACTGTCTTCTGATGCTTCTTCCCTCAATCTGCTCTTCAAACCTCTTTTCTCTAACCGCTAGTCCCGATAGAATCCTGATAGAATCCGCACTGTCTAGTTCATACCTTCTTTACAGTTCTTCTCTTTGACTTGGCTTTCGATAGTTCTTCTTCACAGGATAAACGCATGTAATTCATCAAGTCATCTTCAAACAAGTTAACAATATTCAACTACCAAGTTTCATGCTTGCAGAAGCTTCTCATACTAAAGAAACCATTTTAAAGTCTCATGTAATTCATATGTTATGTTTTATGTCCTCTAACCCGTTGGCTACTGGAACCAGGTGGTCCTGTATAGGAATGAGGGAATTCAGTCTTCAGTGGGTTAACAACATACAAATCAGACAAAATACTTTAATTAATCCCCTTTAATCCTTCAAATGGTAGAGTTTCAATGGCAAGTTTCACTCTCCTGCAGGAAGGCTTCTGTAGTTCAAAGTACTCTTCGTGGAATGTCTGTCGTCGGTTGGGGGACTGTACCCTATGAATATTCTCCAAGAAGAGCATACGTGACGAGTAATGGCAAAAATATATTGGAGTTAGTGCCATTTCCTAGGATGAAGATTACTTACCTGTAGGGAAGCATCAATTTGTAGTTCACAGTATGTCACATAGAAGGTATGTCATCCATTTAAATTAGGGACTGTACCATATGAATATTCTCCAAAATGAGCATACGTGATGAATAATGGCAAACAAATATAGCAGATAGTGCATTTCCTATCATGATGATTACTAACCTGTATGGAGGCTTCTGTAGTTCACAGTACTTTTCATGGAAGGTCTGCCCTCGGTTCAGGGACTGCACAGTACGTATGTTCTCAATGCACTCGGAGACAAGCTGTAGAAAACAAAGTGACAACATGATAGAATAATGTTTTGTTAATTAATAACACGTGTATTTTTTCAATAGTTTAATGACTTCTTATTCAAGTCATTACAGAGAAATAATAACAAGGCTTACACAGGTGTGAACTAAAGGTTATATTCATCACAGGCATTCACAACTTCAGAATTTGCAAACAATGTCCCGCATTGTTTTTGATGGATGATCTCATGTCATCTGATGGAATACAAATCCAGAGGACAATCTTTACCTCTCCAACTTCTGCCATTATAAAGGATCTTCCATCCAAGAAGTAAGAGTTAAGCATTGAAAATCTAACTTATGCTGATCCATTCTTTCCTTACTTCATCTTAGCTCACGGCTTGGGCAGGTTTGTGTTAGAGCTGGGGATAAGATATTAGTTTATCCTTACCTTTCCAACCTCAGCCTGGCTACCAGCTGTTCCAATGGAGTTCCCCTGCAGGATCTTCCAGCCGATCATGCCAGCCAATGACAGGATGGGTAAGAAAGCGAAGAGAAGGAGGCAAGCAATCTGCCAGCTGTAGACAAACGAGATCACTATTCCAACGCCGATGTTGCACAGCACCTCAAAGATCATTCCTAGACGTACACCAGTTACCTGTCAAAATAACAAAAGTAATCATAATTAGAAATATCACTGAAGGTGATTAATACCCCCACCTGAACAAGTGTGCTAAATTTCCTGAGCATGCTCAAAAATGAGGAAGTGGTTCGATCCGCAGTATTTCCCCCTGATTCACTGCCATAATATGCTTCTACGATGGCAACGCAGTTTCCGACACATTGAAAATATATGTCTTGCACATTTTTACCACAAGACCAATGTATGTGCCAAAATTCATCAGCAATGCTTGAAAAATGAGGAAGTAGTTCGATCCACATTTCCCTGATTTATGCCATAATATACTGCTACCATGGTAATGCAGTTTCTGACACATTTAAAAAATCTGTCTTGCACATCTTCATCCCAAGACCAATGTGTGTGCCAAATTTCGAGAGCTTATTGTCATCTACTGATAAAACGACCAAATGAATTTGGAATATTTTTGTTCATGTCCTTGTTTAGTCCTGGAATTCCCTTGGAATGAATTTGAATAGAAAATAGTTAAGCAGATGTATAAAAAAAACAGATTTTTTTATCATTACCCCTTGGATAAGAGAGACATCTGTTGCCAATTTGGTTGTCAAGGCACCCGTTTGGTTCTTCTTGTCATCAAAAAATGCAATGTTCTGTTTGAAAAGAGGCAAAGTATGAAATAACATTTAAAAAAATGATTTACTTGAATTCAAAGGAGAGGTCCAACCCATCATCATGTTAGCTCAAATGAAAGCTAGGCAATAAGAGAAACAAATCAATATCAATTTGAGAAAAATCTGCAGGATAAGGAAATGTGACATTATGAAATCTATATTTATCAGAAGAACACAAATTTAAATTTGCAAGCTTCTAAAACATCCCCCCCCCCAACACACACACATACATATCATGAAATAAGGGCATAGGATATGCAACCTGTAAAACCTGTTATTGAAGTGGTTACCTCTTTATGAAGAAACCTATCCATAGTTATGTGATGGTATCCCTTTAAGAAGAAACATTTAGTTATAGAACCTTGATATAATGGCCATCTGTCTTATTTAACAACCTTCATTTTTGCTACATGTGTCCTTAATAGACAGGTTTCGTCATACACAAATTCAGTGGCCACCTGTACACTGTGGTAACTTACAATGTAAAATTGCCTTTGTGGGAAAAACTTGTCTGGAAAGGCTACACCATGTACCTAGTAAATATTTCTTTCTTTAGGTAGTTTTTATAGACAGGTTATAGTGTATATCTCACCTGTCTTAGCATAGCTTTAAACATCATGTTACGAAGCCTCAGGGTCAGCTCACCTCCAGATTTGCCAAATCCAACACCCTAAATAGTGTGAATTAAATCCATTCAAGTAAAGGAAATAACTTTATTAAAACCAAGAAGAAAAAAATGTTACAGCATACATCTCTAACAAAGTTTTGAAGCAAACTTGACACTCCATTTGAGGCTAATATACCTGATTCATTTGTTTCACTTACTTTTCCTTTTCATTTCACTTTTATTTCTAAAATGATTATCTAAAAAAAAGATTAAAAAGTTGGGTGAAGAGAGCACACATAAAAGTATGCAAGTATCAATAGTCTGGAATGGCATAAAACAATAAAAGAATAACTATCAAATCAATATTCATAAAAAGAACTATTAAGATCAGGGTAAATAATTTCAAGTTCTATGATGAAAATGTTTGCAAGGCATACATTGTACCTCAAAAGGCCTTGAAGACCGCGGGCAAGGTAACCCCAACGTAAACAGATAAAGCATCAATTATTCTAAAGTCAGTCTGTAATATTCTTACAAATGTTCCTCACCTGTATTATACTGGCGAGCAAAGAGATTAGTCCGAGTGAAGCAAACAAAGCACAGTAGATGGTCACTTCCCTAAACAGGGCTCCTCTGTCCTGTATGCTGTAAGCCTGGAAAAAAAACGAGACATTTGAATTCGTCACATTAGGTGGTCTGTCGGCATCTTTTAGGTTTCGACATGGATTGTCATAAATTCGTTGGTAAGACTTTCGATAAAATTTTTACGTCTCAATAGGAGACTAACGTCATAGAAATTGGATGATTTGATATCGCAGCATACAGAGAAGGTGATCCAAAGCTTTAATTCACCTTAACTAATCAGATTTTCGATAGGGTTGTACATAAACTACTGTGCACTGCATTGCAATTGTCATAACGGGCCAAAATCAGGCAGTTTATTTCATCGACTGTGACTGTAAATGAAATCATATAGTTAAAGAGGATAGTAATATAACATGTAAAAAGAAAGCAAAAGGAAAAATTTGCCCCCCTTCCATCCAGACTAGAAACAGGGACCTTGAGCATGTGAGGCAAGCGCTTTGAAGGTACACCTGAAAACAGCTCATAGAGAAAAAATCAAATGCACTCAATACAGTGCTCAGCGACATTGGAGATTTATTAGGCATTACAAGAACATATCAACAATCAAATTTTTTTGGCTGCCAATTTAAACAATTTCCTTAAAGATATACATTATTGCTCTGGAATAGATAATTTGTATCAATAACACTAATCGCTGAATGCCTACTCTGTCACAGTTGTAAGGCTTGTGCTTTTTTAAATACATTTATGTAAGAAGCTACATTAGAATTTTTATATTGTAGGTATATACATTTTAATACATACATAAAGAAATATTTCAGTGATAACCGATTCAACTACATGTATTCCATCTGACTTACTCCAAGTACTTTACTGAAGACCACAGCGAATCCCGGCTGAACAGCTCCGTTGATAGCAGCTCCGATGCACCCCAGGAAGATGAATCCGCACTCTGCGGTGTTGAGCTTCCAGACTCGCATCATGCTGAAGTGCTTCTCAATCTCTGCTGCATAATCATCCTTGGCCTAGAAATTTAAAGAGAAGGATGAATTTCAGTACTGGAGAATCTATTCAGACAAGATCATTTTTCTCATGTTCAATTTACTTATTGTATCAATTTATCCACCCATCCACCCATCTATCCATCCACTCATCCATCCCTCTATGCATCCATCTAACTATCCATCCATCCCTTCATCTATTAAGTCATCCATGCATCCATATATCCATTCATCCATCCATCTATCCACCCATCTATCCATTCATCCATCTATCCATCCATCCCTCTCTCCATCTATATTACCTCTTCCTCGACATCTCCAGACATCTGTGACTGAGTCCTGGATAGCACCCTTGTCAATCCCTTCTTCTTTGCAGATCCTGCTCTGCTCATCTTCTCATCTTTGATGGAAAAGTTGAAATAAACACGAGGAAAGGCATTAAAGGCAACAACCTCCAAAGTAATTTGGCACTATGTATGGCTCTACAACACATGCTCCGACAACAACTGTTCCGCAACAATGTTGTACACTAACAGAGTACTGAACTTCAAATGGGACCGGACATTATACCAAAACCCAACCCTAACCCAAAGCCGAACCTAACATCCTCCTGCAACCCTGACACTAACTTTGCAGGATGAAATGTTGACATAACAGGACGGA
This sequence comes from Echinometra lucunter, assembly GCA_029962745.1. Lineage (NCBI taxonomy): Eukaryota > Metazoa > Echinodermata > Echinoidea > Camarodonta > Echinometridae > Echinometra > Echinometra lucunter. Next base: position 7,693,147 of record CM057167.1, read on the forward strand.
AGTTATCTGATGTGCCCTACAAAAAAATATCAGCTTTTTATATCATTTCTGTCTAGATGTATTGCAATCTAAAATGCTGAAATAGCACTTCAAATAAAATTAAAGAAAACAAAAATTACAAGTATAATATCACAATGACTAAAAGCAGATGAAAGTATTACAAGAAAGAAAGAGAAACATACAGTAATAACAAAAACAGATATAAACTCTCCAGAAAATGACAATGTTGCAAAATTATTATATTAGTGGAAAGGTTTTTTTAGGGTTTGGGAATAATGGATCATGAAATGGACATGTACATCCAATTCTACTTGTAAACTGCAACAAAAAGCAACAGCACAATATAAAAAAAGACTAATTCATGACTAAACCAAACAAAAATGAAGATATTCAGAGATAATTTCAAAACAAAGTGGGTACGAGAGGCAATGATTACTTGAACTGTAATTGTAAGATTGCAAAAAACTCATAAAAATCATAAAATTTGAATATGGATGAAGTTTTACCAGACTAGTCTAAAAAGTCTTTGCAAAAAATTGCACGTCTCATGAAAAAGCTAATATCCATGAGTTTTTGCTCTGAATATGCATATAATCATAATCTAAAAGGATCTAGCAGTCTATTGCCTTTGTAACACATACATGCACTTTCAAAAATAAGGAACAAGAATATATCAAGAGGCAAGGTAGTTTTGTTAGAAATGACATCTACAAGTAGAAAAAAAAAACAAATATAGGTAATGAAATAGCTTGACAACAGTACAACTAGAAGCTTTCACAGAAGAAGCATCAGGAAGTTCTTCGAAATTGCGAAAGTATACGATCTGGAATCAAAAAGGCCATTTTTGATCATAAAGTTTTGGAAAATCTAGACAATATACATGTACAGATAAGTTACATGGAAAAGTTTCTTGTAAGCAAAAACTCTTTGGTTGCAAAGAAGCAAATAGTTTTTTGTCTAGTTGTAAAGCAAGAGTATTTATCACCAACACCACCTACAATGCGCAGGATACCATGAAGAATATCTGTTGTATTGTAAGAACACATTCTAAGCTTCAAATATCAAAGAGATATTGCGAGTTTAGATATACTCCCCAATGGACATAAAAGAGACTAGTGAGGTAGACTATTCGACTTATGCACATACACGCGCATGAATTAGCACAATTACAGAATCCAACAGCAACTTGATTCTGTAAATGTCCTAATTGCATGGTCCTGTGTTTCCTCAAACTCCTTCACCGATGACCCCTAGAATGCCTGCTAGTTTTATTCATTTTTCTTATTATTTTCTTTTTCTTTTGTTTGTTTGTTTGTTTTTGTGGTTTTATGGGGGGGGATGTTATTTCCCACATAGTTGCTATGCACAAACTATTTTTTCATTTTGTACACTTTAAAAATCTAACTAGGGTACTACATTTAACAACATGATCAACTAAAGATGCGTACAGGTATGATGCGACTTTGTGCCGCCACTTATGCTAATGAATAGGCATTAATGCGTCAACTCTCAAATAAGAGAGAATTTCGACAAAACTTGCGCAAACATTCTCATGACATCAATTTTTGCACTAATTTTTTAAGGAATATGACTGGTGTGCATTCTTTTTGTAGCCAGGCAGCAAACCGAAATGTGTCCTGCCTCGGCAACATTTGTTTATCTCCCCATACCTCATAGACCTGTACACAAAAAATGTGGCGGCACAAAGTTGCATCATATTTGAACGCACCTTAAGTCTACACTCTACCACTACAACATACCCTATTCCAACCGCTAAACCAACCCCCAAAAGACTGATCATTAACAAATCTTGGCCATTCAAGATGATGTGATCCTTTATAAATTATTTTGTACATCCGGATGTTGGCTTTGACCGTGTAACTAAGGTATCTTTACTACAGCTTACCATTGCCTTCGTTAATACTTCCATGTCTGGTAATGACTGTGGCAACTTTTCATGTTGCATTGCATTGGATAAAGTGGTGGATATAAGCATATTATTGATAATATAATATACACATATTTTGGTGTCGCCTGTACCTCAAGGGGAAAGCAAAGTAGTGAACTTATAATCACTTAATGATCTGTGAGTTCTAAGACAGAGATTTTTATGAAAAATTTTGCACTGAATCATTTTGCAAAAGTGTTCTGTTTTTCTGCAGTGCCTGATGTAAACAAGGCTTGTAACACCTTATGAAAAGAGCAAGAAATACATGTATATCAGAATTATAGTACGACAATTTCATCCTATTCACTTAGAATACTATACAGTATGTGCAGTAGTTAAATAATAATTATAATAACAATAATAATAATAATAATAATAATAATAATAATAATAATAATAATAAAAATAGAGCAATACTACTGCTCCTACTAATACTAATATTATAAACTATTCTTACATAGTGCATATCGCATTATGATCTTATGTCCCTATGTGCTTCCAAAGGACCATGGATTTTATTACACTGGCCTTGAATAGCCAGACAGCCATTACAGTGCTCAAGCATTTCAAAGAATAAATTCCTGCATTTACCTCACCAGGGGAGTGTTTCATGAAGAGTCTTGTCGGTGATTTTCACCGACTAATTTGCTCTCAGCCAATCAGATGCGAGGATTTTCAGTAGCTTATAACATTTGTCAGTGAAAAGCACCGACAAAACTCTTCATGAAACGCTCCCCTGGTTCCCGAGCGGCAATTGTGGATTAATGTCCAGCCAAAGGACATTAGCTGCACCAGGGATGTGAGACCTGAAATACTGCTATTGTCGTCATTTTAGACATCATTACATTAGTCATCATAATCATTATTCATATCATCAAAAGCTATCATAATAATCACTATTAACCTGTTAACACTAAGCCCAAGATAACTCGGGCTAGGGTCTATGGAAAATGTGTGTTATACTGAAATTGAAATCATGCTCAATGGGTGAATATCATTACCACTATTATCATGTCAATTGTGGATGAGATAACTTACTCTCTTCCTCCTCTTCATCATCCAGTGGAACCTCATTCTCTTCCTTCACCTCCTCTCCCTTCCTTCCCTGCTTCATAACCAGCGTATGATAAACACCACCCTCGTTCTTCATCAGGTCTCCGTGGGTGCCCTGCTCGGTGATCACGCCCTCGTTGAAAGCACAGATGAGGTCCGAGTTGACGATGGTCGAGAGACGGTGAGCAATGACGATGGTGGTGCGACCGTGCTGGGCCTGAAGGAACACGATACCAAGGCTTATACAACTCAGTCCCACCACCAGCCTGACTCAACACCAATTCATTAATTCATGCAAAGTCATGTCTTTATTCCATCTAATGCTGGTCTCGTGTTACGTCTCACAAGAGTTACTGGCAAATGAAGCTAATACAGTGCATGTATGATGGGCATACATCTATAATTATATCTATTGATTCATTCATTGTTTGATACAACTTTAATGATTAGCAGCCAGTGGCTAAATATTTCAGTTTACAAAAAAAAATATACATACATTCAATCATTACAAATGGTAAAGATTTTACAAACAAAACACTCAAGTTTAAAGTGATCAAGGTATATGCATACAGAGCAATTCCACAGGTTGGTCCAAAATAGTCTAACATGAGTAACTAACTTCTGAAGTTTTGATGCTGTATTTACTACTCTAATATATACATGTATGTGCAGTGTTGTGAATAAAACTTATTTACCTTTAAACCCCTGCAGTCAGAGAACAGGAGATTAAGAGGTAACTCAATATTTCTTCAAATGTAACACGAGTAACCATGGAATTCTACAGCTCTACCTTGCTCTAATTTGGTATTTTTACACAAATTAAAAACAAAGTGATAAATAGAAGCAAAGCTTGAAGAAATGGTCTGTTTAAATCATGACAGAAATATCATTGTCATTATTACAAAAACACTGCCATTCAGTTACCAGACAAAAAAACTGGATGATAGGCAAGAAGATTTTTCTGAACAAAAAATCAAATTCCGACCTTTTCGAGAGCTGCCTGGACAGTGGCCTCACTCTCCGTGTCCAGAGCAGATGTAGCTTCGTCCAGGAGCAGAATGGTGGGGTTCCTGACCAATGCCCTGGCGATGGCTATTCTCTGCTTCTGACCGCCCGACAGCTGGGCTCCTCTCTCTCCAACCATTGTAGAGTAACCCTGGAGTTAGGGGAGACAGATGAGAAGGTTTAAAGGGTGGTATTGATGTTTGATGTTTAAAATTAATTGCCTATTACTACGATCCAATTTTAGAAGAAATTAAAGTATGATTAGATATGGAAACCTTTGTGACTGATGTCGGCCACACCAATAGCAAACTGCCATCTCAATAGAAAAGGGCACGACCTACAGAGTGAATACTAATAACATAACCACCAGTTACAAGACTCCTTGATTTGACCTAAATTTGGAATTTCCTTTAATCTCCTAGCTCAAATATCTCATAATTAACCCCATCCTTAATCTCATGTCCCATATCTTTGAAAACACAAAATAAGCCTGAGGAATTGTTTCCGCTGCTAAATAGTAAGTTTTTGCTTCAAAATTCCTCAAACCTGTTGAAGAAGTCTGAATCTAAGACTGCCAACACTCAAGACTTTTGAAACTGTAACTACTGTCATATGATGAACAATTGCTATATAAAACTTTCCGTTCACAAATAATATAAATTCTTTGCAAATAATGTGAAATTAGTGATGTGATTTAATCATTTTGCAGCCTGACACCTTCACAAATCTGGAACCTTTGCAAAATTCGCCAGTTTCTGAATTCACAGTACAGTCCTTACATCTGGTAGCTTGGTGATGAAATCATGAGCATTGGCTTCCTGTGCTGCCTTCTCAATCTCAGCCTGGGTCACATCAAGACGACCGTAGCGGATGTTCTCTTCGATGGTGGTCGCAAACAGGATGGGTTCCTGGCTGACAACACCAATGTGATCTCGTAGCCAGCTCACGTTGAGGTCTCTGATGTCGATGCCGTCGATTTTGACCTGAGTTTTGTGAAGTAGGAAGAAAGCAAGGAGTAAGAGAGGGCATCCAAAAACTCACATTCACAAAGAACATTATATGTGCAATGGCAAAGGTGTCACTGTGGAGGATCGCAGTTTTCGAACCCTCATGGTGAGGATTCAAATCTCTGTCCAGTGGGTCCAAGGTCCACAAGGGCCACAGTCTCACCATCCATCCTCCTAGCTCACATAACTGCAAATCCCTCCAACTCCTCATCAAGAACTTACATTGCCTTGAGCAACATCATAGAACCTAAAGTTAAATGCAAGTTCTCTTCCCACAAATGCTACTAACGACCACAGCCACCATCAAAGAACCATTCACATACCTCTCACTCTTATATTACAACCCCTTCATCAAGTACTTATACTTCCTTCAGCAATATCATAGAACCTCTGTATGAGCTGCAGAGGTACTCTCCTCACAACTGCTGCTACAGACCACCATCAGAGAACCATTCCTGTACCTCACACTCTTATAGTAAAACAGCTTCATCAAGTACTTACACTGCCCTGAGCAACATCATAGAACCTCTGTATGAGCTGTAGAGGTACTCTTCTCACAACTGCTGCTACAGACCACCACCAGAGAACCATTCCCGTACCTCACACTCTTATAGTAAAACAGCTTCATCAAGTACTTACACTGCCCTGAGCAACATCATAGAACCTCTGGATGAGCTGGATGCAGGTACTCTTCCCACAACCGCTGCTACCAACCAAAGCCACCGTCTTACCGACGTCGACCTTGAGATTGACCCCATTGAGCACCTTGACCGATGATCTGGAGGGGTAGGAGAAGTGGACGCCTTCAAAGGTCACCTGACCAGTGATCTTCTCTGGTTTCTTTCCATCGTTGGAGAAGCAGTCGATGGTAGGGATCTGTGAAGAGATGATAAATTACTTTCACTTAGCTTTTTTATGCAGTCAGTGTCCCTTCTGGCAAAGCATTCGTTCTCATTACCAAGTTCCTCTGTATGAAGAGAAAACTTTATTAGTGCTCAGAGAGATTAACCTGTTGCACATGATTGGATTTCAGTATTACACACATGTTCCATGGAACCCAACCTGAGTTATATCGTGCTTTAAGTATTCAACAGGTTACAACAGGTCACTTCCATTGTAAGGTGAGGTCTATTTCACAACCTCTAGTGCGTTGATTTTACCATGCGGTTTATGTAAAATAAGATGCGCTAGTAAGAGTGAGTTGGTCTAGTGGTTGGTTTTCTGATCAGTCAATAAAAATGCCCAAGAAGCAACTTTTTCAGTAAACGTGTCATTCAGTCTTGGAACAGTCTACCAGCATCGCTAGTAACCGCTCAATTCCTTTGAACATAATTTGGATTTATATTGGTCAGACAAACATTTTTCAATAGCATAGTCTGACATCCACACAAGCACCAGTTTTAGGCGTTTTTACATGTATGTACCAAGTGATACCTGGAGACCTACAGGACATCCAACACTCCCGTACAGATGATGATGATGATGATGATGAAGACTTTAGCCTTGAGTAGTGTCCTCAAATAGTAGCATTTAGAAACCGATTTTTGACCATCAATACACTTTGGAACAAAACCGTATTGTGGTATGCATGGTTAGGAGAAATATGGTATAGAAATAAAGGGTGTTCTTCAAAGGGACTACAATATAAACTTGATATTAGTGGTTACATAAGGAAGATAGATGAATCCTCGACCGCACACGGTCGAAATTTATGCCTCTGCCACTGCAAGATCGGAAGTATATGGCCCATTCATGTTGATTTTTTTATTTTCATGTATACAATGACATCTTTGACCTTGACCTTTGACCTTGTGACCCCCAAATCTAATCAGACCATTGTCCCTCCCATATGCATACATGTGCCAAGTTTGAAGTTGAACTGTCAGAGGTGTAAAGTTATTGCAAGAACAAGCAATTTTCATGTATAAAATGACCTCTATGACCTTTGACCTTTGACCATGAGACACCAAAATCTAATCAGATCATTGTCCTTCCCATATGCATACATGAGCAAAGTTTGAAGTTGATCCGTCAAACGGTTGTTAAGTTATCGTGAGAACGAAAACGGGACGGACGGACAGACGGACGACCCGAAAACATAATGCCTCCGGCACCCACCTTCAGTGGGCGGAGGCATAAAAATATCTACGAAAAGGAGTTGATGACAGAGATATAAATAGAAGGAAAAATAAATGTGAGAAAAGAGAATATATTGATTTGAAACCCACCTGATCGATCACTTCCCAGATACTAGATGCAGCTGCCCTGGCTGTGGTGAAGTCACCAAAGTTTGGTCCTGCCTGACCTAGAGCAAAGGCACCAAATAGTACAGCAAGGAATGTCTGCAGAAAAAAAAATGGAAAATGTAGTTGTATTTGTATTAAACTTCATTAATATAACATATCAATACTTTGTGTCAAAAAGCAAACAATAACTACTATATAAAGTAAAGACCACATCTTGAAAGCTGTTGGTAAGATCTAGGTCTGGGTTCTAACCCGTTGCTTACAGGAACTGGGAGGTCCCTGTATTAAGTCTATGGGAGTTTTAGAATGCACTCATCTGAAGGTTAAAGTGATTACACAATGGTAATTTTTTTTTTTATATATGATCGAGAATAGAATTCTAAGAAGAATAACATTAAAACTTTGATGATTTTCAATCGAAATCAGTGCATTTTGGCTAATTTTCTCATAAAAAGTCAAGAGTTGACCAAAAAATTGAGTATGAGGTATGACGTCAAAGTGGGTACCCAGCTTCGCGCATTGCAGTTGTGCTGCGCGCTAGACTGTACAATATATATTATACCTTGCGCGCATTTTGCTAGAATTGCGTGACATGGTACCCACTTTGACGTCATTTTGATGTCAAAGTGGGTACCCAGTTGAAACTGGGTCACAGCTGAGGGGTCAAAAATATCCTGAAATCTTACCACATTTGGGGGTTTCCTTGGCAACATGACTTTTTAAAAAACTTTAGGCAGATGATTTTCTGCTAATGAAATCATGCTCTTTTAAATGAACTAACATTGTTTCAGCATTGGGTACCCCCTTTAACATTCAAGTATCCGGGCTTGGGTCCTATATGAAACCTAGGGGTTTCACATTTTTGAACGAAAAGTCAATCTTTGGTTTGAGGTCTCAGGTCGAAATTTTAAGATTTGAAATGTCACTGGTCCTGGGTCATGATTCACAAGTCTTCAGGCCTCAGGTCTTTGATGAAAGACCAAGTTCAAGCCCTTGTCTTCCTTCCTTCATGCCTTTATGAGGTCACAATTCTTAGACTTAACCCAATGGGGACTAAATCACTGACAACTGTTATAAACTACTGAAATCCTTGGATCTGATTGGCTGAGAGCAAATTAGTCAGTGAAAATCACCGACAAGACTCTTCACGAAACGCTCCCCTGGTTTCCACGGGCAATGAGTTGAGAACTAAAATGTCCCCAGTTTTGGTTCTTGATTCAAAGTGTTTAGAAATCAAGAGATTTAATTCATACACCCTCAAAAAAAGGTAATGAGGTTAGCAAAATCCTCTTTGTCTCCACATTACCATAATCGCAGAGCAACTGGTTTTACCCAGCTAGCTTACCGTTAGGATATCTCCAGGTGTAATCTCATTATCCAAATACAGCACTGTACCATACCTGTGTAAAATGAGAGATGGAAAATAGAATCCAATGTATATTAGGAAGAACCAAAAGAGATTAAATTCATTAACATTTCAGTCATTACATCGGAACTGTTAAATAATTCTTGCTATAGCATGCTGCAATGGTTCAAAATAAACATACAATTGAGAACTGGTCATGTAATTCAATGATAAATGAGACTATCTAGACGTTATGGGAAAAGGGTAAAGATGTAGCAACAATTTATATCACTTAATGAATGATAGCAGATTGACTCAGCCATACCGAAATTGCACATCCTTAAGAGCACTGCCAACATATAGATACATGGCACTACACACACACACACACGTGGCATTGAAATTTGGTCCAACATATTTCACTTTTGCCTGGATCATGGAGGCATTTCAGGAACAAACTATTCACATAATTATGATGGGTGTGTTCTCACCAGAAGGCAATGGCATAGCTGCAGAACATGGAGAAGAAGAGGAAGCCCTGTGCAAGCAGTGTGAAGGCATCCTTCTTTATAGTCTTGGACTTGGCTTCAGTCAGGTTGGTGGAATACCTGCAAATAGACCACAACTCAAATTGTAATCTTATAGGTCATGTACAGTTTTGACAGCCCCTCAAAAACTATTCGTCAGATTTCTTTACTTTCACCAGGTCAAAAGCAAGACAATAGCAAAACTAAGAGCCTGTGAATTTTTTTCCTCTTAAAGTTGAAAGGCAAAAACTAAAAAAAGAAATCAGCAGATATCATGAATGGAACATTGCATGATCTCACACATACATTTAATAAATTTCATCCCAATTTTATTTTTGCTATCAACACCGTACATTACAAGAAGGAAAAAAGAATTTGGACTGCACTTGTATAACATATTGTTCTACCCTTTGCACTAAAAGACAGATGTGTAAGACATTTTGATGTTTGGTCTATGAAGTCCTATGACATTTAGTATCATTCATCTAAAAAAAAGATCCCAAATAGAGGCAAAAAGACATCACTGGCTGCAATCTCACTAACCCCTAAAACAAGATATATCTGATAAACAAATATGGGATGTTATAACAAAATTGACAGAGGCTTTTCAGAGATGCTACGGCCTCTCATTACCTAACTTAATTCAACAGCATCAATGTCATGCCTGACTCCTATCACAAAGCACATGCAGGGACCACTATCATCAATCTAAAAAAGAAGCAATTCACTAAAATATATTTCTTGCTACAGTTCCCTGACTCCTATCAAACATCTACATCATCAGTGTTTAAAGTCCAATTGTCCCACTTTGTGGGGTTGGATATTTCATTTCCTTAATGGCTACTCTCCAAGCTTTCCTGTCTGTGGGATCCATGTGTGTGATACCAGATGTTTTGGCATCTTCTTCTATGGTTTCCCTCCAAGTTTTTCTGGGTCTCCCATGAGGCCTTCTTCCGGTAACTGGAAAGTTGAAAGCCCTCTGGAGTCAGTGTGTTGCCTCTTTCCTGGCCACATGTCCATACCATATCAAAATTGAAATGAAGCAGAATCTTACTAAAACAAATATCTTCCTGATAGTACTTACCTGACAACTTCCTTCTCCTCACCACCGAAGGCAACCACAGTCCTGATTCCTGAGAAGACCTCATCTGCTATAGCACCAGCCTTAGCATAGGCATCCAGGGCTTGCTTCGTCATCTTTTGAATAACCTATACCAGATGAAGAAAAATAATTCATTGGCAGAATTCTTCGTAATACAAATTCACAGCTAACTTTTTCTAATCATTTTCTACCACAATATGTCTTCTGTCACTATTCAGGGAAGTCCTCAGAATAAACTGATGTAAACTTTGAAGCATACTCTGTTAAGTAACATGAGAATAAGAAGAATGCATACATTTCTGCAATTTAGAAGACCTCTTCAATGTCAAGGAACTCTGGACAAGAATTCTTTAAAGGTTACTTGTCAATACTTTCCTAATTTTCATCTAAAAAGTAATGTATCTGGAAAGAATTGATCTTTCAGTAAGTTTCCACACTACAGATTTTACAGCTAATATTTCCACAAAAGTCTAAGTAACAAGCTCTTTATTAGACAAAATAAAAATTGACACAAAATATTACTGACAATATGGATTCACAGAAGATGAATGTAAGACACAAGCTCTGGGGGCAATAGCTCTAAGTCAAATTCATATAATTACTGAGATATGAACCTAACCCTGTACCAAATACTATACCAAGCTTTAACCTTACACAGACCCTAACCTAAAACTTTATTGCAACCCAGACCCTAACTCTGTATCTTTGACAAAATAAAGCCTGAAGCAACTATCGCTAGAGCATATATCAGATTAAAATGAACAGAGGTCACAGGTTCTAGAACCTACCACTGAGGTTGATCCAACCAGGGGTACGATGAGGACAAGAGAGACAGCCAGGATGACGAGTGTCAGCTTCCAGCTCTTGACGAAGCCGATGGTGATGCCAGCGATGAAGGTGGCTGAGTACTGTAACATGATGCCTAACTTGTCTCCGATACCGTTACGGATCTTGTCTATGTCACTGTGCGATAAGGATATAGAGAGGCGATGAGCGTTTAGAATAATAATGGCATTCTACAAGATTTGTCAATGTACAGAGCATGTTCTAGTGGCAAATGCTCTACTGCCAATATCCTACAATATAAGAATTCTTACTTACAAGTTGGACAAACAAAACCTATTCTAGCCTTAAACTTACTTAAACCCTGACTGTAACCCTATACCTAACCTTGTATCTTTGCTGATGCAACTATCACTGGAACATAGGTTATACATAAATGATCCTTGTAAGTGCATCAAATACTTAGCAACGTCTCTATGGTCCAGTGCTCTTATGAAACGTACCATGCTCGTGCCAAAGGGTACTGTATCTTGCCAAAGTGTACCATACCATGCCAGAGAAGGATGCAGTCTCTAGCAAATTTGTATAGAAACACGACTGCCAATGTACTTTGACTTACTCTGCGAGCCTTGGCCCGAGTTCATTACCCTTGTGAACATCAAATCACAATCTATTCACAGAGGATGGCATTAAAAAACCTAAGTCTTACTTTGCATTATTACAAATTGAAGCTTCTCAAGATTATCCATAACAAAATCCAATTTTTGATGCATTCATATCATTATTCAAGCATTATTTTGATAAAAATTAGCAGGCTAAAGCGAGAAATTTGTAAAGTTATGATGTATACATATGACATACTCTGCGAGTCGTGTGTTGAGTTCCCCTCCCTTATGAACATCAAACCAAGCGATCTCTTGACGGAGGATGGCATTGAAAAACCGAAGTCTGACTTTGTGGATCTGTCTCTCAGCAGCCAAGTTCCAGAGCACCACCTGAACAAAAGTGATTGTATACGGCATATTACATAATGATGCTAAAAACGTTTACATTCAGTTCAAGATTTTGTTACTAGCTTATGTTTTATGGACTAGCTCCTTTGTATTGGAATGATTTACTCACTGCTTACAAACCAACATGAAGACATCTTTGATAATGTGAAAAGAATTGTGTTCACTGTACCTCCCAAAACACATGGCGAATGTTCATTTGCTCATGCTGCCCCAGTTTTATGGAACAGCCTCCCAAACTCTCTGAGAAACATAGACACAATAGATAAGTAAAAATCTGCCCTTAAAACACACATACTCAAAATGCATCTTAGTTCAACAAAGTGAACTATCTTCTCTTTCTCTCCCATAGAGCAGAGGGACATACTTATGTAAAGTGTTATGCGCTATACAAAAATTGTTCATTATTATTACATACCGGGTAGCTTCCAAATGATTTGGGATATCACTATCCTGCATGTAGCTCTACATCGAACAGAGGTTAGCAACACTATTAGACTTCAAAGAAAAAACATAGCACTTGGGTCGATAGAGACAACTGTAGACACAGTGCTTTGTCTAAAAAAAGGACACACGTGAGTCATGACTGCATTAGGCAGAGGTATGCATTTTAAAGGGATTTACAGGCACAGGCCTGTATGGGAGATTGTGGATGAGACTAGATGATGTACTCAGAGCTTCTTCTCACTTTTGATATACAGGTTGATCAGGACCTTCATTGACTTATGGGCTGTTGCAAGAAAGTTGCAATCGATTGCAAATAATTGCTAATTTTGAAACAACCGTTCTGATTGGCTCAGGGTCTGCCCTTTTAAGAAGACACGCACGCAACAATGATTTTAATTGGCCAGTGACAATCAGTTGCAACTTGCAATCGATTGCAACTTTCTTGCAACACCCTATTAGTTGTGATAGGGTGCAATTTTCAAACTTACCTGAAAGTAAGCTAGAACCAGGACTCCACAGCCTAGGTAGGTGTAGTAGATGGAGAATGTCACAATAGAATCAACTGAACTTTGAAAGGCTGCAAAACTGAAAATTTGAAAAAAATGGAAGTAGAATAATACATCACATAAGAAAGGTCCCCTGAAATGGATTGCTCTTCAAATGCCCTAATATTTGAAATATGACACGAAAAAGCTGTAGTATTTGGGTCAAACATCTAAGCCACCTTTGTGTGTGTTCCCCTATACTCATATCTGTGTGCAACGATGTGCCTTTGGCAAAAGTGAGTAAATTTCTTTTATCAATTTGATGACTGCACATTCGCACACTATACAACTGTCTTCATGTTCAACTAATCTACCTTGCAAAGTTGTTTGGAGACAGTTTTTCTTACATAATGAAAATGCATAACTAGAATTAAACTTTATCTTGAAGAACCAAACTAACCTGTCTGTGGCATTAACCGATGCTGTGGTGATAAAGGAATCTGTGACTTCACCGAAGAGGATGAGCACAGCAGGCAAGGCCACACCATGACTGAGAGAGATTATGAGAGCTAGCAGGATAAACAGGATGTCGACACCAGTCGCAAAGCGGAACTGTCACACAAAACATGGAAAAAACACATCAACATTTTGGGTTTTAGAGTGATTTTGTCCCAAGGAAAACTAGATGAATGCGTGGTCGAACTTTATGCCTCCGCCATTACCAAATCAGAAATAAATGGCACTTCACACTGATTTATTTTCATTCATACAATGACATCTTTGACCTTGTGACCCCCCAATCTAATGAGAGTATTGCCCTTTCCATATGCATACATGAGCCAAGTTTGTTGAACTGTCAAATGGTTACTGAGTTATCACAAGAACAAACCATTTCTACCTACATAATGACCTCTATGACCTTTGACCTTTGACCTTGAGACCCCCAAATCTAATCAGATCATTGTCCCTCCCATACATGTATGCATACCTGTGCCAAGTTTGAGGTTGATCGGTCAAATGGTTGTTGAGTTATGGTGAAAACGAACCATTTCTATGTACATAATGACCTCTATGACCTTTGACCTTTGACCTTGAGACCCGAAAATCTACTCAAATCATTGTCCCTCCCATATGCATACCTGTGCCAAGTTTGAGGTTGATCGGTCAAATGGTTGTTGAGTTATGGTGAAAACGAACCATTTCTATGTACATAATGACCTCTATGACTTTTGACCTTGTGACCCCAAAATCTAATCAGATCATTGTCCCTTCCATGTGCATACCTGTGCCAAGTTTGAGGTTGATCGGTCAAATGGTTGTTGAGTTATGGTGAAAACGAACCATTTCTATGTACATAATGACCTCTATGACCTTTGACCTTTGACCTTGAGACCCGAAAATCTACTCAAATCATTGTCCCTCCCATATGCATACCTGTGCCAAGTTTGAGGTTGATCGGTCAAATGGTTGTTGAGTTATGGTGAAAACGAACCATTTCTATGTACATAATGACCTCTATGACTTTTGACCTTGTGACCCCAAAATCTAATCAGATCATTGTCCCTTCCATGTGCATACATGAGCCAAGTTTGAAGCCAATCTGTCAAACGGTTCTTAAGTTATCGCGAGAACGAAAATGGGACGGACGGACGGACGGACGGACGACCCGAAAACATAATGCCTCCGGCAACCACCTACGGTGGGCGGAGGCATAAAAAAACCTTGAATTTCTTTTAACCCATTCATGACAGAGGTCCACATTTTGTGGTTTGGCCTAATATCTTTTGATGCAAAGCCCTAAAAATCATACCAAATACATGAGCAGAAAGAGCAAAAAATTCTACACAAACTGTGCTCATTTTGGTTGCGTCAATATTCGTTGTTTGATGCTGAAAATATTTTAAAGGAAAATAAGCATTAAAATCCTTAAATTGGCAATGTGATAGGTTTAAAATCACCGTTTTCCCCTGCAAATTGGCAACTTTTTGACATCTCATCATAATTTCTGTCAATTTATATTCATTTCAGATACATGACGTTTTATAAGAAAAATGTAGCAATAAAACAAGAATGCTGGTGTTGCCAATTTGAAGAATAAAAGCTGATCAAATTAGGCTTTAAATAATTCCTGTCACAAATGGGTTAAGGGTAAGGTTGATCATATTGTAACTTTTAATAGTACTTTTACACACTGTACAGGATTATCTGATTGGTGAAGTTACTTGCAAAATAATTCTTTTTCCACAATCAGTGAAACTACCTGTTTTGGGGGTAAACTTTTGCTTGCTGGTCTGCAAGTTCTTAAGACCCTTGTTGTAGCTGGTGCTGTTATTTTTTACTATTTTGCTCTTAAGGTGCTTTCACACATGATGAGACAGTGTGGTACCACACTGTGGTGCCACACTGTTTCGTCTTCACACATGGTGGGACTTTGTGTCACCACATATGCTAATGAACGCGCATTAACACGTCAACTCTCAATAAGAGAGCATATTGTCAAAACTTGCGCAAGCAATCTCATGGCAACAATTTTTGCGCTAACTTTTTAGAAATTTGATTGGTGCGCATTTTTTTTGTATCTAGGCAGCAAAAAAAAGTGTGTCCTGCCTCAGCGACATTTTTTTGTCGCCCTATACCCCATAGGCTTGTACACAAAAAAGTGCGGTGACACAGCGTGTTACCACACTGTCGCATCATGTGTGAAAGCACCTTTACTGTTTTCATTACATAAAGTCAAGCATATGAAGTATGTCCACACAAAAAGATGCTATGCCAAATGAGAGGATACTGCTAATTTGCATGGAAAAATCATGATATTTTTATACTGAAGGGTGTACCCAATGCTGAAACAACGTTCCTTCATTTAAAAGAGCATATTTTTATTGGCAGAAAATGATCTGCCTAAAGTTCCAAAACGGTCGTGTTGCCAAGCAATAACCAAACACACGGAAAGATTTCAGCCTATTTTTGGCACCTCTGCAGTATCCCACTTTCAACTGCTGTTGACCCCATGATGTCACTGTGGGTACCTTGTTGCGCAACTCTAACTTTGAAAAAATGCGCGCTAGGTATATTATTATTGTACAGTCTAGTGCCGCATCAACTGCAGTGCGCGTTATCTGGGTACCCCCATTCACATCACTGCGGGTTTATTGTATTTACTCAAATTCTGAGATCAACCATGACCAAGCCACAAATAATTTGCCAAAATGCATTGAAAGTCATCAAATTTTTCATGTTATTGTTCTTAGAATTCTACTCTTGATCATACATTGCAAATTTTTCAGACATTGTGTAATCACTTTAAAACAAGTTGTCAGTTCGATATTTTTCCTGCTTGGTTAATTCAGACACCTACAAAACTTCAATTTACGGTACTTGGATGTAAATTAGCTGGGGCAAATTGGTTTACAACCAGTTGAATACAAATTCACAAAAGGCAAACCAATTTCCAGGAATTTTATAGGCCTGTATTTTCTCACTGAAAAAAACAAACCCACAACAAACCATAATAAAGAATGCAAATGTGATATTCTCCTCTGTGACAAGACAAAGGGCTGTTTCCTTCAAAGCACTGACAAAAATGGCAACCACAAACATTTCCATTAATATACAATAATGTAGTTACAATGGTACATACCTGTAAAAGTAAATTCAGTGTGGAATTCACCCTTTGAAAGAGGAAATTTGCAAATATTTGTAAAGCAAAATTCTTACCACTTCAAACATGCCCACTGTTCGTGTGGGCTCTTTGCCTTCATCCTTCTCTCCATCCTTTCCTTCTGCCGATCCTCCGTTAGGATTTACCTTCTCTCCATTGGCTTTCTCGTAGGCAGGGGGAGGATCCTTGGAATATTTTGCGGCTGAATCCTCATGGAGAGGTGACACATCGATCACTGCTGGTCCATCTGAAAAGGGGAAAAGTAGAAGGACATGTAAGAAATCTGAACAAATTTTAGGAACCAAGTATAACACATGATCCGACAATAGTTGCTTTGTGATTAATCTTCTATGCTACAACCCAAAGTCCCAGCTTAAACGATGGACCAAACACTGAACAAAGCCCTGATTTAACTCTCTCTCTCTCTCTCTCTAGGTGCAATATCCATCGACTTTGGTGATCATGTTGTACCACAAATCTCTTTTTCTAGCTTTTCCCAACAGTTCGTTCCCCTGCTCTTTTAGCTCCTCTGTCCTCCAGCCATCTCTGCAGCCTATCCATCCATAACACTCTTCTTCTTCCTATACTCCTCTTTCCCTCTATGTTTCCCGTTAGTCCTAGATTCTCCAATCCTCCCTTTTGTATTAAATGCCCCATAAATCTCATCTGTCGGATTCTTATCTCATGGATCGGCTTTCTTTTCACCTCAGCTCTTCTAAAAACTGCCTCAGTACTCACTCTATCTATCCGTGAAGTCCTGATCTAACACCTTAAATAAAAATTTGAATTAAGACATAATCCAAACTGCAAATGGTGATGGAGCATGTAAGACAGATCAACAAGTAGGGGCACTTCCAGGTCTTATAAAAATGGCCCACCTCTCCCACTTTTCCAAATGCATGACAAGCAAAAAAATCTACTTGTTTGACAAGCAATAAAAAATTTTAAAGTCAAAAAGAGAAGTCAATTCTTAAAATATCTTACAAAAGAATCTTTAAAAAATCCCTAAAACAAAACAAAATAAAACAAGACAGCAGAAATGGTAATATCCTCAAAATATACATTGTACAAGTAGACAGTGGCATAACTAGGATTTCATTTTAGGGGGGCAGTAATGAGCACGCGAAGCCCGATCCCTAGGGGGGGAGGGTGCAGGGAGGGGGGAAGGTGTTACAACACATTTTGGTAAATTGCACATTTTGGTTATGTTACCAAAATGTTACCTCCGATCCTCGCATCTCCAGAAAAGCGTCTCCTGACAAGCGGCTTAAGGCGGCACCTCCCTCACACCCTCCCATACCACACACCACATGCACCCTCCTGCACCCACCCACGTGCACCCTCCCCCACCCACCCTAATTGGCAAAGGCGGCGATCCAAGGGTGACAGGGCACAGTGCCCCCAATATTAAACTACCTCTCGAAAAACATCAGAGAGATTCCCCCTATTACAAACCAATCAAGGCTTTATTCTGCACAAATAATTCTAAAAACAATTGAATTTTATAGGCATTTTCCGTAGGACTATCATATACCTAGGACAGTTTCCCCATGGTCTTGAAGCTCCGTTACCAAAATGTGCAGAAGACCAAAATGTGCAGGCAAATCACTTATTAACTGCACATTTTGGTAGCTGTAGATCCAGGCAGGTATAAGTGCACTACCGGCACATTTTGGTCACAACGCTCCATTACCAAAATGTGCAGTAATGTGGTACTGCACATTTTGGTAACTGCACATTTGGTTTTGTAACCAAAATGTGCAATTTACCAAAGTGTGCCGTAACAGAAGCTCTGATGTTTCTTTGTCATTGTTCCTTGTCTGTTCCTGCTCTTCTTGCGTTCTCTTACCTTTTTCTTTTCTCGCTCATGCTTTTTTTTTCTTCTTTTTCCTTTTTTTTTGGGGGGGGGAGGGGGGGCAACTGCCCCCATCACCCCCCTGGCTACATGCCTGCAAGTATAAAAAAAGGAGCTTGACCCATATAACCTCCCCCCCCCCCCTCTAATATGTGCCCCTGACCAAGAGATTATGTACCTGTGGTCACTTCACCTCCATGTCCATTCATCTGAACAGTTCCATTGCCGCTAGAAAAACCCACTGCGAGTGGGTCTCCTTCTACCATCTTGGTGCTTTGTTCTCTCCTTTAACTTTTCTCAATTCCCTGCTTGTTCCGTCATAAAGAGTATTACCAGGGAGAGTTGACTGCTTCTTGCTTTGGATTACAAGTTACTGCCTTCAAGACCTGAAAAGAAATTGAAAGAATAATCGGAATTTAGTGTATCATGAAAATCTTACATTTCTGCTCTTTCATTCTCCCTTTTCATCTCTCTCTCTCTCTCTTTCTCTCTCTCTCTCTTTCTCTCTCTCTGTCTCTCTGACTGTCTTTTTTCCTCTCTTTCCATCTTGAATAGTGCCACCAGGGAGATTCACTTCTTCTTTCTTTGGGCTACAGATTCCTTTTTCTCAAACCGGAAAGAAATAAAATTACAGAATTTAATTCCAGGAGACATGCTGTATATTAACAATATAATGCAGCAAGAATATGTCATACTCTGTCTATACATAAAACTTTCCTTGACAGGGTGAAAAGATTTACTACCTATAACTTGTTGTTTTTAATGGTTTCTTAATAATCTAGTAGTATTATTCCACCAATGATTTATAGATCCAGAATTAATACCCAGGCTTGGATTGGATTACAATTTTTAAAAAGAACAATTGAACGGTTCATCAAAAACATATGGTTTAACACTCAAGTGATCAATCACGACATGTATGTTTTAAATGTGAAGTAATTCATTTTGACAGTGGTTTACTTCAGAGTTTGGCCACCCAAGTTTCAGAATATGAATACGGAAATCAAAATGCGTTGTACATGAAGACACATGTAGTAGAGAATGAGCAAGTTTTTCAAAATTGTATTACTGGAGCAAACAAGTATGACACTCAAGTACCATTCCAGCATAGAATGGTCCATGTTCAATTCAATTCAATTCAATTTATTTCACATCTCTTTAAAAACACATCAGAAAATATTTGAAAGATCAAATTTTACAAATCAATGAATATACATAATACAACATATTAAAATGACATACATGTACATGGCATTATAAAAGATAAAAGAAAGATGGAGTGTGGAGGATGTGGGGGATTAACAAAGGCCATTGGCCTGTCAAGGTTAATTCCCGAATTTACCACACTTCAAAAGAGAATAAACAAAGAGATAAAGCTAACATAATACAAAGACATATAGACACATCAAAACTAAACACACTAATTTGCATAAAAGGCAATTGGAACAAAATGAAATTACTCAGAGTTAAGAGTTTCTGATGTGTTTTTAAAGAGATGTGAAATAAATTGAATTGAATTGAATTGAACATGGACCATTCTATGCTGGAATGATACGAATTATATTTTTTCCTGAATGAACGAATAGTTGAGCTTTCTTTTGGGTCATCTGGCAAGAGATTCCAAAACTGTGGGCCTTTAAAACTGATTGCTGTTCTTGAAAAGTTATAATGATAAAAAGGTACCGGTACATAAATTTTATTGGTATTTGTATATGTTGGCCAGTATATTGCAACTTTGTGACAGTGCTCAAGTGCATTTGTATTGGGAGTGGAAAAAAGAGAATTTGCTAGGGTAGTGAAATACTACAAGTACGTCGGTCTTGTAATATAATGTACTTGTACTCCCTCTAGTGGTATCCTTCAAGATAAAAAGAGAGGAAGAAAGATGGAAAAAGAGAGAGAAAAAAGAAAACAAGGGAAAGTGAGAATGGAGGGAAAGATGGGGGGGGGAGAGAGAGAGAGAAAACATAAGTGCATGTACATGTAATTTAAGAGTTTCACTTTTTATATGCACATAATTACAAAAATCTATGATACACTGTTCAGTATTGCCTTTTCTGTAATCTGTATGCACAATTCCAAGCCTCACACAGTGAACCTTCCCTAGTGGTATCCTTCAAGATAGAAAGAGGAATAAAGATGGGAAAAAGAGAAAGAAAAGAAAACATAAGCAAGAAAAAATGGAGGGAAAGATGGGGAGAGAGAGAATACAAGTACATGTACATGTACTAGTAATCCAAGACCTTCACTTTTTATATGCACAATTATTTTTACAAAAATCTCTGATACACTGTTCAATATTGCCCTTTTCTGTACATGCACAATTCCAAGCCTGATGTAGTAAACTTTCCCTAGTGGTATCCTTCAAGATAGAAATTAAGAGAGGAAGAAAGATGGAAAAGGAGAAAGAAAAGAAAACAAGAGAAAGAGACAATGGAGGGAAAGATGGGGGAGAGAGAGAACACAAGTACATGTACATGTAATTTAAGACTTTCATTTTCTATACACGCACAGAATTATATTTACAAAAATCTCTGATACACTTATAAAATCAATATTGCCTTTTTTATTTTGAAATAATTCTTATTCATCCTTTCCCCTAATAATGAATGTACTTCATATCCTCATACTCATAGAAATGCCTGCTTTTACTTGCATTGATAATAAACAGGATAAAAGTGCAGGTCTGCATCAGTAAATATACATCATATACATGTACACTGAAGTCCAAAGACTGAATCACCAGAATTGGTTCTTTTTCTTTAAAATATTAGAACTGATAGATGTACATGTATCTGTAACATTAAATATGACAAATCAAGAATAAATCAATGTGCTTGGAATGGTGGAACCATTGGAAACAATAATATAATGTAATAAGAAGAATAATTAAAAGCAATTTCTTATCAAGATGCATGCAGGATGCCCTTTAAAGGTGGAAGCATGTCACTCACCATGTTTCTTTCATGGAGAGCAAATGTTTACATTTTACGGAGAGACGGGCACAATTTGCGCTGCATCACGCCTAGCATAAATTACATGTACATGAATGTATATTGCCATGCATAAAGTGCACAGATGAATGAAATTCCACTGATCTGACTTTTAGAAATAATAAATAAATTATAAATGCAGCTACAGGTACTAAACTACACACATTATATGCACATGTACATGTACAACTGTATGTAACAGAGCTCCTAACAATGCTACAGAATTGCATAGGCATACCATTGATTACTGGTAAAAAAACCCCAAATAACAAAAAGCTTCTGAAAATAGGTGAATCTTCAACAAAACAAAGCAACCTAAAGTAATCTAACAAGTTATTCTGATGAAAACAAATATAAACACAAGTAAATTTACATGTATGTTTTCCCTAGAAGTGAAGATGACGCACACTTGTGTGCAGGGTAGAAAATGAGAATTCCACTGACCAGGGCTCTAGGGTAAAAATTACTTATATACACTGTAATATCACAACAATCCAATTTCAGGAAAAGTGTAAAGTTACATTGTATGTGAAAACAAGACACGGTGATCAGTGGAAAAAGAAAAGAATAGATAAAAAAATACAACCCTATCAATATGGCATGGTAGAAAACTTAAATGGCAGACTAATTACATGTAGATGATGTTCTATTGCACTGACAGATAGTGGGCATATCATCCCAAGGATTTTTGTCATGGTATTGGATTATCATAATGTATCATGCATCATAAATAAATAAATATCAATAATAATAATATTTATAATAATAATAATAATAATAATAATAATAATGATGATGATAATAATGATGATGATAATAATGATGATGATGATGATGATGATGATGATGATAATAATAATAATAATAATAATAATAATAATAATAATAATAATAATAATAATAATAATAATAATAATAATAATAGTGATGATGATAATAATAATAATGACAATGATGATAATCATAATAATAAAAAAACAATAAGAATAATAATAACATTGATAATAATAATAATCATAATACTACTACTAATAATAGTGACATTACTAACACTACTACTGCTGCTTCTACTACATATCACTAAACAATATTATAGAAAAAACTTATGCTAAAAAATACATGAATTTCACAATTTAGGCTTAAATACAGGTATGATGATACCCTTACACAAAAAATCAATAAAAGAGCAATATACAGTGTGTACCTTGCAAATACAGGGTGTACCATCATTTGCAAAAGTTCAAGACCACCCTTCCAAATAAACTCAAAGAAAAAAAACAAAGTTAAACATATTCATTTTTCAGACATTCATTTATTTTCAACTCATTCATACATGTATGTGCTTATACCATAAGTCTTGTGCTACTGACCACCGTTAGTAGTAAACATGTTATGTATGTAATCATTCAATGAGACAAAAGAATATATTCCAAATTATTGAAAATACCCACAAATTTCAAGGTGGTCTTAAACTTTTGCAAATGAACTTATTTGTAATTAAATACTGGTATATTCCTTTGAACCAGTTGATCTTTTTTAAAACACAAATTTGGGTACTGCTGCATGTACCATTCACAAATTTACCAGAAGACCTACATGTACATGTACACTGCAAATGCTGCCTTTTGAGTAGCCCAGAAACCTACAACGTACACTCCTGTGTTGGTTACTCAATGTGTGTGGCAACGACATGCATCGGTACACAACTACACTACAGTACACATTACAAAGCTGGGAAAAAGTGCTGAGTCACTTTGAGGACAGATGTAATTGTGTACTTTCATGTTCATAGAAGTTATGACCTGTTAGATAGTTAGGCTATTTATATAGTTTTTGTAAGTATTTATAATCTTTCATGTGGTTTTCACCACTTTTGAAGCATGCTTGCCACACTGTATGATACTGTAAATTCATGTTTAGCATAGCCTAGGTTTAGAACATCTTCATACCATTATACATTTGTATTTTAGTGTTGTTGTTGTTGTTGTTGTTGTTTTTTTTGTACACTGTATTCGGTATTTTTCTTCTGTATTATTATTATATGTTTGTATACATTATTTTCTTTTGTATCATTATCATGTCATGTAAATGTGTTGTACTCTCATACCCCAGAAGGGGGTCGTAAGAGTCAATAAATTCTATTCTATTCTATTCTATTCTCTGCATATATGCACATCACATCCACAAATCTTTGACTTTCACTTTGGTTTTCACTGTTTATCTTGTTTTACAATAAATAAACAAGTACACTACATACATGTATACATGTACATGTATATACATTTTTAGATGAATCCGGTTTCAAAACACTGTAACTCATGTCGGCCATAACTGGGGGGCTTCCAAAGAAGAACAAAACCTGATTCAATGGGTTGTGCAATGGGCCAGGTGCATTGCTATGTCAGTGCATAAATTTTCCTTTGATAGGCATACTGTAATTGTGTACTTTCATTCTCTGCATATACGCACATCACATCCACAGATCTTTGACTTTCACTTTTGACTTTCACTGTTTATCTTGCTTTACAATAAATAAACAAATACGCTACATATACATGTATATACATCTATAGATGAATCCGGTTTCAAAACACTGTAACTCATGTCGGCCATAACTGGGGGACTTCCAAAGAAGACCAAAAACTGATTCAATGGGTTGTGCAATGAGCCAGGTGCGTTGCTTTGTCAGTGCATAAATTATCTTTTGGAGCATACTTGAAGCCCCCCAGTTAGAAATTACCATAAAGAACAGCACCCAAACCGAATTGGTCTATATGTGTAAAGGTACACCATCACTAATTACAATCACAATGATCACCAGATGCTTTCCTGACATACAGTAGTAACAGCTTTAAAAATAGTACCCATACAAGCTAGGTACATGTATCTGCCTTTTTGGCTTTCAATGACAAGCCATGTTTTCACATGTCATTACTCACGAAGGTCAAGGAGAAGAAATGACCATAAATGTGAACTAGGGTGGTTTCAATGGGTGCTGCTTTCAACAAATTCTAACAAATTTCTTCAAATAACTGTATTTCTCAATGATCTCACAGAATTTTAGGGAACAATTAAAGGCATATTTAACTACATGACTTTTAATAAAAAGTAGAGAAACGTGAGGAATATTCTCATCTTTCAAACATTTAAAAAAAAAATCTGATCTTTTTTTTTCCAGAAATGACATGAATGTTAAACACTTCTTGTATTTTGATAAATGTTTGCACAAATTCAAATTATCAAACCCAAAGATTTCTTTTTCCTCAAGGTTTTGATTCAAGTCAACCTCATGTTATTGTTCAACCTTCCCAACCCATCACATTCCAGAAAATGGTAAATAAAGTATGCCATTGATTACTGCTATCCAAATCCTAATTGAGCTACAATAATACTCAGTAGCATCAATTAGATCATGTTGCTCACACGCAAAGGTTTTCTGCACCCAACGAATTCTTTACAAAGACTTCGATTCAAAGAGATTGAGCTAACTGTCTGCAATAAAGGGCTGATTGGACTGGATCCAAAGACTGAAGACACGAAACCTTTTCAAATGCACTGCTGAGCTATTATACATGTACGAGTGAAAAAAGAGCAAACTTTCTTTAGATCCCCTTTTCAGCTATATCCCCTTGTTGAATAAATGCAAATTGACATACATCAAAATTCCTGGCCTTGTGGCACAGTTGGGAAATTTAGCACACTTGGCTTCTCACCGTTACCTTTGACACAGATCCAGTTCACAAAATCGTCTTATAGAGAGATAGACAGGAAAAATATGGGGATATTATCATACCCTTATGTAGACGTACACGTTTGTTCTGCAGAAAAACATGTTTTGGGGCAGTAAAGTTGCTTGCATCACTGTTCAGCCTGGGGGAGGGGGGGGGGGGGGAGGGGCCATTGCCACTACAAGTTGGACAACATGCTCATACACAAAAACGCGTAAAAAGGGTAGGTATCATTCAAAATTGCAAAAATCAGGAAAAAAGGGTATACTTTCACAACAGCTTGGTCTGAAAATACTTATTTACGCTGTAGGGTGGGAAAAACATGCCAAAATCCTTGTTTAGGGTATTCTGAGATCATTGAAGGATATTACTTGTTTAGGGTCCATTTTTAAAGTCCACACGAGCATGGTGTCCACCTTGTAATTTGATTTGATTTATTTTCTTCTGCATACAATGACATTTTGGTAACATAATATACAAACTAGATGAATCTTCGACCACGCGTGGTCGAACTTTATGCCTCCGCCATTACCAAATCAGAAATAAATGGCACTTCATGCTGATTTATTTTCATTTAAACAATGACATCTTTGACCTTGACCCCCAAATCTAATGAGAGCATTGCCCTTTCCACATGCATACATGAGCCAAGTTTGTTGTCAAATGGTCAGATGGTTACTGAGTTATCACAAGAACGAACCATTTCTATGTACATAATGACCTCTATGACCTTTGACCTTTGACCTTGAGACCCCAAAATCTACTCAGATCATTGTCCCTCCCATATGCATACCTGTGCCAAGTTTGAGGTTGATCGGTCAAATGGTTGTTGAGTTATGGTGAAAACGAACCATTTCTATGTACATAATGACCTCTATGACCTTTGACCTTTGACCTTGAGACCCCAAAATCTAATCAGATCATTGTCCCTCCCATAATGACCTCTATGACCTTTGACCTTTGACCTTGTGACCCCAAAATCTAATCAGATCATTGTCCCTTCCATGTGCATACATGAGCCAAGTTTGAAGTTGATCTGTCAAACGGTTCTTAAGTTATCGCGAGAACGAGCCATTTTTATGTGTATTATTACCTCAATGACCTTGACCTTGGACCTTGAGACTCCAAAATCTAATCAGATCATTGTCCCTCCCATATGCATACATGAGTCAAGTTTGAAGTTGATCTGTCAAACGGTTCTTAAGTTATCGCGAGAACGAAAACGGGACGGACGGACGGACGACCCGAAAACATAATGCCTCCGGCAACCACCTACGGTGGGCGGAGGCATAAAAAGCTACTTTTGACAATAAATCACAATTATACAAGTATTCATATACAATCATTTTTCTTAAAAAAATATAAATGAAAAATTGTCAAATAATTGTAAGTCATTAAACATAATTCATTAAACATAAAATCATTTGCCAAAGAAGGATTGCCATTATAAGCAATATTCTTGAAAATATGGCAACCCCATAATGACAGTGTCGTGTAAACTGGACCCGACACTTTGTAGATTTAGGGCCTACCATTCAAAAAATAAAATGCAACGTGACGACATGACCTGAATGTGATCATCCAATGGTTCGAACTTCGAAGTAAGCCTCAAGTGATGAAATAACTTTTCCGGTATTGCGTGCAAACAGTGACAGTCTAGGGCAAGGTTACTGTGGTTTGAATACATGTATTTGACAAAAGCATGTATTGAGACTGCATTCTTCTTTAAACGCTTCACCTGGTTGGAAATACATAAACAGAGGTCACAAGGCAATGTTCGCTGCTATTTTTTTTGTATGTAAGCACACCCTTTCAAAACCATTCGAGCATGCTAACTAGTACTAATGCAAAGAGGATTCTGGAGATCAGTGAAATATCGCAATACATTGTAGATATTGGTGATGTCATCACATTGTGGGTAGTAAATTTAGAAAGAGGCAATTATACAAACTTATGTCAACTTGATATGTGCTGAGCTTTTCTAAGTAAAATATTCATTTTTTTTCAATGAATTCACCAGAACTTGAGCATCTGGGAGTAGGGAAAAAAATAATTCAATAAAAACAAAAAAACAAAAAAAATAATTACAGAAAATGGGAAAAACATATTTCTATCAACTTCTAATTTGGGGGGACTAGTGCCCAAAGACAAAAAAAAAAAAAAAAAACCCTCGATTTTCAAGGGACAAACAATGCAAAAAGTACATGTGGTTGGGTTTTTTTTTTTTTAAAAAGAGGGATGGATGGATGAACATCATATTTCTTTTCTTCCATCAGCCTCACACAATTTTCTTCTAAAAAGCTGGAATCTGGGCAATGTAGACCTGTGTACTGTATGTATCAACAGACTCAAACCTTACACATGTGCATACACAAGAGTACCACATATTTTTCTTTTCATATTTGACGTCATTTTTAATTTTATAAAAATTACAGCAAAATAAGAAAAGAAAAAAAAAAACATACATAGACAAACAATTACTGTACCACAGAATGAAATAAAATTAATATAAAATCAAATGACAACCCAAATATATACATACATCGAATGACTTTGCTAAAGTTTGGAATTAGAAAGGAGGAAAGATATACACTGTATCAGTAGAATATGAGGAAAGAAGGTTTCATCACATGTGTGATGTAATCCCTGAATCGAGTCATATGCTAAAAATACATGTATTACTAACCCATCAAATTCAAAAAGAGAAAATTATGCAAGAATGTAAAAAAAAAAAAGAAAAAGAAAAATAACATCACTTGACAGGCCTGACAAAGATCTCCTATTCAATTCTAACCACAAAGCATACACCAAAATGCCCATCATGCATTGAAATATCTATCACTGCTGATTTGCTCTGATCAACTGCAGATGACGAGGAAATACTGGGTCAAGTACGCACGCAAGCACACACTCCCAGTGTGAACACGTGCTGTACAGTCTCTTGCCTATGAAGCCCATTAACACAAAGCATAAAACTGGGATGGTTCGTTGAGCTACTGAAAGAAGTACAGTATGGCATAATCAACCATCACAAAGATACAAAGTTCAATATACTGTACATACATGTAGGTCAGTCTCATGGAAATATTCCACTTTCATGATTTCCTTTCCTTTCTATTTTTATCTTTCATTATTTTTCTTATTAACTTTTAATTTAATTTTATATTTTTTGGTTGTTTTATTTTTTAGTTTTTACCTATTCATTTATTCATTCATTCATTTATTCTTTCTTTATTTTTTAATTTTTATTTTTCAAATTTTATTATGTTTTTACACTTCGCATTGATTCAATTTTTTTTTCAATTAATTTAATTTTATATATTCATTTATCTTTGTTTTTTGTTTTAAAATTTTTTTCCAATTTTTTTTTTCCAATTTTTTATGGGGGGGGGGGGAGGGGGTTAATGTTCTGAACTCAATGGCTATGGAAAACAGGTGCTCCCTATATTAAGTCTATGGGAATGAGAGAGTTCAATAGTCTAAGGGTATCAATGACAGAGCAGCAATTTTGGTGCACATTTCAAGTCCTGTTGTCAATTATATTGCTCTAGCTTTTAGCCAATATCAATTTTACACCAGTCTGGTCGTGATGTAACTTTAAAATTTAAATCTGTCTAGATAGGTGAATAAAGTACTTTCTCTAACTCAAATGTCACAATATATGTACAATGTACATACATGTATGCTTTTGTACATGACATACTGAACAATGAAGATCAGTTGTGTAATTGCTCCCAAGTATACAAATAGATACAGAAAATTATTCATTCTTTTCCCAATTGTTCTTAAAATCTTCAATGCTCAGCTCAGCAGCTCACATGAATGATATAAAGTAAATTTTGTATCCAACAGGCTCTTGTTCCCCCAAATAAACTGTACATGACTGTACACGCATGTGAGTACATGTACATCCCTGCAATAGCCCCAGTCCTTCCTTACAAGAGAGAGAGAGAGAGAGAGAGAGAGAGAGAGAGAGAGTGATGAATGAAAACAAATATTTGTTTCGCCAGATCAGTCTCTGACCATACTTGTAAGAAGATGTGTAAAGTCTCCAATGAGAAATGGAATACTTGCTGGCCATAGACTTCCCAATCTTCAACTTCAGATCCATACAAACATTTTTTTTGTCTCTCTATAATCTGTGTTGTGATCTATTTAGTTTTTTTTTTTAATTGTTTTTTTTTTTGGTTGTTGTTGCTGTAAATTGTTCTTTTTCTCTAATATATGAACTATTTAGCACTGTAGTTATTTTTTTAGCACCCATAAATACTCTGTATCACCATTAGCTTCATGAGCTATCAATCTTTAGAAGCTCATTGAGATAAACAGACCTATACCCAAAATACAATCTGACTAAACTTAGGCTATAGCTACAGCATATCTTCCATAGAATGATCTCCCCCACCTCCTTCTCCCTTGAAGAACAGACAGCCATGTTTTGATTAAAAACATTATTCATTTGTTCTCCATTATCAAATCCTTGCTAGCCCACAGGTGTGTATACTCAAGAATACCCAAGCTCTTTTGAGTCCTAGCAACTATCCCTTCCCCATTGTTAATCGCCACACAGTGTCACGTAACTATTTGAACTGAAGGAGTGGTGAGCTTTCATTGATTAATTCACGAGGGCAAATAGGGCACACTGTGGTACAAAAACCCCTTATTATGGC
The DNA here is from genome assembly GCA_029962745.1 of Echinometra lucunter. Classification (NCBI taxonomy): domain Eukaryota; kingdom Metazoa; phylum Echinodermata; class Echinoidea; order Camarodonta; family Echinometridae; genus Echinometra; species Echinometra lucunter. Next base: position 7,723,012 of record CM057167.1, read on the forward strand.
ATCATGAATAGAGTAAGTTGGTCAAATGAAAGGATTGCTAAATGATTCTAATGGTCAGTAGTTTTTTACCTACACTGTACTAGCAAACGTGAGAGTGTTAATACTGAGAATGAAGGAGGGACCATAATAAATAATAAAACACACTGAAATAAGTCAAACACTGATAAAACACACAAAAATCTGAACTTATTTCCTGGAGTTCCATCTCATTACCTCTTAATGAACAATCAATAATGTCTCAGTTAGTCAATCGCATATTTCAGTAGGCCTGTACATGTACATGTGCAGTGCATAATTCTGTCTGGGATCCAGACTATAAACTAACAGAGACACGAGTACAAATGATGGGTTAATACAGTAACCAGGATCACCTCTATTTAAGTGCTTTGTGAGAAGAAAGCCATTTATTGAAAACATAAATAGGTCTCAAATAAAAAACAGTCAAACTAATAGGTCTCAAATAAAAGCAGTAATATGAAAGAAATGGGTATTTATTTTTTTTCCACAGAAAACTTTGATAAAAGAGTACTGGTATAACTTCTTGTCTTATTCATATTTCATGTGCATTTATACAGTTACATGTACATGTACATGTACATCAAATAAGGATATCCAACTTTGACAGTTTATAATTAAAAATCATCTACATGCATATGATCCTTAAATTTATGCCATAATAAAGAGTAACTAATCAATATTCTGCATGATGATCCCCTACTGATAATTTTGCAGCCATGGATGATTGAGCAACAGGCTTTTCCCAAAGTATCGTTAAAATCCTCTTGTTCCAAGTTTGGGCAGACACAATGGATGTGAGTCAAAAGCCCTTAAAATGCGTTTGTATCAGTCTGGCAGCTATTGGCAAGTTATTTAATTCTATTTTACACTATGCATTTCATCAAGACCAAAATAAGAATTCAGATATATTGCCCTTACAAAAAAATAACAATAATATTCTTCTTCTTCTTCAGTATGTTGACAGACTTGTTAAGTCCATGTAAAGACACGGGGACGGGACACATGATCATGGACTAGAGCAATCTTTCAGGTATTTGAAGGCATTGGATCTAAAGGCATCAATCGATCCTCCTGGTACATGTAATATCATCAGGCAGTTGCAATACTTATCAGGCAGTTAATAATAATAATAATAATAATCCGAATCATTCATAAATGTATGTCTTCAATGTTGGAAGTTCATTTATCTGCTAATATCATTCCATTAATAACGATTTCTCTGCATTTCCCTACATGTATAACTATGTTATTGTAAATTTGCTATCGTGTATTATCTTATTTGTATATTATTTTCTATTGTACATGTATATGCACTTCACCTAATGCTGAGAAAGTGAATTTCCTATGGACAAATTTATCCGAATCTGAATCTGAAGACATGCCAATGTCATCGCAAATTAAGAAAATTCCCATTACAGGCAAAAATTATGATATCCCTTCATGATGATAACACAGTACAATATTAGCTTCATAAGCATCCCTTGTAATAAAGGAAAGCTCCTTTACTGAGTCACTCAACGTGAACAAACTTTATTTGTGATGCATTTTTTTCAAGGAAGTTCTGGTATCTGTTACACTGGTAGTTACTCTACAACTCATGTATCCTTCCCTGCTATGCCTAAAGTTTGACGTTGAGAACCTGTTTTGAGTGTCGAGTCATTTTACTAATTGAAATGAACTTTAAGTGAAAGCAAGTGAAATGGTGAAACTTAGAAATGTTGATAAAATTATTGTTCCTGTAATTGCAATTCAAGGCAAAGTATCTATTCTTGTACTTTCTTTATTCTAACATGACTTATTTTACTTTCTTTTATTTTTGTTCCGATTTGTATCCTGTTTTGTTTCTGTCTAATGGCATTTCTGCCTAGTTATGTACCGTAGTTTATAATATTGTTCATTCCACAGAATCACTGAAACATAATTATACAGAGTACAAGTAACGTTAGATCTCCAATAAAAACGTAGACCCTACTCGGGACCCTTCATCTCACACCACATCCACAGCCTTCACTGAAGGCTTCAGCAATGGAAATCCACTCCGGAGCGTCGGTACAGTAGGCCGAGCATGCAGAGTACCGGTAGTGTCATCGCCATCATTTCACTGAACGATAGTTCACTTTCTCTTTATTGAAATTCCTATATTCACAACCCTATTCCGTTTCAGGCAAAAGCAACTCACAACTGAAATTATTCAAATCACTCCATTATTGTACTAGAATTTACTTACAGTTTGTGAAAATTCCCGTGTTCGTCGTCCAACAGACACCAGTCCGCGATCGTCTCATCAAACATCAGCAGCCAGCTAGCTACTAGATATGCGCTAGTGTATGTAAACAGGCGCAGGCGCAGCAGCTGTGCAGCTACATGTGTATTGTATGTAGCTCATGCATGGTCGATTCTTTCTATATCTACGCACTACTCGCATTTAATCCGATTGCGCAATCTTGACGATCTAAAGTAGACGAAAAGTCATTTCAGTATGTCAAACTGTTCTTATTTACAGAGAAAACGTTTTCATATAAGTTCGTAATTATTTCAAATTCTCGACCAAATTTATGGCCTGTTGTTGAAAATATCAACTAAATATATTCTATGCCAGGATCAAGGGGCGGCGCTACGGGGGGGGGGGGGGGAGACAGGGGCGTTCCCCTTCCCTAAAGATTTTCAAGTGATAAAAAAGGGG
>CM057167.1:7726212-7757834 GCA_029962745.1 Echinometra lucunter
AAAGAGAAAGTTGAGGGAAAGATGGGGGAGAGAGAGAACACAAGTACAGGTCCATGTAATTGAAGACTTTCACTTTCTATACACGTACAGAATTATATTTACAAAAATCTCTGATACACTTACAAAATCAATATTGCCTTTTTTATTTTGAAATAATTCGTATTCATCCTTTCCCCTAATAGTGAATGTACTTCATATCCTCATACTCATAGAAATGCCTGCTTTTACTTGCATTGATAATAAAAAGGATAAAAGTGCAGGTCTGCATCAGTAAATATGCATCATATGCATGTACACTGAAGTCCAAAGACTGAATCACCAGAATTGGTTCTTTTTCTTTAAAATATTAGAAGTGATAGATGTACATGTATCTGTAACATTAAATATGACAAATCAAGAATAAATCAATGTGCTTGGAATGGTGGAACCATTGGAAACAATAATATAACGTAATAAGAAGAATAATTAAAAGCGATTTCTTATCAAGATACATGTACATGCAGGATGCCCTTTAAAGGTGGAAGCTTGCCACTCACCATGTTTCTTTCATGGAGAGCAAATGTTTACATTTTACGGAGAGACGGGCACAATTTGCGCTGCATCACGCCTAGCATAAATTACGTGTACATGAATGTATATTGCCTTGCATAAAGTGCACCGATGAATGAAATTCCACTGATCTGACTTTTAGAAATAATAAATAAATTCATAAATGCAGCTACAGGTACTATAAACTAAACACATGTACATGTACAACAGTATGTAACAGAGCTCCTATTAAACAATGCTACAGAATTGCATAGGCATACCACTGATTACTGCTAAAAGAAATAACAAATAACATAAAGCTTCTGAAAATAGGTGAATCTTCAACAAAACAAAGTAACCTAAAGTAATCTAACAAGTTATTCTGATGAAAACAAATATAAACACAAGTAAATTTACATGTATGTTTTCCCTAGATGTGAAGATGACGCACACTTGTGTGCAGGGTAGAAAATGAGAATTCCACTGACCAGGGCTCTAGAATAAAAATTACTCATATACACTGTAATATCGCAACAATCCGATTTCAGGAAAAGTGTTAAGTTACATTGTATGTGAAAACAAGACACGGTGATCAGTGGAAAAAGAAAAGAATAGATAAAAAAATACAACCCTATCAATATGGCATGGTAGAAAACTTAAATGGCAGACTAATTACATGTAGATGATGTTCTATTGCACTGACAGATAGTGGACATATCATCCCAAGGATTTTTGTCATGGTATTGGATTATCATAATGTATCATGTATCATAAATAAATAAATATCAATAAATAATAATAATAATAATAATAATAAGAAGGAGAAGAAGAAGAAGAAGAAGAAGAAGAAGAAGAAGAATAAGAAGAAGAAGAAGAAGAAGAAGAAGAATAATTATAATAATGCTAATAATAATAATAATAATGATAATAATAATAATAAGAATAAGAATAATAATGATAATAATAATGAAAATGATAATAATAATAATTATAATAATAAAAAAAGAATCATAACAACAATAATAATAACATTGATAATAATAATCATAATACTACTACTAATAATAGTGACATTAATAACACTACTACTGCTGTTTCTACTACATTTTACTAAACAATATTATAGAAAAAACTTATGCTAAAAAATACAGGAATTTCACAATTTAGGCTTAAATACATATATCATGATACTCTTATACAAAAAATCAATAAAAGAGCAATATACAGTGTGTACCTTACGAATACAGGGTGTACCATCATTTGCAAAAGTTCAAGACCACCCTTCCAAATTAGCTCAAAGAAAAAAAAACCCACAAAGTTAAACATATTCATTTTTCAGACATTCATTTATTTTCAACTCATTCATACATGTATGTGCTTATACCATAAGTCTTGTGCTACTGACCACGGTTAGTAGTAAACATGTTATGTAATCATTCAATGAGACAAAAGAATATATTCCAAATTATTGAAAATACCCACAAATTTCAAGGTGGCCTTAAACTTTTGCAAATGAACGTATTTGTATGTAAATACTGGTATATTCCTTTGAATCAGTTGATCTTTTTTAAAACACAAATTTGGGTACTGTTACATATACATGTACCATTCACAAATTTACCAGAAGACCTACATGTACATGTACACTGCAAATGCTGCCTTTTGAGTAGTGCAGAAACCTACACTCCTGTGTTGGTTACTCAATGTGTGTGGCAACGACATGCATCAATACACAACTACAGTACACTACAGTACACACTACAAAGCTGGGAAAAACTGCTGTGTCACTCTGAAGACAGATGTAATTGTGTACTTTCATCTCTGCATATTCATGTATGCAAATCACATCCACAGATCTCTGACTTTCACTTTGGTTTTCACTGTTCATCTTGTTTTACAATAAATAAACAAGTACACTACATACATGTATACATGTACATGTATATACATTTTTAGATGAATCCGGTTTCAAAACACTGTAACTCATGTCGGCCATAACTGGGGGGCTTCCAAAGAAGAACAAAAACTGATTCAATGGGTTGTGCAATGGGCCAGGTGCATTGCTATGTCAGTGCATAAATTATCCTTTGATAGGCATACTGTAATTGTGTACTTTCATTCTCTGCATATATGCACATCACATCCACAGATCTTTGACTTTCACTTTTGACTTTCACTGTTTATCTTGCTTTACAATAAATAAACAAATACGCTACATATACATGTATATACATCTATAGATGAATCCGGTTTCAAAACACTGTAACTCATGTCGGCCATAACTGGGGGACTTCCAAAGAAGACCAAAAACTGATTCAATGGGTTGTGCAATGAGCCAGGTGCGTTGCTATGTCAGTGCATAAATTATCTTTTGGAGCATACTTGAAGCCCCCCAGTTAGAAATTACCATAAAGAACAGCACCCAAACCGAATTGGTCTATATGTGTAAAGGTACACCATCACTAATTACAATCACAATGATCGCCAGATGCTTTCCTGACATACAGTAGTAACAGCTTTAGAAATAGTACCCATACAAGCTAGGTACATGTATCTGCCTTTTTGGCTTTCAATGACAAGCCATGTTTTCACATGTCATTACTCACAAAGGTCAAGGAGAAGAAATGACCATAATGTAAATGTGAACTAGGGTGGTTTCGATGGGTGCTGCTTTTAACAAATTCTAACAAAATTTATTCAAATAACTGTATTTCTCAATGATCTCACAGAATTTTAGGGAATAATTAAAGGCATTCTTAACTACATGACTTTGTTTAAAAAGTAGAGAAACGTGAGGAAAATTTTCATTTTTCAAACATTAAAAAAAAAACTCTGATCATTTTTTTTCCAGAAATGACATGAATGTTAAACACTTCTTGTATTTTGATAAATGTTTGCACAAATTCAAATTATCAAACCCAAAGATTTCTTTTTCCTCAAGGTTTTAATTCAAGTCAACCTCATATTATTGTTCACCCTTCCCAAAAAACCCATCACATTCCAGAAAATGGTAAATAAAGTATACCATTACTGCTATCCAAATCCTAATTGAGCTACATGCATTAATACCAGCATCAATTAGATCACATGTTGCTCGCACGCAAAGGTTTTCTGCACCCAACAGATTCTTTACAAAGATTTCGATTCAAAGAGATTGAACTAACTGTCTGCAATAAAGGGCTGATTGGACTGGATCCAAAGACTGAAGACACGAAACCTTTTCGAATGCACTGCTGAGCTATTATACATGTACGAGTGAAAAAAGAGCAAGCTTTCTTTAGATCCCCTTTTCAGCTATATCCCCTTCTTGAACAAATGCAAATTGACATACATCAAAATTCCTGGCCTTGTGACACAGTTGGGATATTTAACTCACTTGGCTTCTCACCATTACCTCTGACACAGATCCAGTTCACAAAATCATCTTATGGAGAGATAGACAGGAAAAATATGCAGAATTATAAGTAAATGTGGTATATTATCATACCCTTATTTGTTCTGCAGAAAAACATGTTTTGGGGCAGTAAGTTGCTTGCATCACTGTTCAGCGGGGGGGGGGGGGCACTACCACTGCAAGTTGGACAGCATGTTCGTACACGAAAACGCGTAAAAAGGGTTGTTTTTCATGGACGGGCGATGTACGTGCAAAAAAGGGTATCATCCAAAATTGCAAAAATCAGGAAAAAAGGGTATACTTTCACAACAGCTTGATTTGAAAATACTTATTTACGCTGTAGGGTGGGAAAAACATGCCAAAATACTTGTTTAGGGTATTCTGAGATCATTGAAGGATGTTACTCATTTAGGGTCCATTTTTGAAGTCCACATGGTGTCCACCTTGTAATGACAGTGCCCCCCCCCCCCAATGTTCAGCAAAAGCATGAAATTTTGTTCTTTTTTACCTCATGGTCCAATTGATAATAGGATGCGTTTATTACCCTATTACATATTACATTGTATGTTCCTTAATCATGTTAATGACATGAAGTCTGAGCATGAATGGTACAGAGCAAGCATTTTTCTGTCAGTGACATAAAACATTTTATGGATTTTAACTTCAGGAGATAATAGCCTTGGCAATCAACTCTTTATCAAATGTTAATTCCTTCAGTGATGCCCTTCACAATAAACAGCATTCTTAAATCACTTATTTTCTAAAAGCCTTACTTTCAAAATTTGTCAAATGTGCTTCCTTAACTGATAATACCAGTACTCTTTTCTTAAAACTGAGAAACTCACTTTGACACTTTCCTTACAAAACAATTATTCTGCAAAGTACATGTATAGCTTAGAAGAACTTCTGAGTATAGCTTAGAAGAACTTCTGAAAGTGGCAATACTGTTTTCACATATCTTTGCAAGCATACCAGTTTCAATCTGGAGGTACAGTATAAACTGATCTGGGGAAATACTTGTACATACAACTTTTCTTCTTTCCATTCTCCTCTAACATTGGTTTCCATATATCTCATTTTTTTGTGCCAGGATTACCATTCACAATGATTTGTATGTATTCAAATTGCACTTAATGCTAAACTGATGTTCATTTATGCATAAAAAATTATGCATAAAAAATTATGATCGCAGTGATGAAAGACTTACATGTACCTTGAAGCATCAGATGATCACACTGTCGCTTTACACGACAATTGTGAATTATAGGCCTTAAATTCCTGACAGGTACAATGTACATGTGTACCCCTCTAATTAATCTAGGAAATGCTGGGTCTGAGACGCAAGTATTCGTAGGTCTGTTGTAGCTTTTTTTTATAAAGTGTCGTGTAAACTGCAAATGTAATGTGACGACATGCCCTGAATGTGATCATCATCAAGTGATGAAATAACTTTTCCGGTATTGCGTGCAAACAGCGACAGTCTAGGGCAAGGTTACTGTGGTTTGAATACATGTATTTGACAAAGCATGTATTGAGACTGCATTCTTCTTTAAATGCTTCACCTGGTTGGAAATACATATACAGAGGTCACAAGGCAATGTTAATTCGCTGCTATTTTTTTTGGTATGTAGCACACCCTTTCAAAACCATTCGAGCATGCAAACTAGTACTAATGCAAACAGGATTCTGGAGATCAGTGAAAAATTGCAATACATTGTAGATATTGGTGATGTCATCACGTTATGGGTAGTAGACAAAGGCAATTATACAAACTTATGTCAACTTGATATGTGCTGAGCTTTTCTAAGTAAAATATTCATTTCTTTTCAATGAATTCACCAGAACTTGAGCATCTGGGAGCAGGGGAAAATAATTCAATAAAAACAAAAAATCAATAAAAAATAAATACAGAAAATGGGAAAAACATATTTCTATGTTCTAATTTGGGGGACTAGTGCCCAAAGACAACAACAACAAAAAAAACAAAAAAAAAAAACAAACAAACCCTCAATTTTCAAGGGACAAGCAATGCAAAAAGTACATGTGGTTGGGGTTTTTTTTTTTTTTTTCAAAAAGAGGGATGGGGTGGATGAACATCATATTTCTTTTCTTCCATCAGCCTCATACAATTTTCTCCTAAAAAGCTGGAGTCTGGGCAATGTAGACCATATGTATCAATAGACTCAAACCTTACACATGTGCATAAACAAGAGTACCACATATTTTTCTTTTCATATTTGACCTCATTTTTAATATATAAAAATTAGAGCAAAATGAGAAAAAAAACAAAAACAAAAATAAAAACAAAAACATACATAGACAAACAATTACTGTACCACAGAATGAAATAAAATTAATATAAAATCAAATGACAACCCAAATATATACATACATCGAATGATCAAATGACTTTGCTAAAGTTTGGAATTAGAAAGGAGGAAAGATATACAGTGTATCAGTAGAATATGAGGAAAGAAGGTTTCATCACATGTGTGATGTAATCCCTGAATCGAGTCATATTCTAAAAATACATGTATTAGTAACCCATCAAATTCAAAAAGAGAAAATTATGCAAGAATTAAATTAAAAAAAAAAAGAAAAATAACATCACTTGAAAAAGATCTCCTATTCAATTCTAACCACAAAGCATGCACCAAAATGCCCATCATGCATTGAAATATCTATCATTGCTGATTTTCTCTAATTCAACTGCAGGTGACGAGCAAATACTGGGTCAAGTACGCACGCAAGCACACACTCCCAGTGTGAACACGTGCTGTACAGTCTCTTGCCTATGAAGCCCATCAACACAAAGCATAAAACTGGGATGGTTCGTTGAGCTATTGAAAGAAGTACAGTATGGCATAATCAACAATCACAAAGATACAAGTTCAATATACTGTACATGTACATGTACATGTAGGTCAGTCTCAGGGAAATATTCCACTTTCATGATTTCCTTTCCTTTCTATTTTTATTTTTCACTATTTTTCTTATTAATCTTTCATTTCACTTCATATTTTTTGGTTGCTGTGTTATTTCTTAGTTTTTACTTATTCATTTATTCATTCATTTATTTTTTATTTTATTTTTTCAATTTTTATTTTCTAATTTTTGTTATGTCTTTATACTTTAAAAAAAAAAAAATTTCCAATTTAATTTAATTTTATATATTCATTTATCTTTTAAAATTGTTTTAATTTTTTTATCATTTTATTATTATTATCTATTCATTTATTTTTTGCTTTTTTTTTTTTTTTTTTTTTTTGGGGGGGGGTTAATGTTCTGAAGTCAATGGCTATGGAAAACAGGTACTTCCTTTATCAAGTCTATGGGAATGAGAGAGTTCAATAGTCTAAGGGTATCAATGACAGAGCAGCAATTTTGGTGCACATTTCATTTCAAGTCCTGTTGTCAATTATATTGCTCTAGCTTTTAGCCGATATCAATTTTACACCAGTCTGGTCGTGATGTAACTTTAAAATTAAAATCTGTCTAGGTAGGTGAATAAAGTACTGTAAGGTTATAATTTTACTGATTTATAACTATTTGTTTAATGTTCATTTAGCTTTCCACTCTGTTCTGCTTAACTCACTTCTGACCTACATTCCTCTCCTTTTGTATAGCTCTTCACTTCTATTGTTCTGCCCCTGTTCATTCAACCTTGCCTGCTCTGTCACCACTCTCTCTCTCTCTCCCCTTTCTTTCATGACTACTCAACCAGACCCCCTAGACACTTGACTCTCACTCTTTCACCCTATTGCTTATTTCTAGGTATTTACTATCATTTGATTGGATATTTTTGTTATGCATTTCTTGTCAGCCATCTTGGCAGCCATTTTTTGAAAATACAAGTCAGTACAGCTCAAGTCATAAAACATGTTAGGTGTGTCTTTTTGAGAGTCCTACAGTACTTTCTCTAACTCAAATGTCACAATATATGTACAATGTACATATGCTTTTGTACATGACATGCTGAACAATAAAGATCAGTTGTGTAATTCCTCCCAAGTATACAAATTGATACAGAAAATTATTCATTCTTTTCCTAATTGTTCTTAAAATCTTCAATGCTCAGCTCAGCAGCTCACATGAATGATATAAAGTAAATTTTGTATCCAATAGGCTCGTTCCCCAAATAAACTGTAAATGACTGTACATGCACGTGAGTACATGTACATGTACATCCCTGCAATAGCCCCAGTCCTTCCTTACAAAAGAGAGAGAGAGACAGAGAGACAGAGAGAGAGAGAGAGAGAGTGATGAATGAAAACAAATATTTGTTTCGCCTGATCAGTCTCTGACCATACTTGTAAGAAGATGTGTAAAGTCTCCAATCAGAAATGGAATGCTTGCTGGCCATAGACTCCCCAATCTTCAACTTCAGATCCATACAAACAGTTTTTTGTCTCTCTATAATCTGTGTTGTGATCTATTTAGTTTTTTTAAAGTTTTTTTTTGTTGTTGTAAATTGTTCTTTTTCTCTAATATGCACTTTTTAGCACTGTAGTTATTTTTTTCAGCACCCATAAATACTCTGTATCACCATTAGCTTCATGAGCTATCAATCTTTAGAAGCTCATTGAGATAAACAGACCTATACCCAAAATACAATCTGACTAAACTTAGGCTATAGCTACAGCATATCTTCCATAGAATGATCTCCCCCACCTCCTTCTCCCTTGAAGAACAGACAGCCATGTTTTGATTAAAAACATTATTCATTTGTTCTCAATTATCAAATCCTTGCTAGCCCACAGGTGTGTATACTCAAGAATACCCAAGCTCTTTTCAGTCCTAGCAACTATCCCTTCCCCATTGTTAATCGCCACACAGTGTCACGTAACTATTTGAACTGAAGGAGTGGTGAGCTTTCATTGATTAATTCACGAGGGCAAATAGGGCACACTGTGGTACAAAAACCCCTTATTATGGCATCATGAATAGAGTAAGTTGGTCAAATGAAAGGTTTGCTAAATGATTCTAATGGTCAGTAGTTTTTTACCTTCACTGTACTAGCAAAAGTGAGAGTGTTAATACTGAGAATGAAGGAGGAACCATAATAAGTAATAAAACACACTGAAATAAGACAAACACTGCTAAAAAACACAAAAATCTGAACTTATTTCCTGGAGTTCCATCTCATTACCTTTTAATGAACAATCAATAATGTCTCAGTTAGTCAATCGCATATTTCAGTAGGCCTGTACATGTACATGTGCAGTGCATAATTCTGTCTGGGATCTAGACTATAAACTAACAGAGACACGAGTACAAAATTAATGATGGGTCAATACAGTAACCAGGATCACCTCTTTTTAAGTGCTTTGTGAGAAGAAAGCCATTTATTGAAAACATAAATAGGTCTCAAATAAAAAACAGTCAAACTAATAGGTCTCAAATAAAAGCAGTAATATGAAAGAAATGGGTATTTTTTTTTTCCACAGAAAACTTTGATAAATGAGTATAACTTCTTGTCTTATTTCATATGCATATATACAGTTACATGTACATGTACATGTATATGTACATGTCAAAAAAGGATACCCAACTTTGACAGTTTATGATTAAAATCATCTACATGCATATGATCCTTAAATTTATGCCATAATAAAGAGTAACTAATCAATATTCTGCATGATGATCCCCTACTGATAATTTTGCAGCCATGGATGATTGAGCAACAGGCTTTTCCCAAAGTATCGTTAAAATCCTCTTGTACTAAGTTTGGGCAGACACAATGGATGTGAGTCAAAAGCCCTTAAAATGCATTTGTATCAGTCTGGCAGCTATTGGCAAGTTATTTAATTCTATTTTACACTTTGCATTTCATCAAGACCAAAATAAGAATTCAGTTATATTGCCCTTACAAAAAAATAACAATAATCTTCTTCTTCTTCTTCAGTATGTTGACAGACTTGTTAAGTCCATGTAAAGACACGGGGACAGGACACGTGATCATGGACTAGAGCAATCTTTCAGGAATTTGAAGGCAAAGGATCTAAAGGCATCAATCGATCCTCCTGGTACATGTAATATCATCAGGCAGTTGCAATACTTATCAGGCAGTTAATAATAATAATAATAATAATCCGAATCATTCGTAAATGTATGTCTTCAATGTTGGAAGTTCATTTATCTGCTAATACCATTCCATTAATAACGATTTCTCTGCATTTCCCTACATGTATAACTATGTTATTGTAAATTTGCTACCGTGTAGTATCTATTTGTATATATTATTTTCTATTGTACATGTATATGCACTGCACCTAATGCTGAGAAAGTGAATTTCCTATGGACAAATTTATCCGAATCTGAATCTGAAGACATGCCAATGTCATCGCAAATTAAGAAAATTCCCATTACAGGCAAAAATTATGATATCCCTTCATGATGATAACACAATACTGGCTTCATAAGCATCCCTTGTAATAAAGGAAAGCTCCTTTACTGAGTCACTCAAAGTGAACAAACTTTATTTGTGATGCATTTTTTTCATGGAAGTTCTGGTATCTGTTACACTGGTGGTAGTTACTCTACAACTCATGTATCCTTCCCTGCTATGCCTAAAGTTTGACGTTGAGAACCTGTTTTGAGTGTCAAGTCATTTTACTAATTGAAATGAACTTTAAGTGAAAGCAAGTGAAATGGTGAAACTTAGAAATGTTGATAAAATTATTGTTCCTGTAATTGCAATTCAAGGCAAAGTATCTATTCTTGTACTTTCTTTATTCTAACATGACTTATTTTACTTTCTTTTATTTTTGTTCCGATTTGTATCCTGTTTTGTTTCTGTCTAATGGCATTTCTGCCTAGTTATGTACCGTAGTTTATAATATTGTTCATTCCACAGAATCACATAAACATAATTTTACAGAGTACAAGTAACGTTAGATCTCCAATAAAAACGTAGACCCTACTCGGGACCCTTCATCTCGCACCACATCCACAGCCTTCACTGAAGGCTTCAGCAATGGAAATCCACTCCGGAGCGTCGGTACAGTAGGCCGAGCATGCAGAGTACCGGTAGTGTCATCGCCATCATTTCACTGAACGATAGTTCACTTTCTCTTTATTGAAATTCCTATATTCACGACCCTATTCCGTTTCAGGAAAAAGCAACTCACAACTGAAATTATTCAAATCACTCCTCTATTGTACTAGAATTTACTTACAGTTTGTGAAAATTCCCGTGTTCGTCGTCCAAAAGACACCAGTCCGCGATCGCCTCATCAAACATCAGTAGCTAGCTAGCTGTACGCATGTGTAAATAAGCGCAGGCGCAGCATGCAGCTTTGTGTAGCTAGCTGAGCTCGCTCACATGCATGATAGATTCTTTCTACGTAATCCGATTGCGCAATCTTGACGATCTAAAGTAGACGAAAAGTCATTTCAGTCATGTCAGTATGTCAAACTGTTCTCATTTACAGAGAAAACGTTTTCATACAAGTTCGTAATTATTTCAAATCCTCGTGTCCAAACAAATTTATGGCCTGTTGTTGAAAATATCAACCAAATATATTCTATGCCAAGATCAAGGGGCGGCGCTACGTGGGGGGGGGGGGGGAGAGGGGCGGTCGCCCCTTCCCTAAGATTTTTCAAGTGATAAAAAAGGGGGAAAGATGAAGAAGAAGAAGAAGAAGAAGAAGAAGAAGAAGAAGAAGAAGAAGAAGAAGAAGAAGAAGAAGAAGAAGAAGAAGAAGAAGAAGAAGAAGAAGAAGAAGAAGAAGAAGAAGAAGAAGAAGAAGAAGAAGAAGAACAAGAACAAGAACAAGAACAAGAAGAAGAAGAAGAAGAAGAACAAGAAGATGAAGAACAAGAAGAAGAAGGAGGAGGAGGAGGAGGAGGAGGAGGAGGAGAAGGAGGAGGAGGAGGAGGAGGAGAAGGATCAGGAGGATGAGAAGAAGGAGGAGGAGAAGGAGGAGGAGGAGAAGAAGAAGAAGAAGAAGAAGAAGGAGAAGAAAACAGAAAAAGAAGAAGAAAAATTGTATTGGGAAGAGAGGGCAGGGTCATATGCAACTATATCATAGCCCTATTTGTCCATTTAAAACGTAAATAAACTCGCCATGTGTGTCCTCTTCCCCCTACTATCGAAATATCATGGTGCACCCCCCCCCCCCTCTGCCTGGACCTACATGAAAATGCAGGGACACCCTTCCCCATTATTTTGAATGTTGAAAGAAAGAAATAAAAGGCCAGATGGATTGAGAGAGGGGGAGGGGAAGGGGAAGGGGGAGAAAGGTAATTAAAATATAAAAAAAGGGGAAAAACTAAACGGGTCCTCCCCTCACCCCACGGCCATCTCCTGTTGCCCTATCCACATGTGTCCCATGATAAAATTTATGTGCTTCCAAAATGGGTAAAAACCACCCAACACCACAGGTTTGTTTGTTTATTTTGCTAGTCAGCTAATTTTGGGTGTGTGTCCCCCCCCCCAAAAAAAAACAAATAAATAGAATTATATCCCCACCAAAATTTTAAGCTGAGGACCTTTTTAATTATCATTATCGTTATTTTTGCTTGTCAGCAAATTTTTGCTGTATGTACCCCGCCCCCCCCCCCCCCCATTTTAAGCTGAGGACTTTCTTCTTTCTTTTTTATTTAGAGTGTCCCCCCTCCAAAAAAAAACGGATTGACGCTCCTGCACCAAATAGTTGATTCGAGTCGGTTTCATTGTTTGAAAAAATTTTACTTCTAGATTACTTATAAATTACTTATACACTGTTATAGCAGAAGCTTTAGGAGACATTTATCCATGACGTATGCCTAAATAGTAGAAACCATCACGGAAATACGAGAAGTAGTTAAACCAAACCATTATACTTCCAGTATTTTTCACAGCAGTTCAGGGAGTGCGGAATATACTTGTTTATACCTCACATAAATCACTCACCTAAAAAAGAGATTCTATGCTTTTCTCTCCTCTTCTACTATGTCTACTTACGCAGTTTATAAAATAGCTGTAGTTCAACACACGGGCGGCGCTACATGGGGGCAGGGGGCGACCGGCCCCTCTTTGAATTTGAATGAAAAGGATTATTGCATTTTTACAATATATTCTTTTCAAATTTTTTACAATAAATTGTCAACAGGATAGTCCAAACAGTACTTTTATACTTTGCTCAATGTCCTTCAATCCTTACAGAAAATAACTTGACTTTTTTTAAAGTGATAAGTCAGTGGGAATTACTGTTTCAGTCTGTAGGAAAACCTGCACTAGAGCATTTGTCACATGAAATAATTATATACAGCTATATATGCAACTTATCATATATCTTATAGCGATATATAAATAAGAACTTTCAGAGTACGTATTTAAATCACTTTCATTGAGCATGCAGGTGCTAAAAACTTTTTAGACCCCCTTTTTCTTTAAACATTGTATGCTTACTTAAGTCTGGTATTTCACGAAAAGGAAGATTATGTTTTATCACGGAAACCATTATACAGACACATTCTCAATAATCTGAACAATGTGGCATACATTGCCATAAATTCGGGGGTGCAGTCAATCACTCAATCAAAGTTTATCTAACCAACCAGTCATTTTAGCAGTTGAGTTTCGGACAAGAAAAACGGTACAGTGTAACACCAATTGGTAAAATGAACATGTCAATCTTTGTTTTCAGTTGATTTTCATTCATTTCAATTTTACATCTGCTTCATCCATCTTGTAAGAGAAAAGAGGGGGGGAAAATAAATGATGATGGAAACTAAAAATCAGAGTCTCAATAGTTCAATGGTCAGAGTTCAATGGTCCACATGTCCACCTCCTCCTTCTATTCACAATCTTGCTCTCTTCTTAAGGGATAAGGGAAGGTAGTTTGGATATTTTGGAGTGGAGACCAAAGAATGTGAATTGCCAAGATATGCACCAATACACAGGAAGCAAGAAAGAGAGAGAGAGAGAGAGAGGGGGGCGGCATACTGTCCTCTTGACCCTTATCCCATCTAGCCAACAAAGTCTTACCCTATCTCACCTCCCCTACAACATGTACCACCACCCAATCCTGACTCCCATGAACACACCACTGAGTCTAACAGGGAAAGGTACAATGCTACAATAATGAATGCAATTCCGGTTCACTCATGCATAAAATTTTTATTTAATAAACCATAAAAATTCACTCAGCAAACCTAAACTGATTGCAACTGATCATGAATTCATCATATCACCCTCAATTCTGTAACCTCCAAAGGACACATCTCTCACAAATTGAAAGGTGCAATTCCTGCGCAACCTAATTTTCATACCCTTTACAAAAGTGAGCAGTGCTCACCCAAGCATGAATTATTTTCGGCCTTTTTGATCTCATATGAAAGCTGAGTCCATAAGCTATCGGTACATATAAACCTTTTTCTTCCAGAATCATGTATTTTTCATTTGGCAGCCATTTCAAAAGTGTAAAGTTTTTTTTGGGACGCACTGTATAGTTCGAAACGGATTTACGCCGGTGGTGGCGCAGCACCAGGTACATAAGGCTCAATCCCACTACATCGGCTCAAATGCAAAGAAGACAAAACCGAAAAATGAGGTTCTATGAATGAAGTTTATTTTGATGTCAACATAAACTTAACAACTTTCCAAACATATTCCTAAAGTAAGGCAATTATCTGTCGTGATCAACGCCAGCATCGAGTTTTGAAATGATTGCCCAATATTTCACGATGTAAATTATATTTTACTATATACCCATGATCAAAATGATTACTTGTTAAAAATTCAATTTTTTTGTTTTACCTTAATTCGTTGTAATTTCCCAATCAGAATGATTATAATTCTTTCTCTTACTCGCGATTAACAACTGGCAATCCTTTGAAGTATTTAAATAAAAGACAGTAATACCTTTGGAAAATATGTAGCGAATCATATCTGTATAGGATGATATATTTCCATTTTGATAAAAAACTTAGACATTGACAATGTCTTATTCGAAAGGCTGAAATTTATCTAGATGCTAACGAACTGTTTGAACATTGATTGATTGAGAATGCAAACATTTGTAAAACAAGGAAATCATATTAGAATAGTGGTAACTTAAGTTTTATACTAATTGATGTAACGTATGTTTCTTAATCCAGAAAATGGTAAAACAACTTCCGAAACCAGTACAATTGATATGTTATGCAATAACCTTGTTAATTACGTAACACTGAATGCTTTTCATTCGGATCTTATATAACCTTCGAAACACTAAAGTGAAAAGTATGTGAAGAAGTACAAAATACGAACAGCTTCCTTGTGAGATAGCACATCAAGTTTTCAAAATTCCATGATACCATACTTCAGTGGCGTACCGTGGGTCAATGAATTGGGTGCACCGAGCATGGCCGTACGCAGAAAGTTTTTCTGGGGGGGGGGGGGCAAGGCGCGAAAATTTTCGAAGAAATACAAACGGAGGGAGCGAAGCGACCGAGCTGGCCATGAGGGCGCTTTTGCATTTCTAAAATTGAAATTGAAGGATCTGATACACACTGTTGTTGGATTTTTTTTTTTACAATTTTCAGTGAAAAAAAATGGTGAGTATTCAAAATTTCGGGGGGGGGGGGGGGGCAACCTCCACCCTGCCCCGCTGCTGCGTACAGCCATGGCACCGAGTGGAAAAGTTTGTTGCGGGTGTGTGTGGTTATTTCTATCATGTTAACAATAACGACAGTAATCTCGAACCAAGGTGTCTTTAGGGACGTGAAGCGTTTTAAAATTTTGGGGCATCTTGCTAGATACCACTCTGATTTTAAATTTTGCGAGCGAGCGAAGCGAGCGAGCCGAAAACTTTATTTACAATAAAAGACATGTTATTTTATTATCAAAATACACTATCGGACCACTATAGGCCTGTATCATATTTCAGTTAAATATCTAGTCACCTCGCTGGCAATGACTCTATTTTAGCACGTCCCTGGTTTATTGTTTTCTGTCCGAAACTACCATGTCTCTAACCATTACGAGCGAGCGAAGCGAGCGAGGAAGCACACACTAGCCCCTTCAGTAAATTACATTGTGAGCATGTGAAACATCGGAATTATTTATTTGGTCACCTCACTCGCCCATTTCGTTTGCTTTAAAAAAAAAATCATTAAACAATTATTTAACGAGCGAGCGCAGCGAGCGAGGAAAATTATACTCTTTTTTTTTCATTGTAGAAGTGTTATTTCGTCATCAAAATATAAATATCTAAATAATCTATTCGATCCCTTGTGTGCTGAATATGAATCCGTTTAGGTACCTCGCTCACCGTCCGAAACTATTCTGTTTTTTACAAGCGAGCAAAATCAGCGACGCCCACCCCCTCCCCCACACATAATATATATATATATATATATATATATATATATATATATATATATATATATATACCGTATATGTATGGATTCGTCAGCAAAATGAAGTAGATGTTTTTTGTAATTTTGTGAACCTCCTCGCTGCCCAAATATTATGATACTTTGCTAACTCGCTTCTGAAATATGATTGCCGTGCCCGAAATCATTTTGTTTCTAGCTTTTCCTAGCAAGAGTAGCGAGCTAGCGAACGAACAGACGGGATTTTTATTTTTTTTATTTTTTTTATTTTTTGTCTAGGCCATCTACTGAAAGGGCTCCTTTAAGGTAAACTTCTTGGAGTGAAATCCAGATGTGGTTATTACTAACATTCTATGAGTGGAACAATAGCAGCCTATAACATCAGATTGAGACACAAGATGCAAACTGATTCCTTTCATAAGAATAGCAATTAGCATCGGCATTGGTTAAGTTACTTAAATGCTAGCGAGCGAAGCGAGGGAGCGCTTCCCGATGTACCATTTTCCTTTTCCTTGTTTTCTCACTTTCTTTTCTCTTTCCTTCTCCTTTCTTTTCTCTTTCTTTTTTTTATGCCAGCCGATGGGGGGGGGGGGGGGGGGCACGTGCCCCCCCCCCGTGCCCCCTCGTAGTTACGCCACTGCCATACTTGATGATATCGCTGTATGATATCTCAATGTATGCATTTTTGTCCTTTAAAAACCTGAACAAATTGCATGTAAAAGTCGTGACTATGACAGTAACGTATGTTTCATTATTCACCTAGAATTAAGACGATTAACACAGCCTGCACGATTATGAAACAAAAAACCCAGCTATAAATTTTACTGATCAGATGTAGGCCTAATGGCAAATAAAAATTTTCTTCCAAACAACATTAATTCACCTCACATTCTAGCATCAAGAAATAATGATTAATATTCAAATGCTTAAAATACTTTGTTGTCTTTGAAAGACATTGAGTGCATTCTGGTAATTATAAGCAAGGAAGGATCTTATTTCTGTTTTCATGTTTGAAACTAGTGTAAAAGAGAAAAATTCACTGATGATAATGAAATAAAGTAACTTTAAATAAGAACGTTTTCCCCATCAATCGCTAGTTCTATGTTGATCTCTTGTATCCAGTAAACTTTAAACTGCAAGATATTACTTTTAACTTTAAAAAAAGTACTTGAATAAATAAGATTATATAAGTCTCTTACAAAGCTCATAAAGTAAACAAAAAACAAAAAACAAAGAACAGATTGGGATTGACCGCAGCCCTGTGTAATTTTTGATTGAAGTGTTAATATTTGGAAATAACACTAGTTAATTCTCAAAAAGCCGGGTATAAATTTTGTGAATCCCCAACAACTACAGGCATTTGCTTATTTCGGTTTCCAAATTATTATTTTACTAATTCATAGGAAGACGGAAAAGGCAGGACATGAGCACAATCCTGTGGTATAATAAACCTTTGTTTTTACTAATAAAATAACGACAGTTTTTCTTTCACATAATTTTGGCACCGTAACAGGGTTTGGGGAGACGACCGACAGTTTAGCTTCAACGCATTTAAAAATTCTTGTTTATTAATTTTTATTTCAAATTCCATTTTAAGTTCGTCATAATATCTACATTTTAAGTTGATAAAATTGGAATGTGATATTGCGGGATGGCCTCATGCATAATTTTTCAGATGGCCAACATCAATAACATTCGGAAACAATGCAGGCAATGGGCAGTTTGAATGTTAGTCAAATACTAATAAAGTGTAATTCCGTGAATGAGGAAAGGACACATTCTCTCTTGCCCACCCTCTACTCAGGGGAGGAGGGGGGTGTTAAAGTTTGGCCGATCGAGTAGGTTTCCAATCTTGTTGAGACCGAGGTGATTTGTAAAAAAAAAAAGGGGGGAGGGGGAGGGCATAATTTCTTCCCCTTTGCTGGTCATAGCGATTTAAACTCCGGAGAGACTTTATATAGTCGAATGCAAAGATGATGAGATGAAAGTGCTAAATGACCACTGATACCCTTATCCTCTTCTCCTAAGGGTGGGGTGTTAAAGTTTGGCTGAGTTGAGTAGGTTTCCTATCTTGTTGAGAGCGAGGGTGATTTGACGAAAGAAGAGGTTGGAGTCGGTCTCTGAACAGTTCTTGAAGGCACTCACAGTGAACTGGAGGCTAGATAACGGAGAAAATATACAAAATGTGTCCATTCAATGATTGATTAAAAATAAGTCCAAATATTTTCATCTATATATTTCCATGTATTCATCCATCCATTAATTTCATTCGTGCTTTTCATGCATGTATCAACCCATCCACCGCCATTCATCCATCCATTCATGCATCTATCCACCCATCTATCTTTTCCTTCATCTATCCATCCACTAATGCATCCACCCATCTATCCATCCACCTATCTATCCATCTTTCTATTTCTATTTATTCCTTATACCAGTCTCCCGAGCAAAATAGTTGTTGGGTTTGAGAAAAAGCAATTTGCAATAGGGGTTTTCATGGACCTTTCGAAGGCCAGGACATCCTCCTATCTAAATTACATCGTTACGAAATAAAATACGTGGTGTAACTGTACAATAGTGAACAATGTTTTAACTATAATTTTCCTATTTAGGACTTTAAGAAAATAACATGTTGAATTCCCAAAGGTAGTCGCCTTAGCCTCTGTTATTCATTTTGTATATTAATGATCTCTATGAATCATCCAGTGAACTTTCTTTTATAATATACACCAACAATACAAATATAATTTATTGCAATTCAAACTTGCAATATCTTGGTGAATGTGTCATTATCAGTCTTTGCAATGTATATGAGTCGTTCAAAGCTAATGATTTATCTGTAAATGCTAAGAAGTGTAAATGCATAATTTTTCTTATTAAACAGGTAAAATGTACATTTCAATGATGTAAGATGCATCCTTAATAATGTCACATTGCCAAAGGTAGACAAAGCCAACTTTCTTGGCGTGTATGTATGTACATAGCTTTTTAACATGGAAATATCAAATTAACGAAGTTGAAGGTAAAGTAAAACATTGGCATTGTTGCTAAAATCAAACACCTGAGGAAGAGAGAGAGAGAGAGAGAGAGAGAGAGAGAGGGGGGGGGGGGTAATCCGGAGTCAGCGGAGGAAGAAAGAGGTACTCACTCCTTGTCACCAATGGTATAGCAGCACATGTATCCATCATGTCTCATTGGTGACATAGCCGCAATTCCAGGGGTGTAACCGAGTGTACTGGTGGACAAGGGAAAGTTACCTCCTCCTCCACTAAAAAGAAAACAAAAAGGGTATCTCTAATAAACTAGTAACCCCTGAATGTAATGTATAAATCTATACACTGTAAACTTTCGAGATATTTATCTCAACCACGTTGTTGCAAATATTTTGCTTTTGCTTGGTCCTTCTACGTTATTTTTGCAAGAGTTCAAAGAGTAGGCCTGTTGGTATAGACAATTAGCTACCTCCATAGAGATATTCTTCTTCTTTCTTCTTTCGTTGTATGATATCGGCAATCAGTCATATTTGACTATTGTTGCCTATGACATTATAAAAATAGGATCTCTATGGTTACCTCCTACTTCACTGCAAAAAAAAAAAGAAAAAAAGAAAAGAAAAGTGGGGTGGAAACGTGTGGAAACAAGCCAAAGCAAAAGAATGCGACACGACGTATTAGTCCTTCTGTATTTGCACCTAGCTAACCAATGCACTGTATTTTGTGACACTTTGTACTATATAGTTGAATCCTCTATTGATTATATATATATATTTGTTATTATTAATCTACAATCCCTTGTTGCTCTTATAAGTGTGATTTTAAGCGATTCTGGCTTATGATTATATTTCGTTTTGAGTACTGTGTGCTCCTTAGATGACCTCACTATAATGAAGATCACTCTAATCTCTCACTAGTTCGATGACTAACAAAGTAGCCTATTTATAGAGGTCCTTTCTAAATTCATGACAAAGGTGAAGGAGGTGTTTTAGTGTAGTGGTTTATTCACTTGACTCTCGGAAAAAGGGTTGGGGGTTTGAGGTTCGAGTCCCAGCCTGGCACTAACGTCTTTTGAGAAGGCATTCATCTAAGTTTGACATTCTCCACCCGGGTGTATATAGTAACAGTAAGCGGTAGAAAGAAATTCCATGAAAATGTTAGCATTTTATCATGGTAGCTCAGCTACAACCATGGTAACAATAATACTTAGCAAAGCGCATGCAGTAGATTTAATAATGGACATACTATATTCTTCTCATTATTCCTTTTATTATTATTATCAGTAGTAGTAGTACTTCGTAGTAGTAGTTGTAGTAGTAGTAGTAGTAGTAGTAGTAGTAGTAGTAGTAGTAGTAGTAGTAGCAGCAGCAGCAGCAGCAGCAGCAGCAACAGCAGCAGCAGCAGCAGTAGTAGTAGTAATAGTAGTATAGTAGTAAGAGTAGTAGTAATGCAACTAAGAGAAAGTACTAATAGATCTGCACCTATTATTCTCACCTTAGAATGAAAGCCTTGTCCAAGAAGAGGTCGGGTATGGGTAAGCCCAATTCTTGAGAGAGGATGTAGAGTCCAAGAAGATGGCGGTCAATACCTTGACCACTGGATGCTTCGGCCATGAGAGTCAGGTGCTTCTCGTGAGCTATCCGCAGTAGAGACAACTGGTATGTAGGCTGTAATATGGAATGGAATTTAGGACTAAAGTCAGCGAGGCATTGCTCAAAAGATATGACGGCTAGAACAGTTTACCCTTCATACTACTGAGAAGACCCCCGCAGACCTCCAATCCCCCTCTTAACTTTCTCTTCCTGGCTATGCCAAATAATATGCTCAACAAATTATCATTAAAAGTTTCTCCATGGGGTGAAGGATATTTTTACACTCTGAGAACAGTGTCGTATCATTAGGTTGTTTAAAAATGCACTTACCAATTATTGTTGGTTAATAAATTTCTCTGCTTGTCTATCTGCACATCTATCATGTCTATCTATCTGTCTGTCTGTCTGTCTATCTGTCTATCTATCTATCTGTCTATCTAATTCTATACCTATCAATCAATCTATTTTCACATCTGCTTGACCATCCAACATAGCTTTACACCAATCGATAGCTTCCATGGTACGTGATCTCATAGTCTCTGTTTATCTAACTATACCTACCCACCTACTTACCTACCTTCCTACCTACCTACATACCTATCTATCTATCTATCTATCCAATTCTACCTATCAATCAATCAGTCTATCTATCTATCTATCTATCTATCTATCTGTCAGCCTGTCTGTCTGTTCATAATTCCACCTATCAATCTATCCTTACATCTGCCTGACTATCCATCATGGCTTTACACCAATCGATAGCTTCCATCGTACAAGATCTCATAGTCTCTGTTCGTCCATGATAGAACTGGCGTGTTGTTGCTGTCTCATAGGCTGCTCCAGGCCTGGGAAAGGTTGGTATTAAAATTAGAGAGAGAAAGAGAGAGAGAGAGAGAGAGAGAGAGATATGAGGCCAAAATATGAAGACTCTGAAACTGCTTGCCTTATGATACAAGTAAAAAGAAATAGTTAAAATAACCGAGAGATTTCGAAATACATATCTTTTTGATTGAATTGGCAGCATTTGACAATCATTTTTCCGCCCAAAGCTTACAGATATTGTATTTACATGTATTTATTACCACGAGAGTTGTCAAAGCTGTTCTATATATTATACTTGCTTTCCAATAACATAAACATCTTGAAATAGCATAGAAGAAGGCGAGGCTCCAGAAGCAAATGCTTGTGGCCCGTACGCCTGGAAGACAAATTTCATCACCAATAACAGAATTCTATTAGTTCTTTTAATACCTGACAATGAACTCTTGTAACTGTTTGCGATTCTTAATTTCCGCCTTGTATCGCCCTTGTAATACAGGGAGTATCATACTTGTATCTGGAAATTAATTTCAATAAATTAAGTATGTGATTTAAAAAAAAAATGCTATCAATTAAAGCTTACTTATTAAACGTAGTGTAGTAGGCCAGCTGAAGTGCTAGCTGTATGGTCGCGTCTGGGTGCATCTTGTGTTTCTTCATGAAATCTTTACCGAATTGTTTGTAAGAGCTACAAACGACTTCGTAGTTGGAAGCCTAAACATGGTGGGGAAGAATGTTCGAAAGATTGCAATCGTCATAGCAAGTATAAATACAAGCACATACGATGGATAAGTGCAATTGGTCAAATTGTTAAAAAGAGAGAGAAAGAAAGAGAGAGAGAGAGAAAGAGTTGGTCAGATTGTTAAAGAGAGTGTGTGGGGGAGGGGCGTATGTGTGTGTGTGTGTGTGGGGGGGGGGGGGGTCTTACCCTTCCGTGGCACTCAAATTATAAGAAGTTCAGTTTCATCTTTAAATAAAGGGAACAACAATTTAATTTTTAAGAAACAGAATAAAGCATTTTAGGAACAGTTTAACTTGGCATCATTTTTGTGATGCCAAGTTAACATACATCACAAACTGTAACATACCAGTTTGTGATAAGTCTCTGTAGCATGCTGTATGTCATCCTGAACCTTCTGATCAACAGTGAAGATCATTTCTATTGGCATGGGGATGTCAGGTCTAACTGTATGATCACCCTGTGAGTAAGAGAGAGAGAGAGAGAGAGAGAGAGAGTGACAGACAGACAGAGAGGGGAGGGGCAGACAGACAGAAAAGAGAGAGAGAGAAAAAAAAGAGTGTGAGGAGATAAAAGGGGAAGAAGAAAAAGATCAGGAAGATCGATGGAGAGATAGAAAGAGAAAGAGAAAGAAAACAGAGTGAATGGAGAGAGACAGAGAGACAGAGAGAAAAGAAGAAAGAGAGAGAGAGGGGGCAAGAAAGAGAGAAGATATACAGATGGGGTAGAGGAAGAGAGAGAGAGAAATGGAGAGAGAGAAGCAGGAAGGGTAAAGACAGATATAAATACACATAGAAAAGAATCAATCAGCAAGTAAAAAAAATCGAGGAGGAAGAGGATAAATGTAATATTTATTAAAAATCACGAGAAAAGAAAGAGAGACATAGAGAGGAAGGAGGTAAAAAGAGGTAAAAGGTAAAAATATAAATGGGGAAAATTTGTTTTTTTTTCTGCATGCTAAGCAGAGAACAATGTCAGATGCCATATTAAAATACCTTGAATCACCTGGAAAAGATCATTAGCATTACTGAATTTTTTTTTCTACTTACTGGCCAGTCTCCGCCATTTTTGATCATCCTTGCATTGATAAACATGGTCAAGACAACCACGGCCATTCCGTCCATGGGGGCATGCTGCAAAATTAATGAAAGATAGTGAGTGCCGTTTCATGCTCGGTGTTTGTGATTGGTGTTGGTGTTTAGGGACAAATTTCAGCTGTCCGAACAAGGGGGGGGGGGACGGGCATGGGTCTAATAATTCTGTAACAAGCGAAATCATAATAATACAAAAGGCCGTCGTATATGATATTTTATAGAAATTAATAAAAGTTAAAACGAAAAAAAAAGCAACAAGCAAACAAACTCAGTATTCTATGTTGGGAATACGGAGTATTTTTCCTTATTAGCTCCTGAAAGGCTGAAAATAACGAGGGGTGTGTCATCTAGCAGGTCAACTTACTTTTATCTTTATCCATAAATACTTCTCACGAAGAGAATTCTGAAATTATTTACATTATTCCCTCTTTCACTTGCTTAATAAAAAGGTTTCCCTTTTTAACAAAGATGGGGGTGAGGGGGGGGGGGGACACATTTCCCTCCATTGCTCCTGCCAAAATAGCTTTAATCCTATTCCCATGCAGAAGAAAATATAATCGTTGCATGCTTTGTAAATTTGTGTTATCAAGTTTAAAACGATTCTTTATCAAGCTCCTGAAAGTCATTATACTCACATCGCAATTGAAGTAGACTACACCATTGGCAGTTACAATGGAACTGTAAGTCTTGTCAAACCAGCGGTTGTGAGGTGACGGACCTGCTACACCGTGATAGCACGTCTACAAGTTTGTGAACATGGCAGAAGCAATTAATGTCAATGAAAATGATTGTTTGGTAGATGAAATGATATTCTAGCCTCTCATATCCTAAATGGACAGAAAGACTAATAAATATTTTGTCATGCTCCGACAACGATGAAGCAGAAAACACCAAAATAGAACTATCATGATCAAACTAGCGCTTATGTGTGAGGTGAGGAACCTGCTACACCGACACCATGAAAACTTCTTAGATTTGGTTTATATGTACAATTAGGTTGTACATATTTCCCCCTATTCTGTATGCTGTCTAAGTATAATTCAATAATCTTATCTATTAAATCATAACATTATATTATTAATTACATTTCTATGTATGTTTTCCTTTTCATGTTTGTTTTATTCATCTGTTGATATTCCCAGAAACAATTATTTACAATGGTATTATGCATTATTAATCTTATTATGAAAACAGGAGTTCAAGCAATCAAAATTTTAGAAATATATATTCCTTTACTGGATAAAAGGACCTAGAATTCTGGCCATTTGTACCATGTATACAGTGGGTAAGAGCAGACCAGTCGACAGTTTCAAAACTGGACGTGAGCGCCTCGCAGGGGAAGGGAAAGTTTCCGCCTTTCTTTGCCATCATTCCTTGTCTCCTTCCTATCTACCTACGTTCTCTTACACTTTTTTTTCTCGCTCAAGTCTTTGTTTTTGCAGGGGGGACAGGGGGGACTCCCCCATCGCCCCTAGCTACGCGGCCCTCATAAAAGGCAATTTATTTTCAGCTGATTATCATTTTGTGCGATGCAATTATATTTGAAGAAAATATAAGGAAGGGAGACAGGATATGCAGATGACAACAATGTTGATAACAGTATTGGTGGTAATGACACGAAGGCAATATCTATGATAAATCCCTTGTAAAAAAAAAACAAAAAAAAAAACCAACCATGGTACCAAACGGTATAGTCAAGATAATTTGAACATACGGTATACCATTATATTAATTCTGAACATATACAATCAAATGCACCATGGGTACCATGGTTCTTTTCTTATTTGTTTTTTGTTTTTTTACAAGGAATACTATACCTCTGCATATGACTTAGGGTTTCCATCGTCCAAGATCAAACCCATGATACTTGTTTTGATTGTGTCAATGTGGGTCCTATTGGACGGGTCCAGAGATACGAGATGATCAAATGCCTGGGGATGAAAAAAAAAGTAACAGAGCGATCTGTAAGCAGACCTTTGTTGTTGTTTTGTCCAGATTTAAGTATGAAAATTAGATTATATCCATTATGTCAGATATATCTAATGGAATAAATTTAAAAGGGAGGTAAGAACGACAAGATACTCAATGACGGTGAAGGTATTACAACTACATAAACAGAAAGTGAGGAGAAATCACGAAGAAGCTACATAAGAAAGGGAGAGAAAGAGAGAGAGTGACAGAGAGGAAAACAAGACAGACATACGGAAAGATAGAAAGAAAGAAAGAAAGAAAGAAAGAAAGAAAGAAAGAAGGTAGTATAAATGAAGAGAGAGGGGAGAGAGAAAGAGAGAATAAGAGAGAGAGAGGGGGGGGGAGAGAGAGAGAGGGAGAGGGAGAGAAAGGGAGTTAGAGTTGAATTGAAAGGGTTTTATACACATTTCCATAATTGAAGTCCTACAACTGACTTGACAGGAGTACAATAATTAATCTTAACATCATAACAACACAGGAAACTTTCTTGCTTCAAGAGATAAAACGGGGACGGATAAAAGGGAATACTAGCTGTACAAAGGAGAATAAAAGAACATTTTATGACATATACCTGAGCATAAGTGACCCTATCATCAGCAGTCATTGCCCCAATGCACTGTCCTCTCTCACCGCATGACTCCTTGATAAATGTCAGCTGTCTGTAAACATGACAGGGAGACAGAAAAGAGTTATTAAAAAAGAGTCGTAAATCTAGAGTAAAATTGAACTCGCTTCAACCTTTTCATCTGCCGGTGTCATAGACGATTTGTTCCGGGTTCCGGAGGAACGAAACGACTAGTCGCGTTCCCCGGAACAGCGTTGCCAGGTTCAAAATGCTGTATTATCGTACTAGAGAGTCAAAATTATCGGGTTTTTAAAAGAAAATTATCGTACACACAGCTGACTCTGCAGTATATACACTATGCATACGATTAAAGGCCCCTTAACTTTAGGAAAACTCATTTTGATTGGCTGCAAATTCATTGTAGGGGCCTACAAGACGCGTAGACGGGTTAATTAACTGTTAGGTATGCAAAGTAAGCATGTACTTTGCAGAGAGTTTTGAGTAGGTTGAAATGACTATGACTATATCGCATTGACTGGACCGAGGCCGATCCAATCGGCGGGTGAACTTCAGGCGATTGGTTCCAAAGGATCCAATCGCCTGTCGGAACAAATCTGCCATGACACCGGCACAATTCATTCTGACAGAGAAGGAGATTTGTGAACAACATAAAATCATAATTCGGCAATAAAAACCTGCCTGGGACTGAATTCAGCACAGACATATCATCAGAAGGAAAAGGCATATTAAGGTTACAAGAACGCGACGATTATTCTCAGCGCATTTAACAAGTTTTTGTCGCACTCCTTGTCTTTGATTTTATGTTGTTGTTGTTTTTCATCCATAGCAAACACATCTCAAACTTTACGTGCCTTTGTTGTAACATCTTTGATTGTAACCGAAAAAAAGATGAATTATAATACTTTTATAGTCACTGGAGAAAAAGAAATAATAACCCTACCTAATGCCAACTAGGAGGACTTTTTTCCTCACCTTCTGGCAAGGGCCTGGGTACTTTTCTTGTAACATCTTTGATTCGTATCGAAATAATGATGAATTATATATGAATGTTATGTTGTTGTCTTTTCTTCATTCATTTAGCAAACACATCTCAAACTTGGCTGAAAATAGTGCCTACCCATTTCTTTCTTTTCAGAGGAAGAATGGAACTAGCATTCTTTCGGTTTACTTATTGTTTTAATGGGATTGACCCTTTACCTATGAAGTTCTGAAGCGGTCAGTGGCTGATCATCCCGGTCAAAGACGGTCATCTTGAAGATATGACCATTACACATCACATGGATATGGGTTGGACATGGACCCTCTTGCTCTGGAGAATATCAAAGATAATTCATTTCGATTTGAAAAGGTTCATTAGACAACAAGTCTCGTAGCCAGTGGCTGATTTATATATATATATTTTTTGGTCGGGGGGGGGGGGGGAGTCACTTCCGATCTGTGTTCCCCTCTTTGTACACTTTTCCCCGTTTTTGTGCTTGATTGTAAGAAAAAAAGATGTCCTGTTGGTGTTATTTTTTTTTTTCAATTCAATTTCAGTTTAAACACATTTATTTCCAATTATACAAATAAACACCAAAAAAATACAACAAACTGACATTCTTGATATTGATAACAAAAATACAACATAAAATACAATCAACGTAATTACATAAATAATAGGAGGACACACCTCTAAAAGCAAAAGTTTGGGTCAAGGGTGCCCTAGGACTTAATATAATATATGTATAACTATGAATAAAGTATTTTTTAAAAATGAAGAAAAAAAAGAAGTGACAACAAAAAGCACTCACAATCATACACGCACAACACACACACATCCGCGCACGCACACAAAAAAAGAAGTCCTAAACCGCTGAACTTGAGAAAGAGAGAGAGAGAGAGAGACAGACAGACAGAGAGGCGAAATCGAATGGAGAAGACTCGGAGGTGCAAAAGAAAAGGAGTATAAACAGACAAAAGAAATTCACGAAAAAAAGGAAAGATGAAATCCCAAGGAAGGTGAGGAAATATGTAATAAAATGAAATTATTTATA
The DNA here is from genome assembly GCA_029962745.1 of Echinometra lucunter. NCBI lineage: Eukaryota > Metazoa > Echinodermata > Echinoidea > Camarodonta > Echinometridae > Echinometra > Echinometra lucunter. Next base: position 7,754,265 of record CM057167.1, read on the forward strand.
GGATGAAGTAAGATGTTTCTTCATCCTTCTTGAGAAAGTAGTAAGAGATGCAAAGTATTTTATAGTATCTGGGATATCGTTCCATAACTTAGGTCCCGAGTATCGGATATTGCTTTGGAACAGTAAATTCCTGTGTTTGGGTAAATGGATGTGATTCGCATGTCTGGTTTCGTATTTATGAATATCTGAATTAAGTTGAAAAAGGTTACAAAATTCCTCAGGTAATAAGTTATTAGTGGATCTGTACATAAATGAGCTCTGCTGGTGTTTATTAATATCATTTATTTTTAGTGTGTTAAATTGTTTAAAGAAATGGTCGACATGGCCACAGGGAGCAGTATCTGTAATTATACGAATAATTTTCTTTTGTAAAGTGATTAACTTATGTAGTTTGGAGGTTGGAGAGTTTCCCCAGGCAAGGATGCAATATGAAAGGTATATAGTAGGATAAGAGAGCTGTAATTTCAAGTTTTTGTTATACACTGAAAATTTTGTAATAGTCTGATATATTTTGTCATATTCTGGTATATTGTATCATATTCTGTTATATTTTGTTATATTCTGTTATGTTTTTTTATGGAAATCCTGGTTTACTCTGTTATCTATGATATATACTTTGTTCTTTTCTGTTGCATTTTCTAAAATTTCGATGAATTCTGTGAAATATTGAGAATAATCCAAAATGTATGGATTTAAATCAATAAAATTTGAAACTTGAAAAAATAATAGAAAGACATAAGGCGTACGAAGACAAATACGATGTATGAAACACACACAGTGACAAAAGAGAGCAAGAGAGTGAGAGAGGGGGCGCATAAGAGTAACACACACCCGCGCATACACGCACACAAGCCACCCCCCCCCCCACACACACCCAGACAGGCAGAGAGAGAGAGAGGAAGGAGAAGAGAAAACAGATAGAGAAAAAGAGGGTGGTAAAGACTAAGAGTGTGAGATAGGGAGAGAAAGAGAGAGAGAGAGAGAGAGAGTCAGGGAAGAAAAACTGTAAACCTGTCTTGAAGTATCTGTAAAGTGTATCCTTCTCTACTCCTGGTTCCCTACATGTATGGAACAGTCCTCTCATCTGGTCCATAGAAAATCTCTGGGTTCCAGCACGGTTCTTGTCTGCTGGAAACATCTCCCTGTAGAGTTGAAAATGTCATGATTTTAAGTATTCAATGCGTATTATGCTCCTTGGTGCCCTTTGCAGTGCATCCAATACTCATCTTGGATGGAAAGAATGCCATCACTCTTATTTCTGCTGAGTAAAATTTGACTCAGAATGGAGTCAGTTTGGAGTCAGCTCTAGTCGGAGTTAAAGTGACTCGGATTTCCGAATTAATTTGACTCGGAATTGAGTTACTTCGACTCGAATTTAGTCGATTGTCAGTTGACGCCACACCATTCCGAGTCAAATTAATTCGGGAATCTGAGTCACTTTAACTCGAGCTGACTCCCAGCTGACGCAATTCCGTGTCAAATGTGACACCGCAGAAATTAGAGTGCTTTTTTGGGAAAGTTTGTTATAAACTCTCTTTTAAAGAGATATGCTCATTTGTGTCTTTGATTATAGGCCTATATCCCTCCAAACAGCTTCTCAAGTGCAAGACTGTATCAAAGCTCTTTTTTTATATGTCACCACGAGGTTTCGTTAATTTGTGAAATAATCATTGCTATTGCAAAGGTCTACAACCTACTTTCTCAGAATCTGATAGAAGAACAGTAGATGCCAGAGGAAGATGGCACCCCTTTCCAGCTGGGTACCTTCTGCAGGGGGCCACATGGAGTTTTGAGCTGGTAGTGGTCCACATGGATTCTGAAGGACTCCTAATGGTAGGCGTGTCTCTAGGTAGGCCTTGTCCTCCCACCACTGCTCCAGCTGTTCCTCGAGAAAGAGGGAAAGACAGAGAAAGAGAGATAGAAAGAGAGAGAGAGAGAGAGAGAGGGGGGGGGGATCACATATTCTGTCAGTAAACGTAACAACAACATAATAGATGAATGATGTTATTATGCTAGTCTGCATTTAAGGCTAACATACATGGATATCTAGAGTAGATGTGTAGTTACGAAATATTTAGATAAATATAATACCATTGAGAAAACAATGTCATAGCTCCGATACAAGGCAAAGAAAGATAATAGTCTTGGGTGCTTGAGGGCTGCATCCCTCTGAAAAATTTGAAATCACTTACTTTTCGGGCAACCGTCATTTCATATTCGCCCCCCCCCCCCCCCATGTTTGAGCCCCTTGTCTCATACATGTATCTAGCAACAAAGTATTAGCTTTAAAATGCGAGCAATGCTTTTGCGCTTACCCAGTTTTTCATCTTCTTTGATCTTTCCACGAGTTTGGCATGTAACGTCTTGCCAACGCCATGACCAAACTCATCCACAATCCTTTCTGTTTCCCTGAATTCATCTTTGGTTAGGAAGGGTTTTACTGGAAGAGAATAGGTATTAACGTTCCAAATTTCTATATTTTCATTTTTTGAAAACATTCTTTCTAGTAAACATGTGGTATAGTTCATACATCTGAATGTATATGTAATTTGACTCCAATGCGTTACCAGTATCTTATTTTAAACATGCTCTTTTGAGATCATACCTGGGATGAAACTGACACAGAACTAAACACATATATTCATGATTTAACCAGCAATATTAATTTCCAATATGGTATCGAGTATTCTCACTTCTTCCAGGAATTCATTTCGGGCGAATGAATAAGTTCTATTGTATATTATGTGGGAGAATGGGTTTGTAATCCCATTATTTTGGAGTTTGCTGCAGTGCATGGTGAAACACACAGTGATGGCAGATCATCAGTTTACTTGAAGGTAATGAAGGAAATGAAATTGTATTTATTGTATTGTATTTATTTAATCACGGTGAAACTTACATTCAGTCATAACAGACTGCTTTTCAGCAAGTCCGTGAACATTAAAAAAAACATGTAAAAGTGAGACAATACGAAAATATTTTAAATATTACAGTAACACATAATATAAGACATACATAATTAAAATGAAAAACAATAAGTAAAACTACATAAAACCGCAGTGCGAAGAGAAATCATAGAAATTCTCTGCCCCCCCCCCCCCCCCCCCGCGCAGATGAGTTAGAAGTCGATGGAATTAACTGATTTCATAAATAAGAGAACTGATCCAGTTGACGGGTATTACTTGGTAAGGAATTAAATAATTGAATACCTATATAGAGGCCACCGTCCCTTATAAAATTTGTTTTGGGTTTTTCGAGATTAATCCTACACTGGTAATTTCGAAGAGAATAATTACTTTTCTTGATACTTATTTTGGAGCACAAGAAAGATGGAAGTAGTCCATGAAGTAATTTAAATATAAAGGAAACTGCCTGTTTTTTCCATCGCAATTCTAACTTGTCAATGTTCAGAGTAGAATACAACAGATTGGAACTGTATCTATAATCAACTCTTAAGACCATACGCAGTGCTCGATTTTGAAGAACGCTTAATTCTTTAAGTAAAACTTTCCCTGCATTGAACCATACTATAGAGCAGTAATCAAAGTGTGGTTGAAAAGTGATTTGTAA
>CM057167.1:7758334-7881203 GCA_029962745.1 Echinometra lucunter
AGAAGAAGAAAAATAGTATTATCGTAATATCATGGTGCATCCCCCCCCCCCCCCCCGCGCCTGGAGCTACATGATAGATAGAAGAGCGCATGCAGGGACACCCTTCCCCATTTTGAATGTTGAAAGAAAGAAATAAAAGGCCAGATGGATTGAGAGAGGGTGTCCCATGATAAAATTTATGTGTTTCCAAAATGGGTAAAAACCACCCAACACCACATGTTTGTTTGTTTATTTTGCTAGTCAGCTAATTTTGGGTGTGTGTCCCCCCCCCCATAAAAAATAAAAACAGATAAATAGAATTATATCCCCACCAAAATTTTAAGCCGAGGACTTTTTAATTATCATTATCGTTATTTTTGCTTGTCAGCAAATTTTTGCTGTATGTACCCCGACCCCCCCCCCCCCATTTTAAGCTGAGCACTTTCTTCTTTCTTTTTATTTAGAGTGTCCCCCCCCCCCCCCCCCTCAATAAAAAAAAAAAAAACAACGGATGGACGCTCCTGCACCAAATAGTTAATTCGAGTCGGTTTCATTGTTTGAAAAAAAAAAGAGTTTACTTATAGATTACTTATAAATTACTTATAGCGGAAGCTTTAGGAGCCATTAAATGACGTATGCCTAAATAGTAGAAACCATCACGGAAATACGAGAAGGAGTTAAACCAGACCATTATACTTCCATTATTTTTCACAGCAGTTCAGGGAGTGTGGAATATACTTGTTTATACCTCACATAAATCACTCACCTAAAAAAGAGATTCTATGCTTTTCTCTCCTCTTCTACTATGTCTACTTACGCAGTTTATAAAATAGCTGTATAGTTCAACACACGGGCGGCGCTACATGGGGGCAGGGGGCGACCGGCCCCTCTTTGAATTTGAATGAAAAGGATTATTGCATTTTTACAATATATTCTTATCAAATTTTTTACAATAAATTGTCAACAGGATAGTCCATACAGTACTTTTATACTTTATTAAATGTCCTTCAATCCATATAGAAAATAACTTGACTTTTTTAAAGTGATAAGTCAGTGGGAATTACTGTTTGCGTCTGTAGGAAAACCTGCACTAGAGCATGTGTCACATGAAATAATAATATACAGCTATATATGCAACTTATCATATATCTTATAGCGATATAAATGAACTTTCAGAGTACGTATTTAAATCACTTTCATTGAGCATGCAGGTGCTAAGAACTTTTTAGACCCCCCCCCCCCTTTTTTTTTTTTAACATTGTCTGCTTACTTAAGTCTGGTATTTCACGAAAAGGAAGAATACGTTTTATCACGGAAACCATTATACAGACACATTCTCAATAATCTGAACAATGTGGCATACATTGCCATAAATTCGGGGGTGCTGGGAGTGGAGGGTGGGGTATGTATCCCCCCCCCCCCACATACACTTTTTAGAGAGGGGGATGACGTGTACAAATATCCCCGCCACACACACACACACTTTAGAAAAACTTGATATTTTAATCAATCAGCCTAAGAATTTTTTATGATAATCATGAAAGACGTTTAACGCCTAGTGAAATTTCGGCAAACAATTTTGATCCCCCACTCTATAGTTCAAAACGGATTTGCGCCGGTGGTGGCGCAGCACCAGGTAGGCCTACATAAGGCTCAATCCCACTACATCGGCTCAAATGCAAAGAAGACAAAACCGGAAAAATGAGGTTCTATGAATGAAGTTTATTTTGATGTCAACTTAAACTTGCAACTTTCCAAACATATTCCTAAAGTAAGGCAATTTATCTGTCGTGATCAACGCCACCATCGAGTTTTGAAATGATTACCCAATATTTCACGATGTAAATTGCGTTGCTATTATACCCATGATCAAATAATTACTTGTTAAAAATTCTTTTTTGTGTGTGTGTGTGTTTTACCTTGATTCGTTGTAATTTCCCAATCAGGATGATTATAATGCTTTCTCTTACTCGCGATTAACAACTGGCAATCCTTTGAAGTATTTAAATAAAAGACAGTAATACCTTTGGAAAATATGTAGCGAATCATATCTGTATTGGATGATATATTTCCATTTTGATAAAACCTCTAGACATTGACAATGTCTTATTCGAAAGGCTGAAATTTATCTAGATGCTTACGAACTGTTTGAAAATTGATTGATTGAGAATGCAAACATTTCTAAAACAAGGAAAATCATATTAGAATAGTGGTAAATTAGGTTTTATACTAATTGATGTAACGTATGTTTCTTAATCCAGAAAAAGGTAAAACAACTTCCGAAACCAGTACAATTGCTATTTTATGCAATAACCTTGTTAATTACGTAACACTAAATGCTTTTCATTCGGATCTTATATAACCTTCGAAACACTAAAGGGAAAAGTATGTGAAGAGGGATGCACACACAAGTACAAAATACGAACAGCTTCCTTGCGAGATAGCACATCAAGTTTTCAAAATTCCACATTTCGAAGATTTATCATGATCTCTACAAAATCATACTTGATACCATACTCCAGTGGCGTACCGTGGGTCAATGCATTGGGTGCACCGAGCATGGCCGTACGCAGAAAGTTTTTCCGGGGGGGGGGGGCAAGGCGCGTAAAATTTTCGAAAAAAATACAAACGGAGGGAGCGAAGCGACCGAGCTGGCCATGAGGACGCTCTTGAACTTTTAAAATTGAAATTGAAGGATCTGGTACACCTTTTGTTGGATTTTTTGGACAATTTTCAGTAAAAAAACAAAAATTGGGAGTATTCAAAATTTCGGGGGGGGGGGGGCAACCTCCACCCTGCCCCGCTGCTGCGTACAGCCATGGCACCGAGTGGAAAAGTTTGTGCGGGTGTGTGTGGTTATTTCTATCATGTTAACAATAACGACAGTAATCTCGAACCAAGGTGTCTTTAGGGACGTGAAGTGTTTTAAAATTTGGGGGCATCTTGCTAGATACCACTCTGTTTTTAAATTTTGCGAGCGAGCGAAGCGAGCGAGCCGAAAACTGTATTTGCAATAAAGGACATGTTATTTTATTATCAAAATACACTATCGGACCAGCTATAAATTTTACTGATCAGATGTAGGCCTAATGGCAAATAAAGATTTTCTTCCAAACATCATTAATTGACCTCACATTCTGGCGTCAAGAAATAATGATAAATATTCAAATGCTTAAAATACTTTGCTGTCTTTGAAAGACATTGAGTGCATTCTGGTAATTATAAGCAAGGGAGGATCTTATTTTTGTTTTCATATTTTAAACCAGTGTAAAAGAGAAAAAGTTCACTGATGATAATGAAATAAAGTAATTTTAAATAAGAACGTTTCCCCCATCAATCGCTAGTTCTAGGTTGATCTCTTGTATCCAGTAAACTTTAAACTGCAAGATCAAGATATTACTTTTAACTTAAAAAAAAGTACTTGAATAAATAAGATTATATAAGTCTCTTACAAAGCTCATAAAGTAAACAAAAACAAAAAAAAACCAAAGAACAGATTGGGGTTGACGGCAGCCCTGTGTAATTTTTATTGAAGTGTTAATATTTGGCAATAAAACTAGTTAATTCTCAAAAAGCCGGGTATAAATTTTGTGAATCCCCAACAACTATAGGCATTTGCTTATTTCGGTTTCCAAATTATCATTTTACTAATACATAGGAAGACAGAAAAGGCAGGACATGAGCACAATCCTGTAGTATAATAAACCTTTGTTTTTACTAATAAAATAACGACAGATTTTCTTTCACACAATTTTGGCACCGTAACTGGGTTTGGGGAGACGACCGACAGTTTAGCTCCAACGCATTTAAAAATTCTTGTTTATAAATTCTTATTTCAAATTCTATTTTAGTTCGTCATAATATCTACATTTTAAGTTGATAAAATTGGAATGTGATATTCCGGGATGGCCTCTTGCATCATTTCTCAGATGGCCAACATCAATAGCATTCGGAAACAATGCAGGATAATGTGAGAATTAAAAAAAAAAAAAACAACAACAACAACAACAAAAACGAAAATAAAACAAAATTTTCGCGATTTTTTAAATTAGCAGTTTTGTACATCCCCTGTCATGCCTATACCTCTAGCTTTATTGTCATGGCATTTGTATTTCAGTTCTTATTTCAATCATGGTGACATTACAGAATTTGCCTCTCGATCAGGAAACAATCTGCACAAATGGTTACATAAACATTTCCCAGTATGCAATGTAATGTATCACTTATGTGGAGCAAATCCTTTAAAGGAATATACAAAATTAAGAACAAGTCTCTGAAATGTGTATTGTAACTTACGCTATCCATGATTTTGGTAAATGTAGAAACTAATACTATTAAGTTTCATTTATGAATTTGAAAAGTTACAAAACTGTCCGTTAGGTTCATCCGTATCACAGTATAAAAGTTCTGTTGCATTTTATAATACTTATGACAAAATCATTTTTCGTGAATATGTAGTGAAATGAACTTAAGTTACTGCGAAAAAAAACAGCAAGAGTTCTTAATCATAAAACTAAATTCATTTATATTCATTTCACAAATTATCAGGTGTAACCTGATTACCACCCCACAAAGTATCCAGTAAACATCATTTATTTTACAATTATAGAAGGATTACTAATGTATCGACCTATCAATCTGATATAAAAACTATGTTCACAGGTCGTCAAAGTGAAACATACGTTACATTTTTTATTATATAGAATATAGGCTGCAACTCAAATTTTTGTTGAAATTGACATCCATGGATATCCATACATAATGATATAACAGAAACATATTTTCAAAATATTAATTGATGTTACAGCTGATGTCAACGTTACATTCTTAGCTAAAATCAGAGGTAAAACCCTACTAGCTTTCTTTTGTCTTTAGTAAAACTACATGAAACACATCACTGAAGGCAATTTATTAACAGAAACGAATACTGAGGAGCCTGTGACGTTATGGCGTGTAAGCTTTTTGTCTTTTCGAAAACAAAAAGGCTTTAATGTATCAGAAAATAGTCCAGAGGTACAAAACGACCGTAACGTATGTTACGTAACGTAAATTTCATATCAGGTTTTGACACTGCATGCTGGAAAACTGGTGGTCAAATTTTTATCCTCCGTTTTGTCAAGTTTTAACGTATTTGGAGACTATTCAAACAAACCTCATTATGGCTACACATCATTCCGTTGAGGCACGAAAAAGCGGTAACGTATGTTTCAACCCTTAAAAAACGAATCAGATATCTAAATCATTAGGTTACTCATTAAGATAAAATTTTCCATTGTTGGAATACATGAGTGCAGGAGTAGAGAATAGTAATGAAGTGGAAGTGATTTGTGCCAATTGCGCCGCGTTTCATGGTATTATGTTTTCTATCCTTCGAGGACTGTTCCGGTAACGTAAATTACATGGTTTTGGCGACAAGGATTGATAAAAATAATCTCTCTGTTTTCATTCTTTTTGTGTTTATAATTGGTCGTATATGTATTGCCGTTTTGAGAAATGAATCGATAGATTACAGAGAAAGTTGTAGATAAAACAAGTTTTTATTAATGAAATATTCATTTTGCAACAGTCTATTTTTGGCTACCTGACCTTATCAAATGTCATCGGTATAATATCATGGTATCCGCGACCAACCATATGTCATAAATTACTCATATGAATATTCCCTATAAAACTAAGAGGTCTTCAAGGCATCTCGATGTTTGTTTCTTTCCCTTTATTGCTCTGAAGTGAGGCGACGGGTTTTACCGAAATTGAGCCGATATAATGGGACTGAGCCATGATCATGCACCTTGTGAATTTAGATCAATGTCTGTATCGGTGAGGCATTTGAACCATACTTCTCTTGATCAAAATGGAAAAACGTTGTGACTTAGCCAAGACGCACGGTGAAAGCTCGGCGGCAAATATTTCCCATATTATTGGTACATGCACAATAAAATAGTCGAAATGTGGTATGTCTATATAGCCAAAAAAAAAATAAAAATTAAAAGATAATCATAATAGCTTTCAATATTTCCATACTAAACTCACTTTATTGACAAGAGTCTTTTCTCCTGATGTGAAAATTTGATAAAGTCGCGTATAAAAGTTTCCAATCTTCCTAAGAACCGAGAGCAGTTGGTGGTTTGGGTTTTGTTTGGAATGGTTTGGTTTGATTTGGTGTGGTTTGGACCAGGCATGGTTTAGTTTGTTTGCTTGCTTGTTTTTTGGTCTTGTTTTGTTTAGTATGGTTTGGTTTGGTTTCGTCTGGTTGTTGGGACAAATGGTTTAAATACAGGACGTCTGGTCACTCTGTCATGAGGTACGGTATACAGGGATTTGGAATTCAAATTCAAATTCAATTCGTATTTATTCATTTCAAACAGAAAGAAAAGAAATATAATGGCATTACTTACACCTGTAGGTATAATTACAGAAAGACGAAATAATCCAAGTACATATTCATTTTTTAAAAATTGATGTAAGTATAAGTAAACATAAATAAATCATTAATTAAATGCCTTTGAATTCTGAATAAAAAAATTGAAAGGATGTTTAAGAACTTGAAATTTCGATTATTTAACAAAGAAGAGTCATAGGTTAAGTCCCACTATTTCTAACAACTTAGATTATGACAGAGGGGAGCAGTTTGAATGTTAGTCAAATGCTAATAAAGTGTAATTCCGTGAATGAGGAAAATGACACATTCTCTCTTGCCCACCCTCTACTCAGGGAAGGACGGGGGTGTTAAAGTTTGGCCGATCGAGTAGGTTTCCAATCTTTTTGAGACCGAGGTGATTTGTAAAAAAAAAAAGGGGGGGTCATAATTTCTTCCCCTTCGCTGCTCATAGTGATTTAAACTCCGGAGAGCACTTTACATAGTCGAATGCAAAGATGGAAGATGACTATGAAAGTGTTAAATGACCACTGATACCCTTATCCTCTCCTCCTAAGGGTGGGGTGTTAAAGTTTGGCTGAGTTGAGTAGGTTTCCTATCTTGTTGAGAGCGAGGGTGATTTGACGAAAGAAGAGGTTGGAGTCGGTCTCTGAACAGTTCTTGAAGGCACTCACAGTGAACTGGAGGCTAGATAACAGAGAAAATATACAAAATGTGTCCATTCATTGATTAAAAAGAAGTCCAAATATTTTCATCTATATATTTCCATGTATTTGTTCATCCATCCATTAATTTCATTCGTCGCTTTTCATGCATGTATCCACCCATCCACCGCCATTCATCCATCCATTCATGCATCTATCCACCCATCTATCTATTCCTTTATCTATCCATCCACTGATCCATCCATCCATCTATCCATCCACCTATCTATCCATCTTTCTATTTTCCCCTATCTTATACCAGTCTCCCGAGCAAAATAGTTGTTGGGTTTGAGAAAAAGCTATTTGCAATAGGGGTTTTCATGCACCTTTCGAAGGCAAGAACATCCTCCTGTCCAAATTACATCGTTACGAAATAAAATACGTGGTGTAACTGTACAATAGTGAACAATGTTTTAACTATAAATTTTCTATTTAAGATTTTAAGACAATAACATGTGGAATTCCCAAAGGTAGTCGCCTTAGCCTTTGTTATTCATTTTGTATATTAATGATCTCTGTGAATCATCCAGTGAGCTTTCTTTTATGATATACACCAACAATACAAATATAATTCATTGTAATTCAAACTTGCAATATCTTTGTGAATGTGTCAGTAGCAGTCTTTGCAATGTATATGAGTGGTTCAAAGCTAATGATTTATCTATAAATGCTAAGTGTAATTGCACATTTCAATGATGTAAGATACATCCTTAATAATGTCACATTGCCAAAGGTAGACAAAGCCAACTTTCTTGGCGTGTATGTACATCGCTTTTTAACACGGAAATATCAAGTTAACGAAGTTGAAGGTAAAGTAAAACATTGGTATTGTTGCTAAAATCACACACCTGAGAGAGAGAGAGAGAGAGAGAGAGAGAGAGAGAGAGAAGGGGGGGGGGGGTTAATCCGGAGTCAGCGGAGGAAGAAAGAGGTACTCACTCCTTGTCACCAATGGTATAGCAGCACATGTATCCATCATGTCTCATTGGTGACATAGCCGCAATTCCAGGGGTGTAACCAAGTGTACTGGTAGACAAGGGAAAGTTACCCCCTCCTCCACTAAAAAGAAAACAAAAAGGGAATCTGTATAGTAACCCGCGAATGTAATGTATAAATCTATACACTGTAAACTTTCGAGATATTTATCTCAACCACGTTGTTGCAAATATTTTGCTATAGTTCGGTCCTTCTACGTTAAGTTGTTGCAAGAGTGCAAAGAGTAGGCCTGTTGGTATAGACAATTAGTTACCTCCATAGAGATAGGATCTCTATGGTTACCTCCTACTTCACTGCAAAAAAAAAAGTGGGGGTGGAAACGTGAAGAAACAAGCCAAGGCAAAAGAATGCGATACTACGTATTAGTCCTTCTGTCTTTGCACCCAGCTAACCAATGCACTAGCTGTATTTTGTGACACTTTGTACTATATACCTGAATCCTCTATTGAGTATATTTTTTTGTTATTATTAATCTACAATCCCTTGTTGCTCTTATTAGTGCGATTTTAAGCGATTCTGGCTTTTGATTATATTTCGTCTTGAGTGCTGTGTGCTCCTTAGATGACCTCACTATAATGAAGATCACTCTAATCTCTCACTAGTTCGATGACTAACAAAGTAGCCTATTTATAGAGGTCCTTTCTAAATTCATGACAAAGGTGAAGGAGGTGTTTTAGTGTAGTGGTTTATTCACTTGACTCTCGGATAAAGGGTTGGGGGTTTGAGGTTCGAGTCCCAGCCTGGCACTAACGTCTTTTGAGAAGGCATTCATCTAAGTTTGACATTCTCCACCCGGGTGTATATAGTAACAGTAAGCGGTAGAAAGAAATTCCATGAAAATGTTAGCATTTTATCATGGTAGCTCAGCTACAACCATGGTAACAATAATACTTAGCAAAGCGCATGCAGTAGATTTAATAATGGACATACTATATTCTTCTCATTATTCCTTTTATTATTATTATCAGTAGTAGTAGTACTTCGTAGTAGTAGTTGTAGTAGTAGTAGTAGTAGTAGTAGTAGTAGTAGTAGTAGTAGTAGTAGTAGTAGTAGTAGTAGCAGCAGCAGCAGCAACAGCAGCAGCAGCAGCAGCAGCAGCAGTAGTAGTAGTAATAGTAGTATAGTAGTAAGAGTAGTAGTAATGCAACAAAGAGAAAGTACTAATAGATCTGCACCTATTATTCTCACCTTAGAATGAAAGCCTTGTCCAAGAAGAGTTCGGGTATGGGTAAGCCCAATTCTTGAGAGAGGATGTAGAGTCCAAGAAGATGGCGGTCAATACCTTGACCACTGGATGCTTCGGCCATGAGAGTCAGGTGCTTCTCGTGAGCTTTCCGCAGTAGAGACAACTGGTATGTAGGCTGTAATGTGGAATGGAATTTAGGACTAAAGTCAGCGAGGCATTGCTCAAAAGATATGAAGGCTAGAACAGTTTACCCTTCATACTACTGAGAAGACCCCCACAGACCTCCAATCCCCCCTTAACTTTCTCTTCCTGGCATGCCAAATAATATGCTCAACAAATTATCATTAAAAGTTTCTCCATGGGGTGAAGGATATTTTTACGCTCTGAGAACAGTATCGTATCATTAGGTTGTTAAAAAATGAACTTACCAATTGTTGGTTAACAAATTTCTCTGCTTGTCTATCTGTACATCTATCTTTCTGTCTATCTATCTGTCTATCTAATTCTATACCTATCAATCAATCTATTTTCACATCTCCTTGACCATCCAGCATAGCTTTACACCAATCGATAGCTTCCATGGTACGTGATTTCATAGTCTCTGTTTATCTATCTATACCTACCCACCTACTTACCTACCTTCCTACCTACCTACATACCTATCTATCTATATATCTATCTATCTGACTATCTATCTATCCAATTCTACCTATCAATCTATCTATCTATCTATCTATCTATCTATCTATCTATCTATCTGTCAGCCTGTCTGTCTGTTTCTGATTCCACCTATCAATCTATCCTTACATCTGCTTGACTATCCATCATGGCTTTACACCAATCGATAGCTTCCATCGTACAAGATCTCATAGTCTCTGTTCGTCCATGATAGAACTGTCGTGTTGTTGCTGTCTCATAGGCTGCTCCAGGCCTGGGAAATGTTGGTATTAAAATTAGAGAGATAGAGATAGAGAGAGAGAGAGAGAGAGAGAGAGAGAGAGAGAGAGAGAGAGAGAGAGAGAGAGAGAGAGAGAGAGAGAGAAATATGAGGCCAAAATATGAAGACTCTGAAACTGCTTGCCTTATGATACAGGTAAATAACAAATAGTTAAAATAACCGAGAGATTTCGAAATACATATCTTTTTGATTGAATTGGCAGCATTTGACAATCATTCCCCCCCCCCCCCCCGCAGGCTTACAGATAATGTATTTACATGTATTTATTACCACGGGAGTTGTCAAAGCTGTTCTATATGTTATACTTGCTTTCCAATATAATATATAGCATAAACATCTTAAAATAGCATAGAAGAAGGCGAGGCTCCAGAAGCAAATGCTTGTGGCCCGTACGCCTGGAAGACAAATTTCATCACCAATAACAGAAATCTACTAGTTCTTTTAATACCTGACAATGAACTCTTGTAAAATGTTTGCAATTCTTAATTTTCGCTTTGCATCGCCCTTGAAATACAGGGAGTATCATACTTGTATCTGGAAATTAATTTCAATAAATGAAGTATGTGATTTTAAAAAAAAAATGCTATCAATTTTATGCACGATTAGGTATCAATTAAAGCTTACTTATTAAACGTAGTGTAGTAGGCCAGCTGGAGTGCTAGCTGTATGGTCGCATCTGGGTGCATCTTGTGTTTCTTCATGAAATCTTTACCGAATTGTTTGTAAGAGCTACAGACGACCTCGTAGTTGGAAGCCTAAACATGGTGGGGAAGAATGTTCGAAAGATTGCAATCGTCACAGCAAGTTTAAATACAAGCACATACGAGGGATAAGTGCAATTGGTCAAATTGTTAAAGAGAGAGAGAGAGAGAGAGAGAGAGAGAGAGAGAGAGAGAGAGAGAGAGTTGGTCAAATTGTTAAAGAGAGTGTGTGGGGGAGGTGGCGTGGGGGGGGGGGGGTCTTACCCTTTTGTGGCACTCAAATTTTAAGAAGTTCAGTTTCAGCTTTAAATAAAGGGAACAACATTTAATTTTGTAAGAAACAGAATAAAGTATTTTTGGAGCAGTTTAACTTGGAAATGATGCCAAGTTAACATACATCACAAACATGACAAACTGTAACATACCAGTTTGTGATAAGTCTCTGTAGCATGCTGTATGTCATCCTGAACCTTCTGATCAACAGTGAAGATCATTTCTATTGGCATGGGGATGTCAGGTCTTACTGTATGATCACCCTGTGTGTAAGAGAGAGAGAGAGAGAGAGACAGAGAGACAGAGAGGGGAGGGGCAGACAGACAGAAAAGAGAGAGAGAAAAAAAAAAGAAAGAGAGTGGAGGAGATAAAGGGAGAGAAGAAAAAAGATGAGGAAGATCGATGGAGAGATAGAAAGAGAAAGAAAAAGAAAACAGAGTGAACGGAGAGAGACAGAGAGACAGAGAGAGAAGAAGAAAGAGAGAGGGCAAGAAAGAGAAGATATACAGATGGGGTAGAGGAAGAGAGAGAGAGAGAAAGGGAGAGATAGAAGCAGGAGGGGTAAAGACAGATATAAATACACATAGAAAAGAATCAATCAGCAAAGTAAAAAAAAAAAATCGGGGAGGAAGAGGATAAATGTAATATTTATTAAAAATCACGAGAAAAGAAAGAGAGACATAGAGAGGAAGGAGGTAAAAAGAGGTAAAAGGTAAAAATATAAATGGGGAAAATTTGTTTTTTTCTGCATGCTAAGCAGAGAACAATGTCAGAGGCCATATTAAAATACCTTGAATCACCTGGAAAAGATCAGTAGCATTACTGAATTTTTTTTTTCTACTTACTGGCCAGTCTCCGCCATTTTTGATCATCCTTGCATTGATAAACATGGTCAAGACAACCACGGCCATTCCGTCCATGGGGGCGTGCTGCAAAATTAATGAAAGATAGTGAGTGCCGTTTCATGCTCGGTGTTTGTGATTGGTGTTGGTGTTTAGGGACAAATTTCAGCTGTCCGAACAAGGGGGGGGGGGGGGGGGGGGGGGACGGGCATGGGTCTAATAATTCTGTAACAAGCGAAATCATAATAATACAAAAGGCCGTCGTATATGATATTTTATAGAAATTAATAAAAGTTAAAACGAAAAAAAAAAGCAACAAGCAAACAAACTCAGTATTCTATGTTGGGAATACGGAGTATTTTTCCTTATTAGCTCCTGAAAGACTGAAAATAACGAGGGGTGTGTCATCTGGCAGGTCAACTTACTTTTATCTTTATCCATAAATACTTCTCACGAAGAGAATTCTGAAATTATTTACATTATTCCCTCTTTTTGCTTAATAAAAAGGTTTCCCTTTTTAACAAAGATGGGGGTGAGGGGGGGGGGGGGGGCACATTTCCCCAAGTTGCTCCTGCCAAAATAGCTTTAATCCTATTCCCATGCAGAAGAAAATATAATCGTTGCATGCTTTGTAAATTTGTGTTATCAAGTTTAAAACGATTCTTTATCAAGCTCCTGAAAGTCATTATACTCACATCGCAATTGAAGTAGACTACACCATTGGCAGTTACAATGGAACTGTAAGTCTTGTCAAACCAGCGGTTGTGAGGTGACGGACCTGCTACACCGTGATAGCACGTCTACAAGATTGTGAACATGGCAGAAGCAATTAATGTCAATGAAAATGATTGTTTGGTAGATGAAATGATATTCTAGCCTCTCATACCCTAAATGGACAGAAAGACTAATAAATATTTTGTCATGCTCCGACAACGATGAAGCAGAAAACACCAAAATAGAACTATCATGATCAAACCAGCGCTTATGTGTGAGGTGAGGAACCTGCTACACCGACACCATGAAAACTTCTTAGATTTGGTTTATATGTACAATTAGGTTGTACATATTTCCCCCTATTCTGTATGCTGTCTAAGTATAATTCAGGATATGCAGATGACAACAATGTTGATAACAGTATTGGTGGTAATGACACGAAGGCAAAATCTATGATAAATCCCTTGTAAAAAAAAAAAAACAACAAAAAAACAACCATGGTACCAAACGGTATAGTCAAGATAATTTGAACATACGGTATACCATTATATTAATTCTGAACATATACAATCAAATACACCATGGGTACCATGGTTCTGTTCTTGTTTGTTTTTTGTTTTTTTTACAAGGAATACTATACCTCTGCATATGTCTTAGGGTTTCCATCGTCCAAGATCAAACCCATGATACTTGTTTTGATTGTGTCAATGTGGGTCCTATTGGACGGGTCCAGAGATACGAGATGATCAAACGCCTGGGGATGAAAAAAAAAGTGACAGAGCGATCTGTAAGCAAACCTTTGTTGTTGTTTTGTCCAGATTTAAGTATGAAAATTAGATTATATCCATTATGTCAGATATATCATAATAGAAAATCTAATGGAATCGATTTAAAATGGAGGTAAGTACGACAAGATACGCAATGACGGTGAAGGTATTACAACTACATAAACAAAAAGTGAGGAGAAATCACGGAGAAGCTATATAAGAAAGGGAGAGAAAGAGAGAGAGTGACAGAGAGGAAAACAAGACAGACTTACAGAAAGATAGAAAGAAAGAAAGAAAGAAAGAAAAAAGAAAGAAAGAGGGTAGTATAGATGAAGAGAGAGGGGAGAGAGAAAGAGAGAATAAGAGAGAATAAGAGAGAGAGAGAGAGAGAGAGAGAGAGAGAGAGAGAGAGAGAGAAAGGGAGTTAGAGTTGAATTGAAAGGGTTTATTCACATTTCCATAATTGAAGTCCTACAACTGACTTGACAGGAGTACAATGATTAATCTTAACATCATAACAACACAGGAAACTCTTTTGATTCAAGAGATAAAACGGGGACTGATAAAAGGGAATGCTGTACAAAGTAGAATAAATTACATTTTTATGACATACCTGAGCATAAGTGACCCTATCATCAGCAGTCAATGCCCCAATGCATTGTCCTCTCTCACAGCATGACTCCTTGATAAATGTCAGCTGTCTGTAAACATGACAGGGAGACAGAAAAGAGCTATTAAAAAGAGTCGTAAATCTAGAGTAAAATTGAACTGCTTAAACCTTTTCATCTGCCGGTGTCATAACGATTTGTTCCGGGTTCCGGAGGAACGAAACGACTAGTCGATTCTTTCCCCGGAACAGCGTTGCCAGGTTCAAAATGCTTTCCTACTAGACAGTCAAAATTATCATTTTTTGGAGAAAATTATCGTACACACAGCTGACTCCGCAGTACATACACTATGCATACGATTAAAGGCCCCTTAACTTTAGAAAAACTCATTTTGATTGGCTGCAAATTCAATGTAGGGGCCTACAAGACGCGTAGACGGGTTAATTAACTGTTAGGTATGCAAAGTAAGCATGTACTTTGCAGAGACTTTGAGTAGGTTGAAATGACTATGACTATATATCGCATTGACTGGACCGAGGCGTATCCAATGGGCGGGTGAACATTCAGGCGATTGGTTCCAAAGGATCCAATCGCCTGCCCGGAACAAATCTTCTATGACACCGGCACAATTCATTCTGACAGAGAAAGAGATTTGTGAACAACATAAAATCATAATTCGGCAATAAAAACCTGCCTGGGACTGAATTCAGCACAGACATATCATCACAAGGAAAAGGCATATAATTAAGGTTACAAGAACGCGACGATTATTCTCAGCGTATTTAGCAAGTTTTTGTCGCACTCCTTGTTTGATTTTATGTTGTTGTTTTTCATTCATAGCAAACACATCTCAAACTTTACGTGCCTTTGTTGTAACATCTTTGATTGTAACCGAAATAAAGATGAATTATAATAATTGTATAGTCACTGAAGAAAAAGAAATAATAACCCTACCTAATGCCAACTAGGATGATTTTTTTTCCTCACCTTCTGGCGAGGACCTGGGCACCTTTCTTGTAACATCTTTGATTCGTATCGAAATAATGATGAATTATATATTAATGTTATGTTGTTGTCTTTTTTTTTCTCATTCATTTAACAAACACATCTCAAACTTGGTTGAAATTAATGCCTACCCATTTCTTTCTTTTCAGAGGAAGAATGGAACTAGCATTCTTTCGGTTTACTAATTGTTTTCATGGGATTGACCCTTTACCTATGAAGTTCTGAAGCGGTCAGTGGCTGATCATCCCGGTCAAAGACGGTCATCTTGAAGATATGACCATTACACATCACATGGATATGGGTTGGACATGGACCCTCTTGCTCTGCAGATTATCAAAGATAATTCATTTAAATTTAAAAATGGTTCATTATGCATCAAGTCTCGTAGCTGGTGGCCGATTTTTTTTTATTTTATTTTTATTATTGGGGGGGGGTCCCTTCCGATCTGTGCCCCCCCCCCTCTTTGTACACTGTTCTCCCTTTTTGTGCTTGCTTGTCAGTAAAAATAATATAGAGACATAAGGCGTACAAAGACAAATATAGACAAATAAACACACACAGTGACAAAAGAGAGCAAGAGAGAGAGAGGGGGAATGAGAGAAACACACAACTGCGCCCCACACTCACACAAGCCCCCCCTCCCCCACTCACACACACACACATCCAGACAGGCAGAGAGAGGGAGGAGTAGAGAAAACATATACTAAAGAGAGGGTGGTATAGACTAAGTGTGAGATAAGGAGAGAAAGAGAGAGAGAGAGAGAGAGAGAGAGAGAGAGAGAGAGAGAGAGAGAGAGAGTCAGGGAAGAAAAACTGTAAACCTGTCTTGAAGTATCTGTAAAGTGTATCCTTCTCTACTCCTGGTTCCCTACATGTGTGGAACAGTCCTCTCATCTGGTCCATAGAAAATCTCTGGGTTCCAGCACGGTTCTTGTCTGCTGGAAACATCTCCCTGTAGAGTTGAAAATGTCATGATTTTAAGTATTCAATGCATATATTATGCTCCTTTGTGTCCTTTGCAGTGCATCCAATACTCATCTTGGATGAAAAGAATGCCATTACTCTTATTTCCGCAGAGTAAAATTTGACTCAGAATGGAGTCAGTTTGGAGTCAGCTCTAGTCGGAGTTAAAGTGACTCGGATTTCCGAATTAATTTGACTCGGAATGGAGTTACTCCGACTCGAATTTAGTCGATTCTCAGTTGACGCTACACCATTCCGAGTCAAATTAATTCGGGAATCTGAGTCACTTTAACTCGAGCTGACTCCCAGCTGATGCCATTCCGTGTCAAATGTGACACCGCAGAAATCGGAGTGCTTTTTTTTGAAAGTTTGTTATAAACTCTCTTTTAAAGAGAAATGCTCATTTGTGTCTTTGATTATACGCCTATATCCCTCCAAACAGCTTCTCAAGTGCAAGACTGTATCAAAGGTTTTTTTTATATGTCACCACGAGGTTTCGTTAATTTGTGAAATAACCATTGCTATTGCAAAGGTCTACAACCTACTTTCTCAGAATCTGATAGAAGAACAGTAGATGCCAGAGGAAGATGGCACCCCTTTCCAGCTGGGTACCTTCTGCAGGGGGCCACATGGAGTTTTGAGCTGGTAGTGGTCCACATGGATTCTGAAGGACTCCTAATGGTAGGCGTGTCTCTAAGTAGGCCTTGTCCTCCCACCACTGCTCCAACTGTTCCTCGAGAAAGAGGGAAAGACAGAGAAAGAGAGATAAAGAGAGAGAGGGAGAGAGAGAGAGAGAGAGAGAGAGAGGGATCACATATTATGTCAGTAGCCTTAACAATAACATAACAGATGAATGATGTTATTATGCTAGTCTGCATTTAAGGCTAACATACATGGATATCTAGAGTAGATGTGTAGTTACGAAATATTTAGATAAATATGATACCGTAAACTGGGGTGACTTTGGACATAGGGGTGACTTTGGACACAACAGAAAAAAAGTATTGTTTCATTTTACATTCTTTTCCTTGTGGTATTTCCAGTATTTTTTCTGTATGTTATTTTAGGGGAATGTGTGAATATTATGAATGACCATTGTGCTCTTGTATATTTCATTGCCTTATATTGTTTTTGTACTTTTCTTTGCAGGGTCCATAAAGTGCTTGATTTTTATGGCTGTCAAACTTTTGGTACTCCAGAAATACAGAAGAATGGAAGCTCAAGCCTACTGGCTGGAAAGTGAACATAAAGGGATCATGAACCCACCTGTATAGTCTTGATACCTGACCACCCTTGCAAATCTGAAAATAGGTCATGTCCAATTTCACCCCATGATTTGGCTTCACGTACGGGGTGACTTTGGACATCAAAGGAGTACCAAATGTTCGACAGCTACGTAACTATTCATGCAGTGCCCTGTTTAACAACACGTTTTGAAATTTGTTCATTTACTATTTTGGATATTTAGGCATATAAGAATTCAAAATATCAAATTTAATTACAAAATCTTGAAAACAGGAGTGTAACCAAGTGTCTGTTAATGCCCCTTTAAAATGAAAGTTCTTACATGTTTATTGTTAGCAAAATTTTGCAGCTAAAATACCACCACAAAACGTATGTACATGTACAAGTTGTATTTGTAAGTCATTATTTGGTGGCTGTTGAAAAAATTGAACAGATTGGAGTTGTTAAGATTTAAAAAAAAACTGTATTGTATAGTCCAAAGCTACCCAGGTGGTCAACTACTAACCGTGCTAATCGCACGTAACAGGTCCATAGAAAATTCATGCATTGCCCTGCTTAACTACACCTTTTCAAATTTGTTCATTTACTATTTTTAATATTTAGGCTAATAAGAATTCAAAATATCAAATTTGATTACAAAATCTTGAAAAAAAGTGTGCAACCAAGTGTCTGTTAATGCCTCTTTAAAATGAAAGTTCTTACATGTGTAGCCAAAATACCACCACAAAACGTAAGTACAAGTTGTACTTGTAAGTCATTATTTGGTGGCTGTTGAAAAAAAAAGAACAAATTGGAGTTGTTAAGATTAAAAAAAAAACTGTATTGTAGTCCATAGTTCCCCCATAAGGAGGTTTACTTTAGACATTTAGCTGTACAGGTGATTATGCAAGGGGATTTTTATGGTTGTCCAAAGTCACCCCAAACTCCGGGGTCACTTTGGACAAACTTTGACCAAAAAAATAATCATGAAATAAAATAAACCGCAGGGAATTCTATATAACATGATTTCCTCTTTATTGGTACTTGCCAACCCACACATTACCCCTAGAATTCCTCTGTTCATAATGAAGATATTGATATAAATAGTTAAAATTTGTCCAAAGCCACCCCAGTTTACGGTACCATTGAAAACAATGTCAAAGCTCCGATACAAGGTAAAGAAAGATAAACGTCTTGGGTGCTTGAGGGCTGCATCCCCCTGAAAAAAATTGAAATTTGAAATTTGACATTTGAAAAATCTCATACATGTATCTAGCAACAAAGTATTAGCTTTAAAATGCGAGCAATGCTTTTGCGCTTACCCAGTTTTTCATCTTCTTTGATCTTTCCACGAGTTTGGCATGTAACGTCTGGCCAACGCCGTGACCAAACTCATCCACAATCCTTTCTGTTTCCCTGAATTCATCTTTGGTTAGGAAGGGTTTTACTGGAAGAGAATAGGTATTGACGTTCCAAATTTCTATATTTTTCTTTTTTTTTTTGAAAACATTCTTTCTAGTAAACACGTAGTATAGTTCATACATCTGAATGTATATGTAATTTGACTCCAATGCGTTACCAGTATCTTATTTTAAACATGCTCTTTTGAGATCATACCTGGGATGAAACTGACACAAAATTAAACACATATATTCATGATTTAACCAACAATATTAATCTCCAATATGGTATCGAGTATTCTCACTTCTTCCAGGAATTCATTTCGGGCGAATGACTAAGTTCTATTGTATATTATGTGGGAGAATGGGTTTGTAATCCCATTATTTGGAATTTGCTGCAGTGCGTGGTGAAACAGACAGTGATGGCAGATCATCAGTTTACTTAAAGGTGATGAAGGAAATGAAATTGAGATGAATGAAATGAAATGAAATGAAATGAAATGAAATGAAATGAGAGGAATAAATGAAATGAAAAGATATGATGACGAGATGAATAAAATGAAAACGAAATTGAAATGAAATGTATGGAAATGAAATGAAACTATGCCGAAGGAAACGAAATTAACGAAACAAAACAAAACATGAAAATGAAATGAAAATGAAATGAAAGGAAATGAGAACGAAATGAAAATGAAAAAAAAGGCAATGAAATGCAATGAAATGAAATGAAAATGAAATGAAATGAAATGAAATGAAACGAAATGAAATGAAATGAAATGAAATGAAATGAGAGGAATAAATGAAATGAAAAGAAATGACGAGATGAATAAAATGAAAACGAAATTGAAATGAAATGTATGGAAATGAAATGAAACTATGCCGAAGGAAACGAAATTAACGAAACAAAACAAAACATGAAAATGAAATGAAAATGAAAATCAAATAAAATGAAATGAAAGGAAATGAGAACGAAATGAAAATGAAAAAAAAAGGCAATGAAATGCAATGAAATGAAATGAAAATGAAATGAAATGAAACGAAATGAAATGAAATGAAATGAAATGAAATGAAATGAGAGGAATAAATGAAATGAAAAGAAATGACGAGATGAATAAAATGAAAACGAAATTGAAATGAAATGTATGGAAATGAAATGAAACTATGCCGAAGGAAACGAAATTAACGAAACAAAACAAAACATGAAAATGAAATGAAAATGAAAATGAAATAAAATGAAATGAAAGGAAATGAGAACGAAATGAAAATGAAGAAAAAGGCAATGAAATGCAATGAAATGAAATGAAAATGAAATGAAATGAAATGAAATGAAACGAAATGAAATGAAATGAAATGAAATGAAATGAAATATGAATTGAAACGACCCAAAAGGAAAGAAAGGGAAAGGAAAGCAGATTGAATTAATTATTGAAGTGTATAAATGACACGTTGACTTCAACTCTGATATTACAGCAAGAAACTGTATACGTACCTGACTCCACGTATTTATTGAGAGTTTGCAGCAGTGGCGGAACAGGTAGTGAGGGCAGCTCGTCATCATACTTAAAGGTGGGTTCCCACTGAGAGGTTGTGTTACGATCCATTCCTTTTGTTGGAACACACTTCAATCTCTAAAAGAAGTCCAATAGGTCATACATCCCAATTGTTACATTTTAAATTTCTTCCAGATGTAAGTGGTGGATCCAGGACTACCTGGGGGGGGGGGGGAGGACAAATCTCTAAAAAGAATTCTCTGCAAATAAACACACAAGCAAATGCCTTTTTACTGGGCAATCAAAAAAGTTTTTGAAAAGGGCAAATCAGACAAATATATATAGGCCTAAATACATGATAAGACTGGTGCACAGTCAGGGGCATACGCCTCCTTCCTTGTTTATTATACATGTACCTCAATAGTTATGTATTGTTATTATGTATTTATATTCTGAATACTTTGTAAAATGCTTAAAAGTTATTGGAAGGAAAAATTTTGTTTTTATACTGTGTGGTCAGCCCCCCCCCCCCCCCCCCCGGCCTATGAAGTCCTGGACCCACCTCTGGTGTACATACATACATTATTTTTGATGACAGAAAGCAGCGTCTTTTTTCAAATAATTTTTGTACAGAATGCACTTTTTAAAAAATACAAGTATCGAACAAACCCTTTGAATTGTCCATCTCTCTCTCTCTCTCTCTCTCTCTCTCTCTCTCTTTTATATCATGTATATATATACGTGTACACTACTTGCATTTTAACCTTACACGAGGTCACTCTTCTTTAAAGCTATGATCGCATTTGTATGCTGCTCCATTTTGTTACTCATTTTAAGAAAGAAATTATTCAGTAGTTATGAATCTATTTGGCGTTAATACGATAAATACATGTGCATGTAGTTACCTACAATTATAGTGTTGAGAGCTGTGGAGAGAGGAAGAAAAGTACCGGTTTCCTTCAGGTGCATGTAGGTACTGTACGAGTATCTTTTCAATACAAGGTGCCTGTCCCTTGCATATCTCTCCCTGTCACGCAAATGAATCGATTAGGTCACCTTAATGTGGAAATATATGTTGCCAACTGAACGTTGATAATATTTTTGTCTAAATCAGTCTCTAGTAGTGTGAATTCAGCCCGTAAGGGGGCCTTTATTCAGTAATAAAGGAGGGGAGGGGTGTACCTGTCGTATTGGATGGCATTATCACTTGAAGGAATTAAATTTTGGAGGGGTCGTATTGCGTATTGTCTCCTTTCATGTTGCCACCCCCTCTTTCTTCCCCTCCCCAGTTTCCCTTATTTCCTCTTTTCCTCATTTGAGTGTGTGTGTGTGTGTGGAGGGGGGGGGGGTGAATTGAAGCACATGTCCCTGTGCCTCCCTTACTACACCACAAATGGTTTAAAAATATTCTATCAATATTTGAAGCCTTCTACCGATAAGGTAATCAGTGTCCTTAAATAAATCCAGGGTTCACACCACTATCAATGTCATCTCCAAGTACCTGATCTTGACAAGCAATCTTTGAACTCCTATGAATTCCTTTTTAACCCTAACACTTAAGCCATTAATAGACTGATATACAATAAATCAGCTTACTAATGTGTTTTCATGTGCTATTTTCATAATGCACTTAAATTCAATGGATTGCTCTGTAAAATCCCCCTGACAAACTGCGGTATTACATTCACCTGTAACAAGTCATTGTATTTCAGTAGTTAGAATGTACATTGCATCTGTTTGAAGTATTCCAAGATCGGACATTCCAAATTGTTTGCCTCACACAGCAGCACTCAATCTGTCGTCCGTTTGTAGCCAGAGGGGCGTTAAGTCTGTATAAAACGATACGCGTTAACGCCCTTCTGGATCTGAACAGATGCTATGAAACATGCGTTTTGTTTATTGATGTATGTGACTTGTAAAAGGGTGATTACAACTGCTTCACTGACATCTTTTCCTGAATAATAAGTTTCATAAAATATAAATGTAAAGGGCTCCAACTATAAAATCTGGAATCTGGAATATGTACATGCATATCACTACTCTCTCCTCTCTCTCCATCTCTCCCCCTCTCTCTCTGTCTCCTCTCTCTCTCTCTCTCTCTCTCTCTGTCTCTATCTATCTTCCGTTCCCATAATATAACTCCTCATTCAAGTGGCCGATACACTGCAAGTGAAAATATACACTTCTCATATTATTTCCAGTATATGAATATCCATCTGTTTCTCTTTCTCCGTGTATACAATCATTTACAAACATCTCTTCTATCATGTCCACTGTCACCAAATTCACTTCACAATACACATTATGTAAACAAAAGTGTTAATATAAAGGAAAAAATAACTGAGTGGATTTTTATAAATCCATTTGATGTATTTTCATTTTAAAATATCAAATATATGAGGTCAAAAATCATCATATCAGTATCTGATCATATATATTTTCAAAAATGTCTTCCAATCAAAAGCCATAGATTTGGAATACTTAATGTACATCCACATGATAATGATGATGATAACAAAAAATGTACAGTGCCTACTATTAAAGCTTGTTGTATACAAGTTTATAGGGGCTGGATGCAAAGTATTCGTAAAATATACATTGCACCATAGCGCTGCTAGCGTGACGTCACAGTAAGATTAATTGTTTTGTTTCTTGATGTCACAATTAGCTGGGGCAGTACACACAATGAGACAAAGCAAGTCGCGCACTACACTATCACAAGCTACATGCTGAACACACAGCCAGGGATTATTTTACAGCCAGAACTCATAAAAAAAACCAAAATTTTACTATTTTGCTTGATTTTCTTGATTTTCATCAATACATAGCGAATAATACTATTATAATTAATAACATAATTTATGTTTTCTCTCTGTCTGTCTGTCTATCTGTCTGTCTCTGGGTCTCTGTCTGTCCGTCTCTCTCTCGCTCTCTCTCTCTCTCTCTCTCTCCCTCTCTCTCTCTCTCTGCCCCAAGAAATTTTAAAAACTTACATTTTTTACTGAAAATTTTCACAAAATCCACAAAAAGTGTGCACAAATCCTTTAATTTCACTTTTAAAAATGCAAAAGCGCCCTTGTGACCAGCTCGGTTGCTTCGCTCCATCGATTTTGAGCTTCTTCGAAAATTTTTACACGTCTTGCCCCCAGGAAAATTTCTGTGTATGGCCCTAGATCCCAGTATATGCTTTCCTACAGGGAAGACATGTTTTGTCACTCAAGATAATCTCAAAACTTAGAGTCAGACAATTAGATAATTAAAGTCTTTTACAGACAAAAATGATACATGTTAAGGCCACAACATACCTTATAACACAAATATCAAAAAATAAAAATATATGGATGTACACTAGCATATAAAATTGCATCAACAAAAAAAAGAAAAAAGAAAAAGAAAAAAAAGAGGTACTCTGTATCCCATCAGAGGTCATCCAAATATCATTTCAATACTAAAATCTTAAATTTACTTAAACTGCATAGTATTTCAAAACTTCCATTTAGCAACAAAGCTACAATGGATACCAGCTGGAGAGGTAATTGCAGGATGAAAATCAATAAATATTATGACTCCAAAATATTATTACTCCATAAATATCATACTCCAAAATATTATACTAGAAAATATCATTACTTCAAAATAATACAGAATAAAAGGCTGACAAAATAATCATTTCATTCCCATGATTACATAAGGGTAGCCACATAATAAATTGGCAAAACAATACTAAATTGAGCAAAATAAAGGAATGTAAAAAACCTGAGAGTTGTTATTTTAAAGTACTGTGCAATTCAAAATAATTTAATGATCACAAAATCATGTGTATTGTAAACTAAATATACAGAAAATGAAATGTCCAAAGAGAAAGTCCCACCACAGCTTTAAAAATATACCATGTTGAAAATAATAGTAAAACTAATGTTTCATTCTATTAGAACTGAATGAAAAATGAAGTATTCTTACAATAATTTCCAAAGATGTTTGGAAGCACATAGGAAGGGTACACGTATATCATAATGTGATAAGCATTGTAAAAGAAACTAAATATCATAATTATCTTAATACAATGAAAGGGTACATGCCAATCATAACTCTAGAATTTTCAATAGACAAACAAGAACAAGAACAACAACAACAAAAACCCAACCATTTTCTAGTTATTCAATATTAAAGGATAATGCTATGATTCATTTATACAGTTAAAAATCCTTAAATATACTTTTACCCTGATGGTCATACAGATACATGTACCAGAGGGTGTTTCATAAAGCTGTTTGCAAAGTTACGCATGACTTTACGAACGACTTGAATATTAAATGCCAAATGGGATGCCCAAAACTTTCCAGACAGTTAACAAAGTGTGAATGCATTTTTCATAATCTCAATTAAATTGTGCCACAATTTATACTTTGCAACAAAACTGTTTGTAAATAATAGTACTGTTAATTTACCTCTGCATATTTCACCTTTAGCTGATATGATTTTATACTGAATGAGAATCCCATTTGGCTTGCCATAATCAAGTCATTTGTAAAGTCATTTAAAATATCTTTACGAACAGCTTTGAGAAACACCCCCCCCCCCCCCGAATATAAATGTAAAATAAATGGCTTATAAAGCAGAGCTGCCAACCCCAACTGGAAAAAAAAATCCTATTCTGTACTTCCTTTTATCCTATTTTCATGCCAAAAATCCTATTTTTGCTTGAAAATTTTAAAAATACAACAGTGTGATTCCCCTTTCACTCTATGATATCCTAAAGAAAATACAATTTTAATAATATGTATGACTTACTTAATTATCTTGATCCTAACTCTTCTACATTGCACTTCTTTTATTGAAAATGATCTACAGTACAAAATACACAGGTAGAGTACACCGGGCATTGGGATAAACTTAAATGTTGATAAAATAACATGAAAATAAGATAAAATAAAGGTAATAAAGAATCAATGTCAGAACTTTCAAAAATCCTATTTTCATGGGAAAAATCCTATTATCATATTCTCTCAAAAAAATCCTACTACTCTGATAAAAGCTCATTCAGATATCCAGCAGTCAGTGTTTACATGTGGCATGGTAAACTTCACTACTTATGATGATGAGATGCACATTAATGCATCAATAATAGTTCACACTCATATAAAAGAGAGTTTTGCCAAAAGCTGCGCAGACAAACCTGTGACATCATACTCTGCGCTAACTTTATGAGCGTTTGATTGGGCCACACTTTTTTTGCTAGCAGGAGGCAAAAAGAATCATTTTTGCCTCATTATTTTTTCCACTTTACATTTGCCATTTATTCACATTTTTAAAAAAAAATGTGGGAGGTTTACCGGAGGAATTCGCTGTTTCATATGTGAACAATCCTTAACATAATTCAAATCAAACTGCAGTATGCCAATGAGAAAAGGCTCAGTTTCATAGAAACAAAGTTCAATCTGCAGTTATACAGCACTGTGAGTTTGTGGAATGTTTAACTAACTTCAATATTCAAATATTCAAATGTCTGGCAAGCTAAATGGGAAGGTTACTGGCTGAAAGAAGAGGTAGTCATCTCCTCTCTACCTCCTGCTTTAATACCTTGAACTTTGGCAGAGGAGAGTCATCCGGTTCCAGTAGGCAACAGGTTAGCTGAATACAATATGATGAATGAATAAGTGGCCGCTGATTTCCATATCCTCTTACTCTTGAATGATGTTAAAGTTTGGCAGAAAGAATAAGGTTTCCAATCTTGTTGAGAGCGAGGGTGATCTGACGGAAGAACTGGTGGGCGTCGGTCTCAGCACAGTTCTTGAAGGCATTCACCGTGAACTGGAGACTGGAAGTTGAAGAAAGTACTAATGTATAAACCTAACAAATAAACCTTACCAGAGTGAATGTAACCAAAAAAGTGGCAGGGTGGTTAAACAACCAATGTGTCTTACATTGTAATTATGCTATTCAGGTTGAATATAATCTATCTTTGAAAGTTGTAGTGTACTTCACTACAGTTTTTGCAACATGTAGTTTTAGTGGGTTCATATACTCTCAAAATGCTGGTAAATGTACTGGTTAGTTGAGGATTTTGTCCAGTCGGTCACTGGATGGGCTTACCAAAAATTTATAGCTTGTTTGTTAACCTGCTGGCTGATATTTTAAACCAACTGGTAAATCATTTATGGGAGAGTATCTTTGATTTCACTTTATCAATGTTGTCTTCATTATTTTGTATTAATATATTAATATATTAATATATTGCACATATGAGTTTAACCCTAAAATGGGCGGGGGGGGGGGGGGGGATGCGGGGTTGAACCCCCCCGTGATTTTTTCACAATAATTTTTAAACCGTAAAAGGTTTCGCCACAGCCTTTCATGACTTTTGAGCCCTGAGTCTTACACATCTTTTGATACCAAATTTACCAAATTTGGACCTACGATTCTGGCGCAGCGCGGTATTTTACAATCATGCGCACGCCAAAAAGTGAATTTTCCTACATTATAACACATGAATTGGCATAGTATGGGATGAGTTGTGTATGAATCATGTACATATGCCAGATTATTTACCAAACAAATACGCATAATAATATTTTCTATGTTTCAATAAATATTTATGATGTCCAAGGTCATGACCAAGGTCAAGGTCATGGTCAGGGTCGAGGTCCCGATTTAAAAAAAAAAAAATATATATATATAATTTTTTTAAAAACAATAGAAAACATAAGAAATCAATTTTGATACCAGATTTTCTTTTCAAGTACATTGTAAGGAATGCTACAAAGAATATTTACACCAAAAATTGGGATTCTAGGAGCTTTATTCTCTGATTTAGAGCAAAACATATGATTTCATGCATAAATTAGCATAATTAATTAATATCAAATAAATGAAAAAGGAAAACTTCAATTTTTTTTTTTATAGTTTGGTAGATTACACCTCAGGTAACGTGTGTGCCAATTTTTACGGCGTTTGTGCGATTGACGGCCAAGATCTCCCCCCCAGCCACAGAACAGCCAAAAAAGCCCGGCCTGGTTAGGGTTAACAAATCTTGTCTTATCTTATTATACCATTTCTTCATACTCAGTAATACAATGTACACGTACAGTGATTGGTCATTGGTCGTCTAATATTATACAAATAATGAATGTTTATGAGTGCAATGGACAGAATATTTCATGAGGTGAAACGAGACGAAGCCGAGTTAAATGGATCAATAATTTCATCTTTCACCGAATGAAATATTCTGTCCATTGCACGAATGAAAAAACATTAATTATTTGTTTTATATGACACCTAAAAATAGATCAAATCGCAATAAATCAATAGCGCTATACGCTAGCGAGTTGTTCGTGGTGCACACTGCATACAAACGCAAGCGTTTTACGTACGTTGTGTGCCGGGCTCTCGGCGTTCGTGCAATTGAGCAAATCGTATGGATCCAAGATTGCACGGTAAATGGAGCCACAATTGCACGAATGATGATGTCATAGTGCAATGGGACAAATGATCAATATCAAACAACCAATCAAATGACAGGGATCTATTTAGGTGTTATATAAATATCTTTGATCACACTTACTCTTCCTTGCCGATCCTGTAACAGCACATGTATCCATCGTTTCTCATTGGAGCTATAGCACCAAGGATGGGAGTGTAGCCAAGGGTACTGGTAGACAATGGAAAGTTGCCTCCTCCTCCACTGAAAGGGATCAAAGGTTGGAAGAACATTAGTTATATATTTTCTTTTATCTATCTATCTATTCATCCATCTGTCTATCCATCCATCCATCCATGCATCTATGTATCTATCTATCTATCCATCAATCCATCCATCTATCTATCCATGTATTCATCTGTCTATCTATCTCTCTATGTATCTATCCATCTGTCTATCTATCTCTCTATGTATCTATCCATCTGTCTATCCATCCACCCATCCATCCATTTATCCATCCATCCATCCACCCATCTATCTATCCATCCATTCATCCATCTATCTATCTGTCAGGCTGTATATCAACCTCATACATGGTATAGCACCAAGGATTGGGCGTAACCAAGGGTACCTCCATCACAATTGAAAAATAATCAAAGGTTAGAAGTTCATCACTAATATCTTTTAATGTATTGATCTATCTATTGATCTACCAAACTGTCTATCTGACAATGTCTCTATCCATCTCTTTATCTATCTATCTATCTACACTGTATCTATCTATCCACCTATCTATCCATCCATCCATCCATCCATCAATGAATCTATTCTATCTATCCACCTTTCTGAATGTCTGTGTTAATGTACAAATATACACAACTAAACTGAACTAAGATATGAAATCATCACAATTTCTCACCTAAGAGTGTAAGCCTTGTCCGTGAAAAGTTCTGGTATCGGTAAGCCCATTTCTTGAGAGAGGATGTAGAGTCCAAGAAGATGGCGGTCAATACCCTGACCACTGGATGCTTCGGCCATCAGAGTCAGGTGCTTCTCATGGGCCCTCCGCAGTAGAGACAGCTGATACGAGGGCTACATGAATGAAAGCAGGAACACAGTTTGTATTTAGGTTCAGCTCAGTGATCTACCTTGTATTTGATTACTAGTCCTGTTCATCAACAGGTGCATTTAAGATGATAACGAAGGATAACTAGCAGGAGGTTATGACAAGTACAGTTTTACCGGAAATAATAAAAACCTTTCAAACATGTAAAACTGAGTGCTCCGACAAATGCCTCAGGCTTCATTTTGTCAAGAATTTAGGGTTAAGGATTAAGGGTTTGAAATGAAAGCCATTACCTCTATCTCTCTGCATCTACCTACCTACCTACCTACCTACCTACCTACCTACCTATCATTCTATCTGTATGTCTGTCTATCTGTAAATAAATCTTTACATCAATTTATCCACAAATCTTTCTGTCTACCTATCCATTCTATTCAGATATCTATCCATCTATGTATCCGTCTATGTATCTATCCACCTACATATTTTCTATCTACCCATCCATTCGTCCATTTATCAAACTATCCTTACATCTGCTTGACTATCCATCATAGCTTTACACCAATCGATAGCTTCCATCGTACAAGATCTCATAGTCTCTGTTCGTCCATGATAGAACTGACGAGTTGTTGCTGTCTCATAGGCTGCACCAGGCCTGAATGAAGGGAAACGTGAAGTATGGTACCCTATCAATAGATGTTTCTGAAGGCAACATTAAAATGTACAGCTTGTAAGTATACAATAATCACCAAATAACTTTGCCTATCACTTAAGTGGTTAATGGTAAGGGATTGTTTACATATGAAGCAGCAAACCCTTGTGATAAAGCATAAAGGAATAGGATACGAGGTACAAAACAGAAAAAAAAAACACTGAGGCAAGATTGATCTTTTTCGCCTTCTGGCGACTAAAAGGTGTGCCCGAATCAAATTCTTATAAAGTTGAATGCACATGTCCTGATCATACGTGGTGCAGTTTACCCCGCCATATGTGAACACTAAAAAAAAAAAAAAAAAAAAAAAAAAAATTCTGCGGGAGTTCGCTGCTGGGAATCTGAATGAGCCTTAAAGGAGTATGAAGAAAATAAAGGATAACATAAGACTACAATACGCGGAATGAAACAGCAGTTAGATACCATCAACACCCTAATCTATGGCCGAACGTATGGTTACGTTGACTCGTCTACTCACTAATCACTTGCTGTTTATTGAGAATGCATTTGAACTCCCTATATCTTTTTATACGAGTAATATTCAAAGCTCTTATTATAAATAAAGTAAAGTGACATGGGACCAGTATCTTAAACATACAGATCAAAATATCCTTGCCATATGGGATTCTAAGTCATCAAAAATCGCATCAGCTAAAGGTGAAAAAAATGCAGTAATGTTAATACATTACTATTGTTAACAAACATTTTTATTGGGAAGTATAGTATATTTTTTGCCACAATTTAATTGACATTATGGGAAATGCAGTCACACTTTGTTAAAACGTGAGGAAAAATTTTTTGGTATCCCATTTGGCACTTCATATTCAAGTCGTTTGTTGAGTCCTTCGTAACTCTACAAACAGCTTTATGAAATACCCACAGGATTCACAATATCTACATTAACCTCCGACACAGAAATATTACAAAGGAAGACTACCCTACCGCCCAGCCCAAAGTTATACTGCAGTCATCTGGGAGAGATAGCCCATCAGCATCTGTCACAGAAGCAAATGTACCAATCATTTCAAGTGTTTGGTACTCACTTCCCTGTCTCTGTGTAGTAGGCCAGCTGGAGAGCTAGCTGTATGGTTGCGTCTGGATGCATCTTGTGCTTCTTTAGAAGGTCTTTGCCATACTGGTAGTAGGAACTACTCACTACATCATAGTTAGCAGCCTGTGTTGGAAGGGCAACAGAAAAAAAAAATGTAAAAAAGAGCAAGTACGGATCTGCAGGACAATTGAGGTTAAGCCTAAAACTGTTTTGTGACATTTTAGCCTGCCGAAAGAATCAATTACCAACATTAATTACAATTTTACTTAGTCATTCATTCATCTCATCTATCTGTTGATTCACATACATGTGCATGCACCATTTAAAAAAATTTACCTTAAAGCAACAGTGAACTGACCCTTATTATAATGTTTTTACAACAGCGCCAACTTACGGCTACTCAAAACCAGAGACTCTTAGAAACATTATATCCTTTGTGGCTTCTCTTGAATTTCCTTAGTATGAATACAAATGCATTTTAACAGATGCTACTCAAAAAATAAAGCTCTCATTGATCAGAATAGAGCATGCTGGGAGCAAAAAGGGGATAAAATCAGTAGTTTAGGACTGAGGGGGCGCTATTTCAAAATCCCATACAAGAGTACCAGTTCGCTCTGGCTTTAATTAATTTAAATGAAAACCTGCATTCTGGTAATGTGATTGCTACCATATCAAAGCAATTGTGAAAGGTTGATTTAAAGTAGTCAATCAAATGTGATGAGTACCCTGAGCTTTTTAAATCATCACAAGGATAAGAAATAAACTGAATCTTGTCGAAAAGCATCTGAACTCAAAGAGAAATCTATATGTGGGACTGCACACAAATGTTCGGGCCAACACTCAAGATGATTCTTGTCATACTTTATTTAACTTCAGATATAGTATTTGAAAAGCATTTTTTTTTTCAAGGGACATTTCTACTGTGGTATTCTTCCCAACAGACTTCAAAACAATAATAATAAAAGCCGTTCTTGTATAGCGCATAACACATTATGATATAAGGTCTCTATGCGCTTCCAAAGGACTGTGGATATTATTACCCCGGCTTTAGCTCGAGCAACCGTAGCGCTTCGTGCATTCAAGGACTAAATCCTACCAAGTACCCACTTACTACACCTGGGCCGAGTGTGGCAAATGCAGATTAATGTCTTGCCAAAGGACGTTAGTGCTGAGGCAGGGATTCGAACCCCGGACCTTGTGGTTAACAGTCTGGAGACTTATCCACTGGACCACAACACCACCACAATGAAATATATATAAAAAATATCTTCCACCCTCTCCCAAAACTCAAGCTTCTCATTGAGTGTTACTGAACTGACTTCAAGTGGACCAAATTCACAAAGGAGTTAATCATCTTTCTATATTACAATCCATGGTTGAGGCTTAAAACAATTTTGTTTAATTAAACCTTCTCTATGAAGTTTGGAATATATGTAAAAATAACCATTTCAGACTAAACATACATACCAGTTTGTGATAAGTCTCTGTAGCATGCTGTATGTCCTCCTGAACCTTCTGATCCACAGTGAAGATCATTTCTATTGGCATAGGGATGTCAGGTCTTACTGTATGATCACCCTAAGAAAAGAAAGAGAAAGAGAGATAGAAAAGAGAGATGGAGAGAGAGAGAGAGGCAGATGGAAAGAGAGAGGAAAACATGACTGGGTGTGACACACAATAGAAAGTTTAAAAAACCATAAAAATTGCTCTATCCTTTTATATGCAACAAATTATCCTAAAATGAATCTGGCATAAGGAAGATGTGATGCGTACAGTAAATTGATTATTAACATCCCACTTTCTTATAATCATTTCTAATTAAAATACCCATTGCAATTACAATCACTGCAAGACTTGAAGTGAAGTGTCAATTACTATACCTTTACTGGCTATCTGTATATGTTCAAGAATTTCCAAGCAAATACATGGAATAGATACATGTAACTGATAATTTGATAATTTACTAAATCTCATCCACATAATTTTGTGGAAATTTGCTTTCCACCAGCATGACTACATACATAACAAAGCGTGGAAACACACAACAGACAAAAAAACAAATGTATGCTGTATAAATTTGATTGTTTGACAGTCCTTACGCATTTTGTTTTAAAGCTTAAGCGTGCCTTATATATTTGAGCTTTTTCCAGTGTTCCAACTCGAGATCTAGAGAGCTAAAAAAAAAAAAAAAAAATTAATCTGTTGATAAAGAAAAATGTTGTGGACCTGGCTTCTATTTCATTCAATCAATAAACATGTAGCAAGCAGGGGTGTGTTTCATAAAGCTGTTTGCAAAGTTACAAATGACCTTAAAAACAATGTGAATATGGCAAACCACATGGGATTCTCAATCGTATAAATTGCATCAGCTAAACATGAAATATACAGACTTAGATTAACAATACTATTGTTCACAAACATTTTCATTGCGAAATGTATTTTTTGCCACAATCTAATTGAAATTGTGGGAAATGCAGCCACACTTTCTTTAAATGTCAGGAAAAACATTGGGCTTCCCAGATGGCACTTCATATTCCAGTCATTCGTAAAGTCGTTCGTAACTTTACGAACAGCTATATGAAACACCCCCCCCCCCCCCCCCCCCAGGCCAGTCTTTGGCATCCAATGCTACCATACTCACAGGCATATCCCCTCCATCCTTCAACATCTGCTGATGAATGTACATGGATAAGACGACTACCACCATACCATCAAATGGAGCATGCTGAGGAGAGGGAGAGATAATCGTCAAGAATAAAGGCTAGTTACGACAAAGGAAGTGGAGGGGCAGCTTTTGTTTGGTGGACAAAATGTGCCCTTCCACTTCCATTGTCGGAACCTCTGCCTGTATGAATATGGTACATATATGCATCCCGTCATTCAGTTGGTTTGATAAGTGCAGAAAAGTATGAAACACACATCAGAGAGAGTTTTAAGGAAAATGTGAAAGAAAATAAAGAAGAATTATGAAGCTTTCAGAT
Source organism: Echinometra lucunter (assembly GCA_029962745.1). Lineage (NCBI taxonomy): Eukaryota > Metazoa > Echinodermata > Echinoidea > Camarodonta > Echinometridae > Echinometra > Echinometra lucunter. The sequence goes on from CM057167.1 coordinate 7,791,748, forward strand.
TCCCAGCTAATACCAAATTTCAATGTAAACTTAAATCTTTTTTTGAGGTGAAGCCTGAAGTTAATGTCACTGGAGCCAATATCAAATCACCACTGCATCATGTAACATCTACCCATACAATATTAGCACAAGCACACCCATCAGCAGTTATGATGGTACTGGGTCCTTTGTCAAACAACATATTGTGAGGTGCCTGTCCTTCTCCAACATGGCTACAAGTCGACATGAGATGAGCGAGGAATAAAATATGACGGCAGAGTCTACTTACATCGATGTTTGAGCAGGCACACCCATTAGCAGTCATGATAGTGCTGTATCCCTTGTCAAACCAACGGTTGTGAGGCGATGGTCCTGCTATACCATGGCCACAGGTCTATGAGAGATGACAGAGGAATAAAACAATGTGGTAGCTTAAATGACAGATGACATGACCAGAGACTCCAACCCCAAGCACCTCTTAAGCGGCAGATTCTCCTGCCAAGACCCCGAAGCAAACATCACCAGCACAAAGCAAGAAGCTCCTGGTGGCTGAAGGCCACTTTTAGGGTTATAGAAGCTCTCTGTTGCTATCTTAGACTTATTTTTGAACATATGAAAACACTAGATGAGGTAAAATCCAATGATTCACATTCACTTTTTTTAAAATGGTGGTTGGGCTGGAGAAAAGAAGGAGAAACACAGCTAGGGCGGGAGAAATTCAAACTCAAGCGGAGCGAGAGATTTTGTGAAAATGGACTCAAAGTGGGAGATCTCCCGCCGAAAACGGGAGAGTTGGAGTCTCTGCATGACTTATATTCTTCAACTTTGGAGAACAATATCATCTCAGTATACTTCATCTTTGCATTAAAATATTTCAATATTTTGTGTGATGCCAAAATTAAGGTATGTTTACTATGTTTGATAAATTATTTTTAAAGAATTATGAAATAAACTTTGAACTTTGAACTTTGAAACATATTACAAAGGAGAAAATGAGAAGATTTCTCTAATTTTCCATGTTCATTTTTCTTCAATGAAAATGTCTGGGTAAAATGCAGCCAAAAGAGTACAGTAGTGGGCTAAATCTTACAAAGTGTAGGGATTACTTCAAATTGATTGCAACTTCGAATCTATCACAACTGCATATGCAAGCAATATTTGCAATCAATGTTGATCAGTGCCAACTCTTTTTATTAAGACAGGGCCTTAGAATGCCTGAATTTTCAAGAAATTTGATGCCAACTTGTTGGGATTTATTCATCACCAATAAATTTCCTATCTTATGGCAGATTCACTCAATCATGTATATCATGAGGTTGAATTAAACAGCATCTGAATTTTATTATTCACATGTTACAGTGAAACCTGTATATAAAGACCACCCAAGGGAAACAAGTAACATGGTCTTTATGCACAGGTGGTCTTTATGGACAGGTTCCTTTAATACACTTTTCAATGGAAAAAACTATTTGAGGGAAACAAAAATAATGGTCTTTATAGACAGAAGGTCTTTCTATACAGGTGGTCGCTAAAGCAGGTTTGACTGTATTTCACTTCTTAATGCAAAATCCAAGGCAAGAAATATACGTCATATTGGATTATATTACCTCGGCATTAGTCTTTGGATGGCCATCGTCTATGATGCAGCCTACAATGCTGGTCTTGATCGTCTCAATGTGGGCTTGGTTGGCACGGTCTAATGACACTAGATGTTCAAATGCCTGAGAAGGATAAATCAAAGGAGTTTCAGTACATTAGGATCACAACCTAGAGGCAAAGAACTCCTAGCAAGCTTTCACCAAGTAATGAAACCATACTGCCCACCCCAAGTAAAACCTATTTGTTGACTATTCAATGGAATATGTACTAATATATAGTTTTTATGTGGTGTGAATGTACATGGAACTAGCAATGTGGTGACATTATCCATATGATAAGAATTCCAATTTTAGTTTCAAAATATACCAACACTGAAAAAAAAAAACAGCGACATTTTTGTCAGAAAGCACAAGACAAACAAAAAGCAACAAGTACCGCTAAATATGTTGAATAAGAATATCTGCTAAATATGAAAGAAAGTATTTTCAATGTAACTGCATTCTTCCATGAATGATCTCTAGAGACCACCTCAACTTTCAATCCTGCTAACACAGAAGAACTTGAAAGGTTCTTCATCATCTCAAAGGGATAATATTGGGTTAAAAATAATCTAACTTTTTATCCAACTTTTAATAAAAATTCACATTTTACAAAACTAAATAAATACATGTGCAGACAGACAACATAAAAGCAGTGACAAAGCTAACATACCTTAGCATATGTGGGTCTTTCATCAGCAGTAAGCGCTCCTATACATTGTCCCTTCTCACGGCTCATATCTTTGATATATGACATCTGCCTGCACAATAATAAAGATCATCAACACCATATGAATGCAATACAAGACAAGTTAAAGAACCTTGCCCCAGACAATGTTCTACTATAAGTCCACATTGCAAAAAACAAGCCACAACCCTAGTATTCCCAGGGTAAAACCCATGTATAGATTCAGTATGCAAAAAGAAAATTGGCAAGAAACTGATTGGGCATAATCTCACATTTCCTGCCTTGCATAAAAAGATTATGTGAGATAAAGTGATGATCCATTCATGATTTACAGTGAATTTTAGTGTAAATATTTGAAAAACTGTTACATTCTGCCCTGCACTAGAACCTCTGCACCCCGACCTTTGAAAAAAATGGCAAATGGGGATGAGTAGCAAACTCATGATCACAGTGCTTCAAACACTTGTAGTGTAAATGAAACTCTCATTGGTTTTACATAGGTGCATGCCTGTGTTATTATATGTTACGCCCTGGGATCAAAAGTATTTCCATTTTTTTCATTTGGTTAAAATCAACTTGAGGGAGAAAGAACTTACAAGAGAAAATCATGGGAACTGTTTTTAAAGCACAGCGCACTTTCAATCTTATAATGCACAATGTTAAAAATGTGAGTAGTATGTTCTTTGCTGTGCTACTCATCCAAATTTTGTACACAAAAACCACCATGATTTTTCTGTTGAGGTGGTTTACATACATGTAGATCTGCATGTCCGAACAAGCCTTCACCTGTGAATCTCTGAAGCGGTCAGTAATTGACCGTTCCTATCAAAGACGGTCATCTTGAAGATGTGACCATTACACATTACATGGACATGAGTTGGACATGGACCCTCACGTTCTGTAGAAAACACAAAACAAAACAAAAACAATGTTTGGAGAATCAAAGATTAATCAACACAAAATGAAAAGCCATTCACACATGACAGAGTAAGCAATTCTTAACTGTCTGACTAATGGAAGTGGGTGACTCTCACAGAAAGCCTATGGACATGAAGAGAATAGATAAATAAAAGTTAAAATAAAATGCAGAAGCAACCCCCCCCCCCAACAACAACACAGAAACACAACAACAGAAAAACCAAGAGGTGTACACTAGTATGCTTCATATGCAAATATCCACTTGCTATTTATTTTGTACACTGCACTGTTGTGCATTAACACTCATATAAACAGATAAACATCACCTATCAATCAGCCTTTGTTGTAGTATTTTTCTTTTTAATGGGTTTACCAATTAATTAAAGTCTCACACTGTAAGATTATAAACAAATTTACTTCCTTCCCATTTTCAATCTACATGTGCATGAATATAATTTCTTATCATAAAAACCAGACCTGTCTTGAAGTATCTGTAAAGGGTGTCTTTCTCTAGTCCTGGTTCTCGGCAGCTGTGGAACAGGCCTCTGAATTGGTCCATGGAAAATATCTGGTTCCCAGCACGGTTCTTATCCACTGGTATCATTTCTCTGAAGAAAAAGAGGTGAATATAAATTTTTATATAACACCTAAATAGATCCTTGTCATTTGATTGGTTGTTTGATATTGATCATTTGTCCCATGTTGCTATTACGTCATCATTCATGCAATTGTAGCTCCATTTACCGTGCAATCTTGGATCCATGTGATTTGCTCCATTTGCACGCACCCCGAGAGCCCGGCACACTAAGTACGTAAAACGCTTGCGTTTGCAGTGTGCATAGGTGTCATATAAAACAGATAATGAATGTTTTTTTCATTCATGCAATGGACAGAACATTTCATTCAGTGAAAGATGAAATTATTAATCCATTCAACGAGGCGCGGCCGAGTAGAATGGATCATTTCATCTTTCATCAGTCAAAGTACACGTATATGTACACTTGGGCATGAATTAGGATGTTTACAGAATTGAACTGTTATTTGATTCGGTGTGTTCTGGTCATATGTTATCTTTTATTTTTTTCTAACTTCTTCAACGTTAATCCCCAGAATGCTGCTTAGAGATATTAAAAAAAAAAAATCATGATATATTTATTTCAATTAATTAACTAATTCAGTTTATTTGATTTGATTGTATTCTACTTATCTTTTATCTATTTATTCATTTTTTATGTGTTTTTTTTTTTTGGGGGGGGGGATGGGTTATGACAGACGTATTTAGCTTGTACAATTTTTATTTCAGCTGATTCTTGATACCTTGAGCTAATGTTGGCAGAGCATACATCAGGGGAGCGTTTCATGAAGTGTCTTGTCAGCGATTTTTACTGACAATGGTCATAAGCTATTTGCATCTGATTGGCTGCGAGCATGAAACGCTCCCCTGGTCACCCAAGAAAGGAAATCCCCTAAGTTCACAATGCGGTAGTGTATCCTTGAATTTCCTTCTCTTACTTTCTGACAAGTTGGTAGAAGCTAAGAAGATGCCAGAGGGCAATCGCCCCCCTCTCCAGTTGGGACCCCTCCCTGGGGGGCCACATGGAATCTTGGGCAGGGATTGGTCCCGAGGGGTTTTGTAGCACCCCAAGTGGTAGGCGTGTCTCTAAATAGGCCTTGTCCTCCCACCACTGTTCGAGCTGTAAAAGGGGAAAATTAAAGACACTACATTCAAATGCAATGACAACTAAATAACTCACGCCATAGTGGTGAACAGAAGAATAACATAATTATGTGGATATTTCTTAACCCATTCGTGACAGGAATTATTTAAAGCCTAATTTGATCAGCTTTTATTCTTCAAATTGGCAACACCAACATTTTTTATTTTATTGCTACATTTTTTTTATAAAACGTCATGTATCTGAAATGAATATAAATTGACAGAAATTATGATGAGAAGTCAAAAAGTTGCCAATTTGCAGGGGAAAACGGTGATTTTGAACCTTCTATCACATAGCCAATTTAAGGATTTTAATGCTTATCTTCCTTAAAATTTTCAGCGTCAAACAATGAATACTGACGCAACCAAAATAGGCACAGTTTGTGTAGAATTTTTTGCTCTTTCTGCTCATGTATTTGGTATGTTTTTTAGGGCTTTGCATCAAAAGATATTAGGCCAAACCACAAAATGTGGACCTCTGTCACGAATGGGTTAATGCTTATTTTTTCAATGATTTGAGGAGCCTGAAATGTAATAACTTTGGAAATCATATCTCAACATATTCAACAGATACATGCACAATATATTCTTGAATTGCAGACTATCTACAACAGCAAGAATACTAGCATTCTTGACCTACACAGCTGAATATTTACATTCCTTTAGAAGGAATTGATTTTGATACCTCGATAATAACTTTAGAATTCATATCTCAACATATTCAACAGATACATGCACAATATATTCTTGAATTGCAGACTATCTACAACAGCAAGAATACTAGCATTCTTGACCTACACAGCTGAATATTTACATTGCTTTAGAAGGAATTGATTTTGATACCTCGATAATAACTTTAGAATTCATATCTCAACATATTCAACAGATACATGCACAATATATTCTTTAATTGCTGACTATCTACAACAGCAAGAATACTAGCATTCTTGACCTACACAGCTGAATATTTACATTGCTTTAGAAGGAATTGATTTTGATACCTCGATATTCCACTGATCCATAATGTACAGTGTGTTTCTTCAACAAAAAAAACAAAAAACAAAAAAAGGAAAAGAAAAAAAAAAAAAAAAACCCAACTGTCACTAGCATTAATATCAAATAAACATAATCATATGACAGTCTATTGTAGAAAATGTACATGTATGTGGAGGTGGATACACGTAGACAGGGGTTTGGGGGCTAAATGTGGACTCTTATCTGATTTCAAAACTGCAAAAAAATATTGACTAATAATCAAAATAACATTATAAAAGATCACTTCTCTTAGTTTGTTTTAGTATTCATCTTACATGTTTGTGATTTCTCTAAATATTCAATGTAATTACATTATTCAATACTTTTGTGTGCAAACCACTTTTGACATTAGTCAGTTAAAACTAATCATACAACATATTCATTCATGCATGGCAAAATTATAACATAATTGGTACATTATCATTTTCAAGAGGATGAATTAATCTTTTGCATAAATAATAGAAAGCTATGATGATTGATGACATCATTGTTCCTAAATAAAATGACAGTAAAATTTTGGTTTCCTTTTTTACAAAACACACTGTATAATGTAACTTTTCAAATGTCTCACCCAGTTTTTCATTTTCGTTGACCTTTCAACAAGTTTAGCATGTAATGTCTTGCCAACACCGTGACCAAACTCTCCCACAATTCTTTCCGTTTCCTGGAACTCATCATCAGAAAGAAATGGCTTAACTGTGAAAAGAAATATTTAAACAATGGTTGTAATCACTTCAAAGTACATTACAAATGATTACAAAAACTTCACCATAAAAGAATGCCTTTAAGCACTGCAACTTGCTTCTTGAAGGTACTCATTGCACCAAAAAAAAAGGAATAAATTCAGTATTATGAACAGTGAAATAACTATGAAACAAAAACAACCAACACAAAACTACTTATCACAAAGTGATTTTTAAACTAAATGAAGTTTTGTAAACATGAAAATTATGATGCCATAATTTTACAAGTATTAAAATATGGCCTTTTTGAATTGCATCAATTAAGGTGCTTTATCTTTATCTTCTTGAAGGTACACATTGCACAACAAATTTTGAGGGAATAAATTCAGTGTTAAGAACAGTGAAATAACTATGAAATAAAAACAACCAAGATAAAACTAATTACCACAAAGTGATATACATGTACAGTATACGTTATTTCTAAACTAAATTAAGTTTTATAAATATGAAAATTATGATGCCATAATTTTACAAGTATCAAAATATGGCCTTTTTTAATTGCATCAATTTAGGCGTTTTACCTTTATGTCACTGTGCAAAAGAACGCGTCCGGAACACAAAATACGAAAAGGAAAAAAAAAAACTTGAATGTCTATTCTGACATACTGGAGAAGAATTTTAGCATAAATCATGCCACAAGAAGACCGTATGTCAATTTACAAGGTCTACATGCTAACTGTGAAATTATCAACCATTGCTTGAAAAATTTCATTTCAATAATTTTCCATTTTGTGTTACGGATGCGCTCTTTCGCATAATGACATAAAGATAAGATGCCTAAGAACATGATTATTAAACTCAAAGGAAAACAAGAGCCTATGAGCATAAAATTCAACAATTTTATTTTGCATTTCATAAAATACAACTTTAATCTCTTAAGACTTCATATTTTTCATAAGGTATCAATTCATCCTATGACAAGATAATGTAATAAGGCATTTGTAGTCAAGTGGTTTAAGCTCTCGAATGGAGAAACGAAGGTAGCAGGTGGAACACCCCCCGCCCCCCTCAGTACCGGTGTCTTTTGGCAAGACATTAGTTTAAATTTGCCACTCTTCATCCAAATGTTATTTTGGGAAGCAGTTCGAACAGATTCCTTGAATGCTATGTGCACCAAGCTTCGATGAGCCCAAGTAATATGGGAATGCCTTGAACATCGTGCATGGAGGATCATTAAAGGGAAAGTCCACCCCAAAAGTTTCACTGTTTCAATAAAAGGAGATAAATTTGAACAGCATTTTAAAAAAGAAATGAGCAAAATCGGTCAAAGAATAAGAAAATTACACTCATTTACATTTCCTAGTAAATTACTCTCAGCTCTGCAAATTGGCAACACTGATGACATCATATGCAAGCAGCTCTCCATTCACTTTGTACATGAAAATTCACATTTTCTCAATTTTCTTGGAAGTTGCACATTTTCTCACCCCATAGTCAAAGTATGTTATGTAAAAAACAATTCTTCTGAACATACCTTGACTATGGGGGTAGAAAATGTGTAACTTCCAAGAAAATTGAGAAAATGTGAAATTTTATGTACAAAGTGAATGGAGAGCTGCTCACATATGATGTCATCAGTGTTGCCAATTTGCAGAGCCGAGAGTAATATACTAGAAAATGTAAATGAGTGTAATTTTCTTTATCTTGCTCATTTCTTTTTTAAAATGCTGTTCAAATTTAACTCCTGTTATTGAAACAGTGAAACTTCTGGGGTGGACTTTGCCTTTAATATTATTAAAATAATTACCTGATTCTAGATATTTATGGAGTGTTTGTTGCAGTGATGGAACAGGAAGTGAAGGCAGGTCATCATCATATTGGAATGTACGCTCTCGTTGGGTTGATGATCGTGGGTTCATGGTTGATGCAGCACGAGTCAGGCCACAATAGAACTGTAATTTGAAAATTAGAAAATATAGTAACAATTCTGAATCCATTCAGAGTCATTACATCTGTAATATAGACTATAGTCTATATGTTTGAACTCGCATACCCCAAGAGGGGTCGATAGAGCCGTTAAAATTTTATCTCATCTTATCTTATCAATAACAAAAGAAAAAAAAAATGGTATTTGATATAATTTAAAAATTACATGTAGATAACACTGACACAATATATCTCATTCTCAGAACACAGCATTCATACCTCTTTCTCTTTCTGGGAATGAAACAGAGCAGAGCTTCTTGTGATTGTCGGAAAACCTGACCCAGAGTATTTCAGAGACCACAAAAGTCCAACCACTCTCCTTCCTCCAGATAAAAAAGACATTCTAGTAGTACTGCTACTCTTCTGACATGTATAACAGGCACTTGAGCCACAAGGTACTTACAACCGCTCACAGTCTGCCTTTGTCTTCTCACTCTTCCTCTCCCTTTCGGTATGTGTGTACATGTACATTGTATATTTCTTCTCTCTATCTCTCTCTCTCCTCTTTCTAGCTTTCTCTCTCACCTAAAAATTCTTAAATATATTTAGCTTCCAATTTACACCTTTATAGGTTTTCATTTTGGGTAGCTATCGCAAAAGGAAGTCTTGCCAAGCTTGCTCCCTAGGCCAGAGGGAGGAGGGTGCAGGAACACCCGTGTTGCCAGGGGGCGGTGGGGCGGTTGTCCCCCAAAATATGCCCCCCCCCCAAAAAAAAAAAAGAAACAGAAAGAAAAAAATCATGAGCAAGAAAAGAAAAAGGTAAGATAGCGTAGGAAGATTGGGAGCAGACAAGGAACAATGACAAAGAAACAGATTCTGCGGGAAACATCTCCCCCCTAGGGAAGCATGCTTCACGCACTCATTGTGTAATTCGCACGCTTCGCGACTTTGTGCGCTCACTTCCGCCTCCCTAAAATGAAATCCTAGCTACGCCACTGTCATGACTGTGCAGGAAGCTTTGATGTTTCTTCGTCATCATTCCTTGTCTACTCCTTCTCATCCCATATACCGTAGGTCCTCTCACCTTTTTCTCTTCTTGTTCAAGCTTTTTTTTCCTTAATTTTTCGGTGTTTTTTTTTGGGGGGGGAGGCAGCCCCCAATGCCCCCTTGGCTACGTGGGTGCTCTCTCTCTCTCTCTCTCTCTCTCTCTCTCTCCCTCTCTTTGTCTATTTTTCTATCTCTAGCTCTTCTTGATGTATACTGATCATTTAAAATCAACTCTTTATTATTGGTAATTTGGCCTTTGGAGTTTGAGTCCAAACTTCCAAATGCCAAAGACAAGACAATTTAAACACTAGATCTAACTCAACTGTTTAATGTTAGGCCTATCAACTGTTACTGTTAGTGAAAAAAAAATATTATTGTGAAGTCATGTATGACATGTATGAGAATACTGATTCCCTTGTTTACAGACATTAGAAAGGACTTTGTACTTTGTACTGAAAACTTTGTTTAATCTGCAATCGGATAAAGCTGACAAATCAAAACTCCACAAGGTTAGGAGAACGGACCCAGCAAAAAAAAAGCCCAGCACAGCCACAAGCAGCGGCCAGCTCTTCTGTTCTAAGGCTAAGCAAGCCGCCCCAACTGACCCACAAGAAACGACCTATGGCTGCAATGTATGCTGCGGCTGCTCGATAAAACTTATAAAATAAGAGACGGTCTTACCTCTAGCTTGCAAAACCGTCTTATAATACAAAAATGATCTCAGATAAAATAAATGCAAGAATTCATTGAGCATATCATATCACCAATCCGTCTACAACTATGAACTTATTACTTACATGATAAAAATTTGTCCTAACAATAATATGATCCAGCTGAGAGAGAGAACCGGTAACGTAGTCTGATGTTACAGTCGGCACTAGTGAACACGCCGAAATATATTCCTAGAACTATTCCTAAAACACTAATTTTGTCCCATACCTCTAATAATTTTCAAAATCAAGACATTTTCTTTCACCGATGACAGTAAGATATTTAAAATTATGCAATTTTGCCCTTTTCACACTTCTGAGATAGATTGGGGATTTAAGCAAAGGCTTTGATGAAAGAATAACGTAAAACGCCCCTGGGTTTTGGTTTTGCCAGGTTAATTCCTGTGCGTGCAATGTTGCAGTGTGAACTTCATGAAGGTATATAACCGGGATATAACCTGTCCACTACTTTTGATACGCATAGATGTCTCGCTTTCCTTTGTTTTCACGAGAGAAAATCTCTCATAATATAATCAAAATAACAAAGAAAAAGTTGTTTTTGTTTTTGTTTTTTTTAAATAAGTGGGATAGGAAGTTGACTTTCGTCCTGTATCGGCCCACTGAAGATGTATTACATTTCTGCTCTATCTCTAAATGGCTTCTAATACTTCTAAATTTACAATTTATTATTTTTTTTAGGGGGGGGGGGGGGGGAGGTGAGATTACATACCAACCTCAAATTTCTCTTTTCTTTTTCATTTTGTCTTTTCCCTCTTCTCCCCCCCCCCCCCCCCCCCCCCCCGCTCAATCTCATACCTTAATTTCCCTTATTCCCTCTCTCTTCCTCTCTTCTTTCTTTCTTTTTCTTCATCTATCTCCTCGTCTTTCTTTCTCCCCATCTTCCCTCCTCCTCCTCCTCCTCCTCCTCCTGTCTCCTTTTCTCTCCCCCTCCTCCTTAATCCTCTCTCTTTCCCCTTTTTTCACTCTCATTTTAATCCATACGTGACAGGAATTATTTAAAGCCTAATTTGATCAGCTTTTATTCTTCAAATTGGCAACACCAACATTTTTCTTTTATTGCTACATTTTTCTTTGAAAACATCACGTATCTGAAATAAATATTAATTGACAGAATGTCTGATGAGAAGCCATAAAATTGCCAATTTGCAGGGAAAAACAGTAATTTTAACATTATCATCGCATTGCCAATTTAAGGATTTTAATGCTTATTTTCCTTTAAAAAATTTCAGCATCAAACAACAAATATTGATGCAATGAAAATGGGCACAGTAAGTGTAGAATTTTTTGCTCTTTCTGCTCATGTATTTGGTATGATATTTGGGGCTCTGCATCAAAAGTTATTAGTCCAAACCACAAAATGTGGACCCTCTGTCACGAATGGGTTAACTTACTCTTATGGCCGCTCAATTCCTACAGAATACAGAAATAGTTGCCAAAAGTTCAGATGCCGAGAAAACAGATTCAGCACACATGAACACTTCATGGCTTCACATACTAATAAAAACAAAACACAATAACTGAATTCATATACTAAAACAAATGCTACAGTAAGGTACTGGATGCAGATTTGAAGACTGTAATCTGGTATATATTTAATCAGAATGATTTATATGCAATAGAATACAATAAAGCACATGTAGAAGACAAATCATTTTTAAAATGGCACACTTTTTAAATCAATTCCAAAATGCCATCATATACATGAACATACATGAAACAAACAGGAAAATGTTTCTTTTGGCAACATCTTTTTGCTTACTTTAAGGAAGGTGGGTTTCTAACACTCCATGAACATCTCCTTTTTTTAAGGATTGGGGAAGTTGGGCATAGATATTCATTAATTCCCATACTAATTATCAAATGAAGATAACTTATACCCATCTAAAAGGGATAGCAGAAATATTTTAGATGTCTTGGGTTGGCATGACAAGTAAAGTTGAGCTCCAGCTTGCAAAAGTATTTTAAAGCATGTGATCAAGGAGGGTTAATTCCATACGATTGGGGCAACTTTTGTGACATACCTGGGGGGTGTTTCATAGAGCTGTTCGTAAACTTGAAGTTACGCATGACTTTATGAGCAACTCAGTGGAATATGAAGTGCCAAATGGGATGGCCAAGTTTTTCCTGGTGTTTTAAGATAGTGTGACCACACTTGCCGTAATCTCAATTAAATTGTGGCAAAAAAATACTATACAATAGTAATGTTAATCTGCGTCTGCATATTTCAACTTTAGCTGATGTGATTTATAATGATTGAGAATCTCATATGGCTTGCCATATTCATGTCATTCGTAAAGTCATTCATAACTTTACGAACAGCTTTTACGAAAAACCCCCCAGAATTTTTTTAAAAAAATGTCTCATATAAAGTAGGCAAATATCTGCTAATAATGACTTCAGCAAAAAAATTGGTGTCCCAATGAGGTTTACTTCTCAATGAGCATGGTGCATTTCAATTTCAGACCAGTGAGTCTGTAACCATTGATACAACTGTGACATCTATGTAACAGAGGTTAAAAAAAAAAGAAAAAAGAGAGGACAATTTGGGTTTTAAAAATCCATACAGGATTTTAAATTCAAACATGGATTACTATGGCAGGAGACTTCACAATGGCACATCAAACTTAACCACATCTGTGAATTGATCTTCATTTTGAAATGAAACAAACTGTTTGATATACCTCTGTTACAGGGGCATCATCTGCTTAGTTGCCCCAACCCCGTGGATTGACCAAGAAGGCTCACAAAACCTGTGTGCTTTGGATTTTGTGCACTATTTGAACATGATAATTACATGTTTGGAAAAAAAAAAATCACTTTCAACAATCACAAATGATATCCCTCAGACTAGCGGGAGAGGTGTGCAAAAATACATGTAGTATCCTGTCAAGGGTGCATGGAATTTTTCTGAATGCATGTTGTTCGATAACTTGGTTATCAACTCGCGTGTTGACAGATTTGCAGAATAACCGAGTTTTCTATATAAGATGTGACCCTCCATCACAAAACGACCAATATGTCGGAAATTTGACTTATACATTTTAACATAGTTTGGAAGCTTGGACGCTCAGCTTTTGAATGATAACTTGCCTTGCCAACACCATGCAAACCCTTTGAAATCATAATGAGAATGGAGGCTGGTCAGACAGGCTAATTACCAAAATGATACATGTAGAGAATACAGGATGTAAAGATGAGTGACTATTCAGGAGTGCCATACTGGTGTCCTATTGTCTGTCTCAGTAACAGGTTGAATAAGAATTCCCTGGTATTGACTATGAAGGGATTATCAGATTAGGCTCAAACTTGGAATAGTTTCAAAAGAGATATACTGCTCTCCTTATATAGATTTTCAAAGCCACAGAGTGAATAACCCAAAAGGGTAAATTTAAATCAAAGAAAAAACATATTTCTACATTACAGAAGGCTTTTGAATTGGGTCAGATGGTAAATCAATACAAAAAAACCTAAAATCAACTTTTCAACCCCAAGCTCTCTATTTTAGCTGTTTACTCTAAAACTCTCAATGCGACTTATTGGTCGTTTTTTGGTGGAGGGTCACAGCTGAGGTCAACTTTAATACATAATACTGACCTCACATTAGACGTCACCTGAATCATGGGTGGAATTTATAATTGCATTCAAAGGGATTTAAAAGTCAAATGATTATCCTAGCTGGCAACTATTCCATTCAATGAAAAGACTTGAATAACTGTCATGCCACTATATTTCTAGGTGTAATGGTGCTGCTGTCCCTGCAGCTATTAGGCAAAGTACTGTCCTTATGACTAGTAGAGTGCTGGGACAACAACATGACAGTTACAATGTTATAAAAACACATGGCCTAACAGATAAATTAATTTACATCAATATACAGCCATTGTTTTGATTTACTACATAAGGAATGTAGAAGTGTCACAGTAGAGTAATTCAATACCTTGAAGGGGGATGCAAATACTGTGGGTTCAAGCCCCATAACAGCACTGTCCTTGAACAAGGCATTTTGTCTACTTTGCTCATCGCCACCCAGGTGATACAGTAGCATGTGAACATCATGTCATTTTGCTTGCATTTGCATGGGCCCACCGGTAGCATAATGACTTGCTGGAATGTCCCCCAAGTGAAATGGAGAGTGTGCAGAATCATACTTGAGTCTCTTGGTGTCATGAGTGGTTTGGTGGTGCTGATATATCCTCAAAGAGACTTCACTGCACAGGTGTAGGTGCTCTGAAGGGCTTGGTGGTGCCCACAAGGTATCATTTATCTTTGGAGAGACTTAATTCCATATCTGGTCTAGGTGCCTTGACAGTTTCAATGGTGCTTCCGAATCGTTTGGTGGTGCTGAAATGACACCATTTATTAAGAGACTTGATTTCATATACGGTCTTGGTACCTTGAGAAGTTTGGTGATGCCTCAGGAAGTGTGATAGAACTCGAGTGGTTTAGTGGTCCTTTGAGAAGTTTGGAGGTGCATTGAGTGGTCTGGTGGTGCCTGAGAGGTTTGGTGGTGCCTTGAGTCATTTTCTGGTGCTAACACAACATCATTTATCCTTGAAGAGACTTGACTTCATATCCGGTCTCGGTGCTTTGAGAGGTTTGGTGGTACTGATCATGTGCCTCGCATAAGGATTCTCATGAAGACCTGCTTGCCTCAAAGCCTGCTCTAGCTTTAGTCGTGGATCTGACATCACCTGAAGGTTGATTGAAATTGAAATGAATTCATCATCACTCAGATTAATTCCAAAACTGGTGAACCCCTTCTTAGGAACTCAAGTATAATAATTCATCATAAAATGAAGAATGAAATTGTAATTTTAAATTCACGGTTTCATTTTAATACAAGATCAACCATTACTATAGCATAGCACGTACTACAATCACAGCACTCTTCAAACATGGAAGAATATGAGTTGATAAGTGACATAAATCAAATACTATGACTAACAAGTGAATATTCAAAATGGAAATTTCTCATTTACATTAATATAGAAGAATAACAGCCACTATGTACTCTCTACAGATAAAAATAAGAAAGGAAAATTGTCTTGACTCACTTTATCTGAACTAAAAGTGTTCATCTCAAAGAGAGGTTGCTGGATGTTGACGTCTTGCTCGACTCCAATACCTAAACGGGCTTTGGAAGCCTGGGGAAAGATAACAAAGATGTGTTGATTTATCGTATTTCTAATTTGATTAAAGATAAAGGTGGTCATGATAATGATAACAATGATGATGATGATGATGATGATGATGATGATGATGATGATGATGATGATGATGAGGGTTTACAATAATGATGATAACAATGATGATGATGATGATGATGATGATGATGGTGATGATGATGATGATGATGATGATGATGATGAAGGTTTACAATGATGATAACAATGATGATGATGGTGATGATGATGATGATGATGATGATAATGAAAACAATAATAACTTCCATGAATAGTCACCTAAAGGTATAACAAGCAGAATATGATTATAAGTCTCAATGCAAATACCATACTAACCGTTGTATCTTGCATCATACGGACTGGGTCAATCTCTACATGTACTGCTACCTGAAAAAGATAAATTAAGTAAATCATTACTTTACTTTCCTGTGCTGGTATTCAATTCAATACTTAAGCCATAATTTTAAGCATTTTACTCAGTTTTCCGTTAAAGTAAAATATTTAACCAACTGTGTTATTCAATCAAATCTTTTGGCTAAGTATTTTACCCTAAATCTGAGACAGCCACCTTACGCAAATTACTTTGGAAGTCTGATTGGCTGATATTTAGTTTTCACAACGTACGCTCAATCATATGCAGTGCACAGGTGTATTTATGGCCGTGCATACAATGCAACATATTTATTTCGCTTTACTTTGGCTACACTTCATGACGTAATAATGGTTACCAGTGAGTTTTGCCTTAAAGTCGGCTTGCTAAAGTGAAATACTTAAAAGTGATCTGAATACGAGTTAAGGCATTTCACTTAGCCAAGTAAACTGCTAAGCAATTTACTTACTCAATCCGTGTATGAATTGAATATCGGCCCTGGACACCAAAGTCAGTTAACCCATATTAAACAATGTATTTTAATCAATTAAACTTGTCAACATGTGTGACAAATGTAGACTGAAAGTCCCGGGGGGGGATATGTCTCATTGAGACCTGTACATCATCCGTGTAAATCACTTTTTGAAAAGCACCCTAAACGGGGATTAAAGTAGGACGGAAATAATGTATTACATCTCCGATTTTTATACCCTTAACGGGGATTTTATGCAAGGATTCCATCATTATCTACTACTTAAGTAACATTTTCCCGGATTTTCCTGATTCTGATACCCTTTCTTCTCATTTTACCTGTTTTTGATACCCTTAACTGGATCCCGGGGTTCCCCGCCCGTTGCTGAAAAACGACCCTTTTTCTACGTTTTTGTTTACGCGGATGATGTACAGGTTTCAATGAGACATATCCCCCCAGGCTGAAAGTGTACCAATCATCAAAAGACATGTTGCTCTGAATGTTCAGGATTCAGTGTCGCTATACTATATTCAAACTATGAGCTTCATGTACTACTTCCATTAAATGGAAAGTCCATCCTGGAAGTTTCACTGTTTCAATAAAAGGAGATAAATTTGAACAGCATTTTAATAAAGAAATGAGCAAAATCGGTCAACGAATGAGAAACTTACACTCATTTACATTCCTAGTAAATTACTCTCGGCTCTGCAAATTGGCAACACTGATGACATCATATGCGAGCAGATCTCCATTCACTTTGTACATGAAATTTCACATTTTCTTAATTTTCTTGGAAGTTACACATTTTCTTACCCCATAGTCAAAGCATGTGATGTAAAAAGCAATTCTTCTGAACATACATTGACTATGGGGGTTAGAAAATGTGTAACTTCCAAGAAAATTGAGAAAATGTGAAATTTCATGTACAAACTGAACGGAGACCTGCTCGCATATGATGTCATCAGTGTTGCCAATTTACATAGCCGAGAGTAGTTTACAAGAAAATGTAAACGAGTGTAATTTTCTTGTTCTTTGACCGATTTTGCTCATTTCTTTTTTAAAAATGCTGTTCAAATTTATCTCCTTTTATTGAAACAGTGAAACTTCTAGTGTGGACTTACCCTTTAAAAGACACTGGAAGTTCAATATACTCTCAGTTAACATGAAAGTGACTTTAAGGAGTTGAGGGGTCAATGAATCCAACATGTAAACTACAGTGTAGATGTTAGATGAGTCCAATGATGATAACAAGTGATCACCAAATCCTGATGCCAATCAATTTTGGTTGCCCCAAAAGCTTGGGCTGGTGAATTTTAGAACCCTCTGTAAATACCTTGGCTACAGTGTACATGCAGATTATCACAATTTTCTTCTCAAACAAGGTCGTTGTTTTTTTGTTAACCATTTTAGTGCTTTTAGCTTTACGTTTAACCGGTAAAATTTCAATATGCCATCTAAAAAAAATTAAACAAAGGAAAGATATCCCTCCACTGAAAGTCAAAGCAAGCTATAATAATATTAAGTTTAATACATGTACCATGGAACAACACATGTTCAAAATTAGCAATGACTGAGATGCTAAAATGATGATGCAAATTGTACATGTACCTGCTCTCTCAATGCCTCCAGTCTTCTTTCCCTCTCTAATTCTTCTTCTTCTAACCTTAGTTTTTCTTCTCTCATACGCTCTTCCTTTAGCTTTTGCAAGTGCTGACGGTACACAACTCTGTAGAAAGAAAACAAGAAAATTGATGCATTCGAACATGTACAAATCAGTTTTTTACTGCAAAACATGTTTTCTAATAGACCTTTATTGAATTGATTTGAATGAATCGAATTGCATATCATTGCAAGTGGTTACTGCTTACCTCTCCTTATCGTGCTCTGCCTGTACTTCCATTGCTTTACGGAGCTCAGCAAGTCTTTCTCTCTTCTGAGCTTCCTCTTTTTCCTGCTCTTTATGGAGTTGCTCCTTGTATACCTGGATCTATTGGAAGAAAACAAAATAAAAAGAGGAAAATATGAAATACAGATTCCACATGGAGCTCTGCAAAGACAGACTCTCTCTCTCTCTCTTTCTCTTTCTCTTTCTCTCTCTCTCTTCCTCTCTCTTTCTCCTGCTCCTATGCTCCTTGCATACTTGGATCTATCTAGAAAAATGTTCAGAAATCCAGAAATCAAACAGAGCATTCGGGACTTCCTTTAAAAAAAAGCCAGGGGGAAAAATTTCCCCTTGCCCCCCCCCCCTTCCTGACATGGGTACTAATTTTCACCCTCCAAAATAACTTTGGTCCTTTCAAATCTCCTCCTTAAGTATGCCATTTGGATACATGTTACAGAATTTAGTCTGTCATTACATTCTTTACACCTGGCAAATAGTTAAGGTCCTCTTAAATTATAACCCTTAGGATGCCCCTCCCCCAACAATATTTCTTTCCACTTGGACCAACAGTTCACAATTTTCAGCCAAAAAGCCGGGCAACGTACCTTCTGTTTCTCTGCTGCTCTCTTCTTTTCTTCCTTCTGTTTTTCCAATTCCAGCTCCTTCTGTACACTCTTGAGTCTTTGTGCTTCCAATTCTGCTTCTATCCTCATGGCCTCTAACTTTTGTTCTCTCCAAACCTCAATCTGATTTCAAATAAAGAAAACAAATATCCTGAGGTGATTTTTCTGTTTTCCCAACAATTGACTCTAGCTCTTAACAAAACTGAAGACACACTTCAGTTCTGGTAGCAAAAAAGAAAATGGAATTGAAATTGTTGATTACAATTCAATTTTTCAAACCAGTATTTCCACTGGACTTCTCATAAATCTGAGCCACTGTCATTGACAATTTCATTTTTTCTAAATATATTGACAACTTTACTGCTTGTAATGCACTCGTGTGACTTTGTATTCACTCATTTTACATCTTCAAAAGCATCCAATCTACTTTCAAAGCATGTTTGCAATTTTTTTTTCTGTAGATCTCAATAATCTTGATTCTAAAGCCCATAGAGACAATCTGCTTACTGCGCTTTAAAGGCATATTACAGTCATCATTATTATTTAACCGACCTCTCTGACATTTTCATCCCACATTTATCATCCAACTACCTTCTCACGGAGCTGTTCATTGATGACCTCCTGCCTCTGTTTGTTGATTGCTGCGACGGATTCCAGCTCTGCGGCAAGACACACATCAGCAAAGATTGCGGCAGCTTTCTCGTAAAGTTCCTGCTTATCTTTGGCCCAGCAGGTCACAAGGGTGTTTCTGAGGCGGGTATGGTAACGATGTGTGATCATCCAGTCCTCGTGTTCCACCTAAAAACACCAAAACAGAAGATGACGGAATCTCATTTCAGAAGTCAGAGAGTTCACGGTATGAGTCCTAGCTGTGGCAGTATTGTCATGTGGTGAGACATCTATATGAATTTGTCACTCCCAACCCGGGTGTAGTAAACGGGTACCTCAGAGGAGGTATAATGCCTTGCATGCATTCAATACATCATAGTAGCTAGGCTAAAACCAGGGTAATAATAACACTCTGCAGGCACATTAAGGAACATCACTTGGGACCGATAAATTCATAATTTTCTGTTTTGAATATTAAAATAATAACTCTCCTCCCATTTGAGTTCAATCTGGGAAACTTTCTTTTGCAAGCTACAGACAAAGAATCGATCTGAAAATGGTTTCATATTCTTCTTATAATCAACATGTATACTGTCAGGATACAAAATCCAACAGCCATCGTTCTTTTTCTTTTGGAACTCTTCACGACTAATTAAAAATCCCAAGGATTTAGATGTACCAAGAACGGGACAAACAGGACTTACCAGCTGGGTTCTTGTCCTCTTTGGGAACTGTTTCCTGAGCCTGTCGATGTAGAGCATACGTCTGTTCTGCATGTCTCGAGGGTACATTTCAATGATGCTCTCAAAGAGTAAATGGTCATCTCTACTCCAACCACCATAAGAGTCCCTGAAGAACAAGAAGGGAGGATAAAGAAAAGGGATATCAACAGAAGCTCAATGATAAAATCCAATTATTCTTTTATTCATTTATTCATCTTTTTATTCATTTATTTATCCATCTGTCTATCTATCTATTCATCTATCTGTTCATCTATCTATCTATCTGCTTATTTACTTAAAGTTATTGGCTAACTTTGTGAGCAGCTGATTTAAAAAATTCTCAAACTAAGATGAAACATGTGTATGAGTACTTGTATTTGTACTCAAAAACCCTGAAATCAACCATAATTTGGAATGAAAAAGTGTAAGTTAGACGCAAACGGCAATTTTATTATCCTTCATCTCACGAGACACTCACTAAGAGGACCGCTTTGCTTGAATTTGAAAATGCCGTTATGTGCCTCCCGCCGCGTGATACGCCAATACACACAGTACGGTAAGGTGAGTCATACGCGCATGCGCACTCCTTATCTATTCTGTGCAACCGACCCTCGTATATTTTTCAAACATTGGTTCACATTTTTGATATTTAAACATACTTCCTGTGGATATTATACTTTGAAACTTTCAAACTGGTATTTTTACACTATAACCCTTATGTTTATCCCATTTTCAAGTAACAAAACGAGATTTTTTAAAATCATAACAATGTTAACCAATGCCTTTAATTATATATTCATGTACCTATTCATCGATTTATATATCTAGTTATCTTATTCATCCGTTTATTTATTCATCTATCTATTTATTTATTTGTTTATTTATTTTTAAGAATTTGTTTCTATATTTACTCATGTATCTATTTATCTACTCATCTATTTATTTATTTGTTTATCTATTCATTTATACATTTATTTATTCATTCACACGTATCAATAAGATGATAAATTCAGTAACATGGCTGTATTTTAAAAAAAATCTCATTCCTGAAATTAAAGATGCAAACATTAAAAACAAGTACTGAAAAGAGATACAAAAATAACAAAGATAGAACAAGGTTCTACTCATAAATGATATGTGAAAAATACTGCCTAAAAGTTCCGAAGTATTCATTCATGTGTGACCCAGAGATGTGGGAAAAAAGTGAAAATATAAGTTAAAAATATGAAATAAAGTACTATATTCTTGGAAATTGGAATGCCCTTATCCCACATGACTAATGTGCTCTTGGAAAAACGTGTAGTCTGAAGTAGGTGAAAAGTGCAACCATGCCATACTCACGCTAATGTTCTGGAGTGCCTTCTATCCAGTTCTCTTAGTCTCTCCTTGTACTTGTCATCCAGTGTGAGGAATTCCCTGAGGACCGCATCTCGGAGCTCTAGATCGGGACATTCCAGTTCCTCAGCCTCTGTTGGTATACCATCCATCACGCATTTCTCTGTACCTGAAACACGGGGGTGTGTACAAGATTGCAGAATATCTGTTTTCTCTGATAAACTGTGACCCTCCACCACAAAACGACCAATAAATCACAATGCGAGTTCTAGAAAACAGCTAGAATGGAGAGCTTGGGGTTGAAAAGTTTAACTTTCATTCTACCTTTCAGTGAGACAGACAATAGGACACCAGTATGGCACTCCTGAATGGTCACTGCTCTTCAAATCCTGTTTTCTCTATTATTCTGGTGATTAACCTGTTTGACAAGGTATCATTCTCATTGTAATTTCAAAAGGTTTGCATAGTCTTGAAAGGGCAAGCTATATATCATTCAGCTTAGAGTCCAAGCTTTCAAACTATGTTGAAATGTAAAAATGTCAAATTTTGGATTTATTGGTCATTTTGTAGTGGAGGGTTGTATTTACCAGAATACCTGGAAAATTGAAAATTAGATGATTAGTGGGGCTCTATATGTAGTACAGTAACTCCACCGAGTTCCATATTTAGAAAGCTTGAATTCATATCATTCAACTCACGCCTTGTTTCTCAGTCAAATGATCCAATGTGTGCAGTCATATGTGATTAAATGTAGTCTATCACTCTATTTACTCGTCACTGAAAGGTGCATGCGCCTTCAAGGAAGATTGAGGGGAAGAGGATAGGGAAAGGAGAAGAATATTTTTGGATGGACAGTCTTCAGAAATTGTTATAGGAGAGAGGAGTGAAAGAATGGGAGTGGTGCTAATGGAGAAGGCTGGGAACCAAGGGTAGTGGAACAACGTGATTGCTTACAGTAAGTCTAGGCTACAGGTATGGCACTTAGAGAGAGAAAGGAAGAGAGAAAGAGAGAGAAAGAGTTGTTGCTATTATTTGTTTTCATTTGGAAATTAGTCAAAAAGGACTATTTTTGCCACCAATATTATTTTCAAAATCCTAACGATTTTTGTAGTGTTTTCCTTCTTCCTCCCTCTTTCTCCCTTCCTTTTCCTTTGAAGAGGCACAAATCATATTGCTCATCTGAGGAAGAGGAAGAGAGAGTATTTACCTAGACTCAAGCCTTGTAGGAAGCCTGAATCAAGCTCGCTCTCCAGAGCCCACTGCTCATGTTCAAGCTGCTTCATGACTGCTTCCTGCTGACCCTTGACACTCTCTATGACATCACACACCTCGGCATGCTGAGCATCGAGCTCATCGTCACCTCCCTGCTGCAGCTTCACCTTGTTACGAGACAGCCAGATCTTCAGGTCATCCTGAGAGAGAGAGATAGAATGAGAGAAAGATCATTATAAGGACTGACATGAGGCAGTGTATGAGGTAGCAGGGGAAGTTTAAGTATCCTATCACCACAGGGTGAAGGCACAAATGCTCTGACAAAGTAATTTAATGCTCTTGAATAAACAAAAAATCAACAAATTCAAAAGGGGGGAATTTCTGTGTCCACATTTTTTCGGGCAGGGTAGGGCAACATTGGAAGCACTTCTTACTTTTGTACTTTATAAGATAAGTTAGACTGAGTTCTAAAGGGGGAACATGCCCCCTGTCTCCCCATGCACCAGCTGATGGGTATCTACGCAAGTGTTGTGATTCATGTGCACCGGGGCAGTATGACCTCCAAAAGTTTAAGCTGGTTCCCTAGGTAGTCATCTAAGTTGTCCGGCCTCCGACTCAATAATTTTCACCAAAAGCCCTAAATTCACTGGATCATACATGTCTATTTGAACAACCAACCTTGAGTGACCAGACAGGTTCTGCAGTTGCCTTCCTGAACTTCTTCAGCTCTTCCTCCAGCTGCATCTTATAATCCTCTGCTTCAAGCATGAACATGGTAATGGATGATCCTTCCGTTGTCCCCTGCAGGATCAACCTCTCCTGCTCCCGCTCCAGTCGATGTCTGATGCTATCCAGCTTACCCAGCTCCCGTTGCCAGACTGACCAGTGCTGCTTGAGAAGTGTGCTCTCCTTGCTGGCCTTGGTGAAGTTCTTGAGCTTGTTCATCTTGAGGAGGGAGCGATTGCCAGAGATCTTCCTCTCCAGTGCCATGGACTTAAGCTGGTCGTAGTCCACCTTGGTGTAGCGAGTGCTGCCAAGGCCTTCCTTCATACGGACAAGGAGCTTATCTGTAATTTGTGAAAACAGGCAAAGGGATGACTTGCACTGGAAAATCTCTATGCAAAGGATGACATATTCACTATCACCTTTATAGTGTTCTCTAGGATATTAACAAACGCATCTACAGTAACACATCTATACACATTACTGGTCAAAACCAGATGAATCCTCGACAGCGCTCGGTCAAAATTTATGCCTCTGCAATTGCCAGATCGGAAATATATGGCACATTTATGTTGATTTTTTTATTTTCATGTGTAAAATGATATCTTTGACCTTGTGACCCCCAAATCTAATGAGACAATTATGAGACTTCCATATGCATACATGAGCTAAGTTTGGAGATGAACCGTCACAGAGTTGTTGAGTTATTGCAAGAACAAGCAATTTTCATGTATATAATGACCTCTATGACCTTTGACCTTTAACCTTGAGACCCAAAAATCTAATCACATCATTGTCCCTCCCATATGCATACATGTGCCAAGTATGAAGCTGCTCCATCAAATGGTCGAGTTATCGCGAAAACGGACCATTTCTATGTACATAATGACTTCTATGACCTTTGACCTTTGACCTTGAAACCCCAAAATCTAATTAGATCATTTTCCCTCCCATATGCATACATGAATCAAGTTTGAAGTTGATCCATCAAATGGTTGTTGAGTTATCACGAGAACGAACCATTTCTATGTACATAATGACCTCTATGACCTTTGACCTTCGACCTTGAGACCCCATAATCTAATCCGATCATTGTCCCTCCCATATGCATACATGTGCTAAGTTTGAGGTTGATCGGTCAAATGGTTGAGTTATGGTGAAAACGAACCATTTCTATGTACATAATGACCTCTGTGACCTTTCACCTTTGACCTTGTGACCCCAAAATCTAATCAGATCATTGTTCCTTCCATGTGCATACATGAGCCAAGTTTGAAGCCAATCTGTCAAATGGTTCTTAAGTTATCGCGAGAACGAGCCATTTTTATGTGTATTATTACCTCTATGACCTTGACCTTTGACCTTGAGACTCCAAAATCTAATCAGATCATTGTCCCTCCCATATGCATACACAAGCCAAGTTTGAAGTTGATCCGTCAAACGGTTCTTAAGTTATCGCGAGAACGAAAACGGGACGGACAAACAGACGACCCGAAAACATAATGCCTCCGGCAACCACCTACGGTGGGCAGAGGCATAAAAATACAGTTCAGCTTTAGAAAAGGAGAACAATTTCACAAACCTTTCATGAAGTAACAGAAAATGTAAGCATAATTCTTAACACCTGAGATGTGAAAAAGAATCACGATAACAAAGTTTGCTTGTCAGAGATTTTTGTTGAATTGTACCTCTCCCTTTTTTATCCAGAATCCTTGATCCACCTGTGGAAAGGTACATGTCTCAACAAGGAATTAAATGTCTTGCTTTGGAATAAAACTCAAACCAATGAAATTATTTCATGTCACCCCAAGCCCATGAGAACTATCTAAGTTCTTTCAAAAAGTGTTTACTTGAAATGAATTAACTTCATATCTAAGGTAGATTATTCAGCAAGCAAAATATTTAGGACAGGTTTTTATCACATATGGCACAGCCTCACAAAATTGAAATGGAATTCAAATACTGATAAGGCAAAGTTAATGCAGAGGTGTATTTGGACATGGGCTCAACAGGGGTGGTGGCCACCTCCTATCATTTTTCAAGTGATCACAAAAAAGATATTTTTTTAAAGAAGAAGAGAAGAAGAAAGAAGAGTATGGGTAAGAGAGGGCAGGGTCATACAACCATACTAGGTCATAATAGCCCTATTTGTTCATTTAAAATGTAAATGTTGACGTGCGACATTGCCATTAACGCGTCATCTTGCCCCCCCCCCCCCATCAAAATATCCTGGAGCCGCCCCTGGGGCTCAATGCAAACAGACCCCAAAATTTAATTCTGGACCCTTTCAGGAAAAGATGATGGGCTGCTTTGCTCTTCAAAGTCTTCAACAAGCAAGCAAGCAAGCAGCAAAAATGAATAAATAATAAAAAGTGGGGGGGGGGGAATCATCAGGTCTAAAAGGAGGGAGGGGCACAGTGCATAACTATTCTTTGGTTTCAAAAGGGGCGGGGCATGAACCAGAAGAGCCCCCTCCCCTAAAGCTGCTGCCGATGATGAATATGGTACACTCACAGACATCACCAAGCATTTCATGTATCTATGTTATCATCATTGTTATCATACCTGCTTCATCAGGACGCCCAGTTTCCTTGGCTCCACTCCTGTGTAAAGTTAGAAAGTCTCTATAATCCCGCCCTGTCATTCTCCTGGTTTCAGTATGTCTCTAGGTATGCATGTATCTCACATCAATGCTAGAAAATGATTTCAGGTGAAAATAAAGCAGAAAACGATCATTACAATTATGAATAAAAAGTTTGTGTAATGGGATGAATTTATGCAGTAGTATCAGTACAAAGGCAAATTTTTCAGGACA
The DNA here is from genome assembly GCA_029962745.1 of Echinometra lucunter. Classification (NCBI taxonomy): domain Eukaryota; kingdom Metazoa; phylum Echinodermata; class Echinoidea; order Camarodonta; family Echinometridae; genus Echinometra; species Echinometra lucunter. The sequence continues at coordinate 7,818,055 of CM057167.1, forward strand.
GCTCTTCACGACAACTGCAGGAGATACATGTTTACAGATCTATATTGTATTCACATGAAATTTTTGCCCATACATTTTTTTTCTTGTCATTCCATCTGACCAGAAAACATATGGGGAAGAGACAAAAACACACACAAAAAAATAGAAAAATGAGAAGAAAACAACAACAAAAAAAAGAATACCGGTATAGAAGTTCTTACGCTGCTTATCACGGCAGACGAAAATTGCATGCTCCAAATGCAATACATGGAGCACATGTGGTGCTAAACTTACACTGGACATCAAGTAACGATCGATAAATACTGGTTAGATTCTATTTTTCTTACCTTTTTTCTCTGTGTTCTTAAATACAGTCTAAATAGGGTCTACTGTAACTTAGTTGTGGGCTACTAAGTAAGACACGCTAAAGCAGAGGGTGAATGGTTTTTTGACTACAGGGCTGTGTTTCACGAAACCGTCATAAGTCTAAGTTCATGGACATCCCATTGAAATGCGTGTTAATTCTACAACACGCGTTTCAATTGGATGTCCAAGAAGTTAGACTTATGACGGTTTCGTGAAACGCAGCCCAGGTGTCCTAGACTTAGGCCACTAGCAGTGTGCACCGTGACTGTTGTCTTTGAATGTTGGCGATGAGATGTCGCTAATCTTGTAGCTCACCAGCAAATGCCTATGGAAAACCTTACACATGGAGTCACTTTTTCCAAGAACAAAATTTCTGAAATTTTTAAATGAAATGAACATGCAATTCATGGCAAATCCAATGATATATAGTCACAAAATTTCAAATATCTACAAAAATATCTAAGTTGTCAAAATAAATATGAGAAGTGAAAAAACATTAATCAAACATTCAATTTTAAGATAATATCACTTTTGTAGCTGAGAGAATTCAGCTTCATCACATACGCGATGTAGTCGCACTTTTTGTCGCGAGTTCGCAAGATTTGGCTATACCAGATTGTACTGTAAGTGTAACTAAGTAGCACTGTCGCAAGCGACAGTGCTGTGTAAACTCTAGATTTCTATAGCCAATTGATAGCCACTTCAGTACTACTTGCACAAAAATGAACTGCGCACGCAGTCCGGTACCTTTTCTCCAGGTGTGCCCATAGTGCCATGATGTAGGACTAGGCCTATGTCATAATATGAGAAGTGGGGACATGAATTAAGTTAAAGCACTTTGCTAAATGCCAACAGCCGCCCTTATTCCAACTCAATGACCTACATGTGGGACTGTGCTGAGCAAAATTTAGTCTGCTAAAAGAATTTCTAAGGGCTGAAAATAACAGATGCAAAACATGAAAATGAATTCAGTACGGATAAAACATTTGAATAAATAATTCCTTTTTAACAAGCCATCACTGACACAAAAATATATTACGAAATAACTGTGAAATAAAATTTACGCAAGTCAAATATGCCACTCACGTATTGTATGCTGCGTAACCATTGGTATCTCACACATAGTTCAATGACCTCGATCCGATGTCGAGCTCTCCTCCAGGGCTGCGTTTCACGAAACCGTCATAAGTCTAAGTTCATGGACATCCCTTAGAAACGCGTGTTAATTCTACAACACGCGTTTCAATGGGATGTCCAAGAAGTTAGACTAATACGGTTTCGTGAAACGCAGCCCTAGATCCTAGGCCCTAGTACAGCTAGTATTCATATTATTGGGCGGCTAAAAAAAAAATCAAAATCATTATTTTAAAGAACAAACAACTAACAGAAAATCAAAACAATATCTCAAATTTAAGAACAAGGAAAATTCATAAACGAAGGATAATATCACGCACAAAAAGAACAAAAACGTGATAATGAAGGTCGGGAATGAAGGACATGCAGAATCATAAACGTACAATGAATTCAATGGAAACAATTCAGGAGAACTTGACGAACACTTCAAACTCGACTGATGATAAACTATAAACTGACAAACAACATTAACGAAATGGCTAATTTGAAGTGCATGCAGCTATAGAGCTAGTGATTGCGATCCACTTCTAATTAATTTAAATTTCTGAGCAATACGTGCTGACGATGCTGATCTGAAAAAGCCCCCCCTCTCTCTCTCCCATTTCAAATTAGCCAGCTTCTTTCCCCTAGCTCTTTCATCATTTCTAAAACAATGTTATTCGTCAGTTTGAAGTAAACCCAGTTGTTGTCCGACAGGTTGTGTATCCGGACAGTCAATTTTAAACAGCCATTAAAAAAGTTTACAAGCAATGTTTTTTTTTTATTTTTAGCACAAAGTGTTAGACAATATCATAGAGAACAATATAATTGATGGTGCTTAGCACTATTCAGTGCATAGTTTTTGTTTAATCCAAAGACAAAAAAGAAGGCTTCATTTTTGTTACGTGTCTGGACACCCGAACCCCCGTAGGCTATACTTCAGTTGTTTTTTTTTTAATTGTCTCCAGCACCGGCACCATAAATCTGTTTAGGAGGGGGGGGGGGGGGTGATCAAAATATTTTGTCGATATTTCTAGCAAATCCAAATTCACCCACCTGCACACACACCCCACACATACTCTCAAGACTGTCCTATCTCTGGTCTTTAATAGCATTTCAAATAGAAATTTTGATGATCATTTTCACAATAACAGCAAAATAAATCATTTTACAAAATCAATGTGAGCATAAGATAAATCAGCAATTGAAAATATTTTAATAGTTAATATAGGTCCGGTATACAGCTAGGTATATGTATAATTTTAATTTAAAAAGGAAGAGTAACTTAAATGCCTTGTTGGGGAAACCTTGGAAAGTGGAGCTTGTAATTCAGGTTCCCCAACATGAATATATCACATCTTTATTAGAGATCCTATTAGAGATATAGAACCAGGCACCAACATTTAATTTCATTTATTTATTTATTGAGTCTTTATTATACAGGGTGGCTTCATCTGTGGTTAAGACACTGTTTTTCATGAAGGCCCTGCAGATTGATAAATGGCAACAACCCACTCAGATTCTACCACGTTTATGACAGATTTATGAAGAATTTCAACAACCGATTGATTAATTATTATCATATTTCTTCTTTCAAAAAATGGGGGTATATATGCCACCCCCCCCCCCCACCTCTAAAAAGTGGGAGATAGGCCTGCGCCTATATATAGGCCTATACATGTACCTCCCATCCCCTTCAGAAATTACGCTAATGGTCTCCATGCAGTGCAGGTATATGATTTTGTCCTTTATTTGCATGTTTGTTTGTTTTTGTGTGTATGTGTGTGATATTATTCTTCGTTTATGAAGTTTTTTTGTTCGTAAATTCGGTATTGTTCTGATTTTCTTTAATTTGTTTGTTTTCAATGTTTTCTAAAAAATTATAATTTTGACCTTATTTTTTGCTTTCCATACTATATCTAAAGCAGCCCGCGACTCGACTGTGTAAAAACGAAGCCAGCAACCCGCTAGCGATCGCGATATCAGCGTTGACTTTTTACTATCCCATCATGCATTATTAGGACACTGCGCATGCGCACTGAGTGGCGCAAGCACAAAAATAAGAAAATTTGGGATTCAAAGCCGTAAGAAAGAGTTGAATTATGAAGTTATTAGGGCACTCAGGATAGTCTGACCATTCTGGTCTATCCCTGAAAGTTCAGATTTATCAGCAGAAGAAAATGAAGGAGATGGTTGGAGGTTGCTGCGTCTGTGGCGACGAGCGAGGATGGACGGAAAACCCGCTAGTTTACTGCGATGGCCACGGTTGTAATGTAGCCGTGCACCAAGGTACGTAGAATCCCTATTGAAAACTGCACGCAACTGTGTGTTTTCCTAGGTGGACTGTGCCTGTGGTTTAAATGCTGAACCGTGTTGGTAAATTTACAGCTGCGAAGTGATTGGGCGGGACTGTTGTTGTAGTTGATGAAAGCATTTTCAATATTAGTCAAGGCTCAACATTGGTTTGAGACTACAAATTACTGGTGGATTCATGTCTGTTGTGTGTGTGTGCTACGGAAATGAGTGAAATGAAACTTGAAACTTCATCATCATGATGCATGATAATCGATTTGAAATTTGTATGAACCTGACATGCCTGATGCATATGATGAAAAGTTTGAAAAAAAGTGGATCATTTTGGATTCCTTTCTCTTTCTTTTTCTTTTGTTTATTCTGCTGCCTTTTTAAAGTTTGTTGTTTTGTTTGTTATTTTCTGATTGATGATGTCCATCTGGCCTGGGCGGGAGCGTTCTTGAAACCGTTTGGTGCCGGTGCCCCATGTCTGCGCATACCTGTATGGTTTGTTGCCCCATGCCTGCACAGTGCCCAAGTCTGCGCATACGTAACTGCGCGATTCTAACTTCACAAAAGATGCAACAAACACATCATCTTCTTATCAATTTTAATGATATGTATCAGTGAAAAAATGAGGAAAAACTGGTGAAAAATGTCTATTTTATCTGTTTTTACTGCCTTGAAAATGCCACCTTTCATGCCCAAAGTTTTTAGTGTCAAATTGACACCGCCGCCTATTCATCATCATCATCATCATCATCTGATATACGGGAGTGAGGTAGTCCTGTAGTCTCCCGGTCGTTGCGAAAAAGAAACAAATATTCTTGTGAAAATAACATTGTTCTTATTCAAATTTTAATGAGATTTTTGGCACAATTACTTTCTAGAATATGAGGATTAAAATAAGGTCAGCCTTTTGGGGAATATCAAAGAAATGGCTTGTCAATGCTTGTACTTGTAGATGTGCAGACATAGGGCCCCCCATCATACTACTATGAGATCATCTTATTTCGACGCTGCGCGCTGTCAGTGTCACTCAAGACAAGTTGTCCGTGACTCTGTAAAGTGTTGTGAAGTGTTGCACAAAACTGTCTTTGCCAAGACTGGATCAGCAACAACTTTCTTGACAAATGACTTGTGTTCCTCAGAACCTGTCTTATGTTTAGCACTCCATAGTAAATTAGATTTTAGTCAGGCTGTGGGTAGCAGAAAAGTAAAGAATGTTGGTTTCATTTTAACAATTCTGTTTCTTTCCAAGCACTATTTTCATTGAACAGTTATCACCGGTGTTGAAATATATGTACATGTAGAACCTACAACAACTTTACCCTATATTTTCTTACAGTTTTAACTTTCCAGCAAGTAAATGAGATTAATATTGATTTGTCCTCACATCCGTCACCCATAAAAGACGGAGCAGTCTGTATTTACAGACTCATACACGTATGAATGATAATTCATATATATATTTCCTCTTTCCTTTTTTACAAGTATTTATCAAAATCATACAAAATATATTTTCCAATAAATTTTTAGTCAAAATTTTGGTCATGAAATAGCTGAATTAATGATAGTAATAATAAATGTAACTTAAATAGCACCAAATCCACTCTGTGGAGTGCTCAAGGTGCATATAGAAATTATTAGGATTCAGGATTTGTTCATAATGAAAACAGAATTAGGTTCTTTCGAAAGTCTGTCAATGGTATCCTCTTAATTACATGTACAAATCTAGATTCATAAATTGCAGCAGCAGCTTTTAGTTTTACAATTTTAGAAATTGTAAGATGTTATAATATAGTTTTTCATGTAAAAGCATTGTATTATTTTCATTGATTTCCATTGACGTTTTCTGTATTTTGGGACAGAGCAAAACTGAGTCTCGAATTGTGTTTGGCTAATTGGCGATAAATCTAGTGGATTATGTTTCTGTAACTACTGTAGTATCATTATCATGAATTTGCCAGATGTCAGCCTTTCATGAAAAACTTTGCCCCTTGACACCTGACACTCCTGTAGATTACTGGCAAGAGTTATGACTGTCATAAAGTTGGTTTGATGAAACGCCCCCAGAATTTTTCGCATTGACTTCTATATTAGCAGGCCATCTTTGAGTCCATTCATATCACAAGTTGTTTGTCAAACTGTTTCGCACTAACCACATGTGGTCTGACAGTTGTAAACTTGCAACAACAACAACAAAAGTAACACACGCGATGTCATCTCTCACTTGTAAATATTGAATTACTGGCAAGGCGAATAAACTAAAGTACTTGTCAACTTCTGTCTTTTGTAAGAGCAGGAAATGAAACAGACATCTAAATACATGTAATGCTCTTACAATGAGTCTTCCTGTTTGGCTCCAGATTAACCACTGGAAATCACATGCCTGAAGAAGGAGAATTAATTTGGCAAATCATAGTGTTGATGGGAGGGGGTCTTTTTTGTTTTGTTTTGTTTTGTTTTCTTAGAATCCTCCTGTATTCATTTGATATTAAAATCTTTCCCTTCCATGCTATACAAGGCTTACCTCTGCTGTGCCATTTCAAGCATCACTGTTAGTCCTTCATGCTGTGGTTATTTCTTTTTAATGTGTTAAGAATCATAAAAAAAAAACATTTTTACTCATTTTCATTGGATTATTGTTTCTGATCTATACTTTGACTTTAATTGCCATTGAGTTCACTTTCATCCCTTTCAGCATGTTATGGCATTGTAGCTGTACCGACTGGGCCTTGGTTTTGTCGAAAATGTGAATCTCAGGAACGAGCAGCCCGTGTGGTAAGTACTATGGATGTAAAACACCACTCTCATCTTTTACCTCTTGGAAATCCTTTTGAAAAAAACAAATTGCAATACATACTCATTATCACATGAGACCACCCTGGGGTCATATTCTGACAATTGTTTTATCTGTAATATTGTCGTGCTGTAACTTTGTTCACTTTGCACACGATCCTCATTCGCTAGGATAATATGAAATAATTGGTATTCTGCAATTGTTGTACATGTATCTTTTGTTTATCTTGTCTTCTGTGGTGATTACGAGAAAAATTTAAAACAGCTGGAGGCTGTTGTATTCCGCTCACAAACAGGCCGTTCATGATTAACCAACAAGATGGATGACTGTATTCATGTAACTCAATATGTCGCAGAAGAAATTTTTCAAACAAATTAAAGATTGGGATTCACTTATTTTAAAGGAGAATGCAACCCAGACATCAGTGTGCTTCCAGTGAATGAAGAAAAATAAGAAGAATAAACAGTGAAAGTTTGAGGAAAATCGGACAATCTGTTCAAGAGTTATGAACTTTGAACGTTTAAGTAAATCCTTATTATGGGTATACTTAAATTGGCAACTTTACCAGCATTTGTGATGTCATCGTGGACAACTCTCCATTCATTTTGTACACAGAATTCAACATTTTCTTTATTTTTAAGAGAAATAAAAATTCTTTTGATTTATTGTTTGAGTATGATATGGCTATATCAATTCTGCAAGCATATTGGGAAGAATTATGTTGATTCCTGACATGAAATTTCATATAAATCAATTTTTTTGAAAAATTATGTACAAAGTGAATTGAGAGTTGTCCACGATGACATCACAGATGCTGGCAAAGTTGCCAACTCAAGGATCCTCATAATAGGGATTTACTGAAACTTTTAAAATTCATAACTCTTGAACGGATTGTCCGATTTTGCTCAAACTTTCACTGTTTGTTCTTCGTGGTCATCTTTAATCACTAAGAGCACACTGATGCTTGGGTTGTATTTTCCTTTAAAATTGTGAATTCATTTTAGCAAGGTAGGGCATGAGCCATATAATTGAATGCCTAGTTAATCATGCACAGGGCACGTAAATTAATCGGTAGCACCTGAGTAATATGCACAAAGTGCATCCCCATATTTTTATATAAGGTATGCTTCTATTGCTCTGACCTAAGATCCATCTTGATTAGTAAAGTGTAAAAAAAAAAATGGGTGTGAAATAAGGTTAGATATTGGCAGTCCTCACAGAGATAAGACAAATTTCAGAATACCAAACTATAACAGTTTTCAGAAAGCCTCCCCTGTTATTATGCCACCCAGATGTATTACATAAGGCTGTTTCATGAAACCGTCATAAGTCTAACTTCTCGGTCATCCCATAGAAACACATGTTGTAGAGTTAACACACGTTTCAATGGGATGTCCATGAACTTAAGACTTTTGACGGTTTCATGAAATGCAGCCCATATTTCCAACTAATAAAGAATCTCACCAGTGTCAGAATAGTCATTTCTCTTCAGCTATTTAATATTTTTTTGTAGAAGAAAACTCTACTGGACTTCAAAATATTCAATTTATCATAGAAATACTTTTCTGTACTTTCCACTTCTAATGAATGCAGTGTTGTGTGACTTGTGTCCATATTTCTTGCATTGTAATTGTAAAGTGAAATTAAAACTTTTTCCTCTTTTATTCTGTCCTTGCAGAGATGTGAGCTATGCCCACAAAGAGAGGGAGCATTGAAGAGAACTGACAATGGAAGTAAGTTATGTGGAATTATTACCAAAAACATCAGCACTCGTCTTTTGAAATCATAAATTTTCATTGGTATATCTGTCAATACAAATAATAATGATATAATAATATTGGATATTTGTATAGCGCATGTATCCCCCAAAGGAGGTGCTCAAGGCGCTCCAGTATTACCCCAGCTCAGCTAGGCTACCAATTACAGTGCCCACAGCTTTTCAAGGAATTCCTTCCTGCTGGTACCCATTAACACCTGGGTGGAGAGTGGCAAATGTAGATTAATGTCTGGCCAAAAGACATTAGTGCTGTGGTGGGATTCGAACCCCGGACCTCGTGGTTCACAGTCCAGGGACTTATCCACTGAGCCACAACACCTCTAAATATCAGAAGAACCATTCCCATCATTATCAAATTATAAATTCAGACATGTACTTTTCATAGTGTTGGAAATAATTCACTTGAAAGGCTTAATGTAAATGTGCTGGCTGACGTAACACCCGAGGGTACCTGTTACAATGTATATTGTATGTCTTGTAATATTAGATGTTCATTGTAACTCTATATCTTGAGAAATGATGCTGATCGTCTATAAGGCTGTCGATTTTCTAACATGAATTGGCTCTTTGCTTTATTCGTCAGGTTGGGCACATGTTGTGTGTGCTCTGTATATTCCTGAGGTGTGCTTTGGTAATGTGTCAACAATGGAACCAATCCTGTTGGCAATGATACCACATGAGAGATATAATAAGGTAGGTATCAATAACCCAAGGATCGTGTGCAATTCATAAGCACTTTCGCTGTAAATTCTTTTGGTTAACTGCAATTATCTTCAGCTTTTCAGTGTACTACAAGAATAAGTAATGTTAGCATTAATGTTTATATATGGTTAGGATGGTGGAACATATTATGCTTTCCCTGTCAATGTTAAGTATATGTATCTAATTTCATTTCATATATAGCAGTACTGTAGGGGAGGTTGAATTCCAACCATAAAGATTAAAACTACTGTAACAGTTATTTAGTGAAATCATCCTTTAAAAAATAGTTTTCTCTAGTCACATTTATAATTTTTTTTCAGTGTAACACTTGTAAAGGTATGACAAAGGTTTCTGTGGATATGGACATGAGCCTTGTCAATAAAGCCATGAAATTCCTATGATCTCAAGATAGCCATTAACTTCTCAATTTTGTTCTCTGTAACAGTCGTGTTTCTTGTGTGAGACGAAAGGCAGGGAATCGAAGGCAACTTCTGGATGTTGTATGACGTGCAATCGAAATGGCTGTAGGCAATCCTTCCATGTTACATGGTAAGTAATTCCAATTAGGAAGCTTAGCAAAGCGGAGTGGGATGGAAAAAAAATTGTAAAGAAAACTAAATGCATATTGTAATGACCGTGTTATTTGCCTTCCGGTCGTGTCTTTCCACACCACTCCATTTCGCTACAACTTTACTATTGTTCATTGTCAAAAGTGTCATTTTGCTTTATTCCATGTTGTTTAATTAGATTTTTGTCCAGGAGGGACATAAAGTATTAATCTTGACAACTAAAGATTTTCGCCAAAGTGATCGGACATTTCTTCTCATTACACTTTACCATTTTCATTATTATTGTTATCATTTATTTAGTATGATAGTTGTAGTGGAATATCATTATTATTATATTGATCTACTCTCATCCCATGTGTCCTTGGCAGTGCACAGCAAGAGGGTCTGTTATGTGAGGAAGCAGGGCAGCACAACGATAATGTCAAGTACACTGGGTACTGCAACTATCATTACCAAAAACTGGTAAGTGTATCTCCTGACAGTCACAGTCCTTTCAGGGTCCTGTTGCTTAAAACTTACCATTAACCCTAAAAAGACTGGGGGGGCCATGATGGCCCCCCCCCCTCAACACTTTTCGCCGCAAAATTCAAACCGCCGCATTTCACGCCACGCCACTTCCTGATTATTTTCTCTCAAGTCTTGCGCATCTTTTGACACCAAGTTTACGAAAATCGGTCATATCGTTACTGAGTCACGTGTCCTTTTGTGACCTCGTGTCAGCCCGCAAATGGAGAATTTCTGAGTTTTGTGTACAAAACAAATGGGAAAATGCATTTCCTCATGTTCTTCCATTATCTTCTATAATTTCTTCTTTAAGCTGTTATTATCATCTATTCTAACTGAATAGTGGTCCAGATAACACCCTGAAACAGCAAACTTGAAAAAAACAATAAAAAAGTTAAATTTGAAAAACAAAGAAATACATAAGAAATTCGCAAAACAACAGAATATATAAGAATTGAGATCACTTAAAGAATTTTTTTTTCCTAATAATGTTTGTAATGTTTATGAAAAGCTATGTGCATAGAAATTTCATCTCCAGAGCCTTTCATTAATTATCACTCAAAATGTGATTTACGCATATAATTAGCGTAAATTATAATGTAATTTGAAAAAAATAAAGATTAACATAAAAATAATGATCGATTTGTGTCCTTTACACGATTCTTAATGTCCATGCAAAATTTTGCATCGATCAGTCATGTCGCGGTGCCCCCCCCCCCCCCCCCCCCCCCCAGTCCTCAATACCTCCAAAAAAGCCCAGTCCTTTTAGGGTTAATGGTAACTCTGCAAATCAATAGTACCGCAACAATTGCTCAACAGCCAGTCAAATTCAAGGTTTCCATGGAAGTTACCATTGATGCAAAGTTACTGTCAATGGTAAGTTTTATTCAACGGGCCCAATTATTTTCAAAGAAACAGTGTACATGTAGTAGAGATCTGCTAGTTTAACTAAGTTACAAACCAACATAACCTTATATTTTGTATTTAGATTTCTATTACCTAGTGCCCATTAAAAATATATCAGTACCTGAAGCTAACCAAATGTCACACTCTTGCCTTGGTAAATATTTACATATTTACGTTCTTGTCACATTCTTGTATTTTATATAGGTATAGATTTTTTTCTATACAAGTAGTTTTCAAAAGTATCATCCGAAATAAAATTGACGCATTTCCAATATATTTTATGTAAGGCAACCTGCTTCTTGTGAAATCACACATGTGATAGAACCAGTTTTGATCTATGAGAGTATGTGATAACCATAGACAGTTTTCTGTTACAAAGAAGCATTTGTATAGGCCACAACATTTTGCCAAGCTACTTGATTGTAGGATTTCGTGAAATGCCACCCTCTGGGGTGAGAACATGTTTCTAATGCATACTACCTTTGTTACAGAAGAAAGACAAAGATATCAAGACGATACCACCCTTCAGACCTTTTGGAACCAACTACACCCCTGAGAAAGAGAAACCCCTTAATGACAGACCTTCAGATAAGACGAAGGCGGACCTCAAGGAGAGACATCGCACCAAGTCAGAGAAGAAAGCCAGAACATTTGAAGTGTGCTCTGTGTTTAACACTAAAGACAATAATGACAGCAGCCAAAGCTCGGCCAGTGGGAACTCCACAGGCCACAGTGCAAAGTTTACCAATGCAAATTTCACGGAAACGACAATTGTTCCTTCAACCTCAATATCAGAAGATACAACAAGCAATGCAAGTGGGGGTGATAGCTCACTTATCCTGAAGTTTAGAAGGAATACGGTGACTTCTGGTAATGGACAGAAGGGTAAGAAAGATGGGAAGGGTAAAGGAAGTGGCACAGACTCTGGGCAGGGAGGCACCACTGTAGAGGAACCAAGTGTCGAGGGTGGTGAGTTGAACTCAGCGGCTGAGGAGCGGACTCAATCCCCTGCTCTTTCGGTTGAAAATGCACCCTCGAATAGCAAAAGTTCAAAAAGTCGGAAATCAGCATCACGAGAACCTTCGCGCACACCAACTCCATCATCCATATCAGCCACGCCTTTGGTGATAACCGAAACAGTGATGGTCAAAGATTTGCCACCTGCTGTTGAGCCAGAGACGGCAACAGCCGATACCGACAGTGCAACACCTATCAGCAGCAGTTCAACATCTGGTGCACCTGGTAGTACCAGCACCATGGTTGATGTGGAAAAGGTGAGTTCCCCATCGACGTCCCCAGCTCCAGATGTGAAAAGCATTGATGTCAAGAAACCGATCATCGAGGAAGATCGCAAAGACAAGCAGACAATCCTCGGAAGTGGTAGTGAGAAGCACGAGAAGAAGAAGCACAGGAGACAGAGCAAGGAATCCAAGAGCTCCAGGAGTCACAGAGATCATCCCTCGGAGGATGACTACGGTAGCAAGAAACGAAGGAGGACAAGTGGCTCGACCCTAGGAAGTCCTCTGTCTAGAGACATGGGTCTCTTCTCATTTGGCCAAAGAGGTGTTATGTCACAAGGCCTGTCATCAATGGGAGATGGGTCTCCAAGCACAAAGAGTGCCACACCCAATCCAGGTTAGTTAATGCCTTTCCTATTGCTAATCTCTGAAGTTACTTGACATTGAACTCTGGTAATCTTTCTCTCATGTTAATGATTCTAAAGTTTGTTTATAACTTTAACTTTATAACCAGAATTTCCTCCATTATAATGTAGTGCAGAATTAGTTATTCCATTACAAATTTACCCAAAGGCCTCTACTCAAACATTGCTAACAGTACCTTTTGAAGATGAAGCATCCACCACAGTAAATCCAATTTATTACTTAGACATGCATGACCCTAATTTTGCATCTGTTCAGTCCAATTAATTTTTTGTTCACAATGCATTCCTGCCATGGGCTGTAAGTCTTTTTACATCTTCTTGTGCATTGAAGATTGACAATGTACTTCTGTACTAAAACGATAACAGAGTGTCTTCGTGAAACTATCCATATTTGAAATACATATTATTTTGATGTTTGAGATTTTATTTTATTTTATTGAAGTTTGTACAAGGCTTAGTTTGATAAAGCAGTTGGGATTGATATCAGCATCATCTTGTAACATTTGTAAGAGATACATGTAGGTGATTGTAAGTTTGGAATTTAGTGGAGGACTCACAGTCAACTCAAATCAGTTGCAACTCTGTATCACAGCCCTGATTTCTTATGGGGTGTTGCAAGAAAGTTGTAATCAATTGCAAATAATTGCTAATTTTGAAACAACCATTCTGATTGGCTCAGGGTCTGCCCTTTTAAGAAGACATGCATGCAACAATGATTTTGATTGGCCAGTGACAATCAGTTGCAACTTGCAATCGATTGCAACTTTCTTGCAACACCCCATACGACTGTCAAACGTGCAGGCTGACGTGTCTGAATTGTTGTAATCTCTACAGATGAACTGGCCATTCATGATGTATTTAGTACAGCTGGTCAAAGTGGTCTGCTGATTGGTCCACCCAGACCAGGAAGTGGACGACAAACACAACACAATCCAACTGGGTAAGATGTCACTTTCTGAGTAGCTTTGTGCCTTTTCCATGCTTTCTTGAGGAGTCAATAGCTGGGCAACCTAGATGATTGTATATTGGGTCTTTGTCCCAAACAGATATTTCACCCCCGTTGCTGTTATGAGACATGACGTTGTTTTCAGTTTTGCTGAGGCAGTGTTAAATAGTGTTTTAAATGTTAATATGTGCAAGACATAGTGCATATATATGAACACTACATTCTCAAAATCTGGTTTACTTGTTATTCCTGGGCTCCATACAAAGTGGGGGGAGCAAGCTTTTGCTCATGTTCGGCCTTCAATATCATGGAATAGTCTCCCTCAAGTGATAAGAAAGAGCAGTTCAGTTGAAGTGTTCAAAAACAATCTCAAAAAGTATTTGTTTAATTTGGCCTGTAATCGATTACCATTACCTTTCATGTTGTACTCTCTCCTCTTGCATTATTTTCTATTGGTTATGTGATATGTGATTTCATCTTTCGCACAAGTTGTGCCTTGAGCATTAGATTATCAAGTGGATTTGGCACCTTATAAATCTTATATATTATTATTATGTAGTATGCATGGTACCTTGCTTCATTGATCTCCTTGCAGACCTGCAATGCCAGCCACCATGGAACAGCTACTGGAGAGACAGTGGGATCAGAGCTCGGAATTCTTAATGCAGCAATCATCACATCTAGATAGTGAGTCAGATGAAACTCATATAGAATTCCCGCAAGAAAGATGGCTAGATCTGATAGAGAGAATGGGCTGTGAGAGAGAGGGAAAGAGAGAAAGGGTCATTTTTGTTCAGATGATGTAACATAAGACACTTTCAAATCTAGCATGATTATAATATGTACTTTGATGCATTTAACACTAACATTCTCTAATGCAGTAAAAGATTATGACAATTACGAGGGTGCTTGTCTGGTAAGTTGTTGAAATTATCAAGAAGAATAGTAATTGACTCACACGTCACACCGTGTTCTTTTTTTCAGTTGCATCATTGCTATCTTGCCTGCACCAGCTACGCCAAGAGAACCTGCGGCTGGAGCAGCACATCAGTACCCTTGTCCAGCGCCGGGACCACCTGCTTGCCGTCAACGCCCGCCTCTCCCTACCCCTCACCCAGGGGGGCACCATCGCCAATGCCATGGGGCTGGGGGTGGGGGTAGGGGTAGGGGCAGGAGGGGATAACAGCCCGGGGTCTGCAGGCAGCGGATCCAACTCCAGGAGCCCCAGGTTTAACAACGTTCTGCACAACGCCCAAGGACAGGTTAGTGGTGGGGTCGTACTTCCTTCGTGAATGGCGGTGGATTGTATTATTGATAGACCCTGTGCCTCATTTATATTTTGTGAGTGATCAGATTTTGCGCACATATATTGTAACGGTTCTCACAAACCTGGGGAGCGTTTCATGAAGAGTTTTGTTGGTGAAAATCACTGACAAATGTTATAAGCTACTGAAAATCCTCGCATCTGATTGGCTGAAAGCAAATTAGTCAGTGAAAATCACTGACAAAACTCTTCATGAAACGCTCCCCTGATCTCCTTTTCAAATTGTGTTCGGTTGTCTATTAATCGCTTTGGAATAATTTACCAATGGCTTTGAGAATCATACCATCTTTCGAGACCTTTAAATCCAAGCTGAAAACCTTTCTCTTTTGACAATACTGGTACTAGACACTTTGACACTCATCCAAACCCTCTTCTCTTTTCTTTTTTTCTTGTGTGCCTCGGAATAGAATATTTCTAGATAGACGGCACCTTACAAATGCCTATTATTATTATTATCATTATTATTATTAAGTTTTCAGACTCAATTTTCTGGAAATGAATCTCAAATAAAAAGTTCTTTAAAAAACAACTGTTAAAAGGCTTTTATGAATATGCTTGGAAGTTACTCAAAGGCCTGATTTTATTACATCGTGTCTCTTATTGCAGCTAATGAAAGTCTATGGAAAAAGACATTTATGTCACTATTTCTAGACCTTGGGGCAGTTAATGGCTGTGATGACAAACCCTTGGCCTCATTTATGAGGAAGTCAGATGATAATTGCAGGACATTTATAACCCTACTTAAGATACGTCAGATATCACAAAAAAAAATGATTGTGTATTATATTTTTCCCCATATATATTATGTCCATTGTACTCTGTTTTAGATTGCAAAAGAAATGAACTCGGAATGTTGTAATTTTTGTTCACTTTTATAGCATTTTTTTTCTTCACATTTTGCCTTTATTCGTATTGCGTCCTTGCCATCTTATTCACTTAATAGGATTTGATAAGTAGTTATGGCAGCAGTCACAGCTTAAACCAATCCCTCAATCAATCTCTCAACCAGTCATCGATGAGCTTGAGTGGTAGCCCCGCCCATGCCCAGTCCCTCAGCCAATCACCCAGCTCGTCTCTCAACCAGTCCCACCCTCTGACCAATCATATCAGCCAGCTGACCTCTACCCCAGTCAGCCTCAACCACTCAGCTGGCGGGGTGTCCATATCCCTCACCACCACCACCACCACCACGGCTACCACTACCACCAGCAGCAGTAGCCCTTCACTGGGTGCAGGCCAAGGTGGTGCCCTGTTATCTGGAACCAGGTTGCCGGCGGGACTACCATCGGGCCATCCCATGGGTACAGAAGCCAACGTCATCTCAACAGGAGGTCAGCACCTGCACCCTGGTCATGGAGTAAGATCATCTCCTAGTAGTCATCTTATGAGTGTCAACCATAGCAGGTCAAGTCCTGTTCCAGGTAGGATGACTGCTCCCAGCTTTGATCATAATCCAAAGCCCTTTGAAAGCACATAGAGATGTTAGATCATAATGTGGAAAGCACTTTGAATAAAAACAGAATATCATTATTATTACATTGTATCAGAATGTATTGTTATGCCAGCTCCTTCTTCAACTTTGACTTTCATCTGACTTTTGGATGTAGGTTGGCTTATTTCAGTCATATTTATATTCAAGCAAAATTATAAACCTTACTTTACTTTGACATTATTATTTTTGTAGTGTTTTGAAAAAGCAAAAAAGTGAAATTCCACTGAAGAAAAAAACTGTCAAGATCTCCTGTATGAATGATTATATAGTTTCAGGCATAACTTTCTTATCAGACAACTCTGTTTAAAACCCACCTGCTTGTGGTGGTCAATAATGATAAGTGGCCCTAGCAATGATAATTTTTAGAATTTGTCTAAATATTGGGCAATTAAGAAAAGAAAATATGTGAAAAAATCTTTACTCCTTGCTTACATATTCAGGGAGGACAACGCCAAGTAGAGGACAGACCCATGGTAGTGGAGGAGGAGGAGGACAAAGTCAAAGGTCAAAGCCCACTGGTGGAAGATCAGGAGGGTTAGGAGGGGCCAGGTCGTCACCAGGAACAGGAGGGACTATCTCAGCAGGGACACCTGTCACAAGACATGAAGGGTAAGCCAAGCTGCTAAGCTGTTCTCAATTTAGTAATCTGTGTCAGGCTGTTTCAAGCTTTTGCAGGCTGTATACACGGTTTGAAATTAAAAAAATAGGAAAAACCCAACTTGTGCAAGAAAGTGAACCACGTGGGATTCTGCACAAGAGTTTGAAGACATTGGAATTTAGTGATATGTGACTGTGAAACCTGAACAAGTTACAACTGGAAATCCTATGCATTACTCTTTTGTGTGGTATGAAATTTGGTACTTGTAAATACTTTATCCATTTACAGGAATTTTTATGCCTCCGCCCACCATAGGTGGTTGCCGGAGGCATTATGTTTTCGGGTTGTCCGTCCCGTTTTCGTTCTCGCGATAACTTAAGAACCGTTTGACGGATCAACTTCAAACTTGGCTCGTGAATGCATATGGGAGGGACAATGATCTGTTTAGATTTTGGAGTCTCAAGGTCCAAGGTCAAGGTCATAGAGGTAAAAATACACATAAAAATGGCTCGTTCTCGCAATAACTTAAGAACCATTTGACAGATTGGCTTCAAACTTGGCTCATGTATGCACATGAAAGGGACAATGATCTGATTAGATTTGGGGGTCACAAGGTCAAAGGTCATAGAGGTCATTATGTACATAGAAATGGTTCGTTTTCACCAAAACTCAACAACCATTTGACCAATCAACCTCAAACTTAGCACTTGTATGCATATGGGAGAGACAATGATCTGATTAGATTTGGGGGTCTCAAGGTCAAAGGTCAAGGTCATAGAGGTAATAATACACATAAAAATGGTTCGTTCTCGCGATAACTTAAGAATCATTTGACAGATTGGCTTCAAACTTGGCTCATGTATGCACATGGAAGGGACAATGATCTGATTAGATTTGGGGGTCACAATGTCAAAGGTCAAAGCTCTTAGAGGTCATTATGTACATAGAAATGGTTCGTTTTCACAATAACTCAACAACCATTTGACCGATCAACCTCAAACTTAGCACATGTATGCATATGGGAGAGACAGTGATCTGATTAGATTTGAGGGTCACAAGGTCAAAGGTCAAGGTCAAAGATGTCATTGTATAAATGAAAATAAATCAACATGAAGTGCCATTTATTTCTGATTTGGTAATGGCGGAGGCATAAAGTTCGACCACGCGTGGTCGAAGATTCATCTAGTTCAGATTTGGGTTTCATTTTTTCAACCCCCTTGTGTTAAAGAGGGAAAATGCTGACTGAGAATAAATGATGATGATAATGAAAATGCATGGTTCTCATTCAAGTTAATCAAGTAAAACAAATCGATGCCTCTGATTTTGGTATGTTTTATTTTTCAGTCATATTGTCATCCAATTCTTCTCTTATGTTTGGTCATTCCCTAGATCTGGTGATACAGGAAGCATTAGGGAGAAGCAGCAGGGGTCGACAGGGGGCAAGGATAGTGGGTCATCCTTGTCATCATCATCGTCAGGAGCAGCAGGGCATGGGATGGGTATGTACCATGCTCATCAAGTCCAGCAACAGCAGCAGCAACAACATCATATGGGAGTCAACCACGGCAGGCATCTTACACCTGTAAGTATGTCATTTTAATCAGGCTGAATAGTTTCTGTAGGAGAAAAAAAAACCCAACAATGTCTGTAAAGTAACCATAGACTAATTTTCTTAGGATTGCTACCCACAACCAACTACCTCTCAAATTTCATAAGAGACGTTGTGGTAAGGCAATGATCATGATTTCTGTACTAATTATGGGGTTATGAATGTGGAAATATTTTTGTTTGTGTAAGTTTTGAAGTGTACCAATTACCAGAAGATATTTTGCTCTGTAAGTTAAAAGGGTTCATCGTTACTTTACTATATTCTAAATATGAGCTTCAAATAAAACTTCTATGAAACTATTTTGTGAGTTAAAATTTTCTATACACAAAAGAACATCTAGTGAGTAGACTAGTCAATGTATGGGGACACGCTGGCATGAATTGGTGTCATCATGGAATCAAATTGCTATTTGATTCCACGTATTTTTGTCTCTTATCTCTTATTTTCTTTAAACTCCATAACCATTAATGCCTTAACCTGTAATGCCAGGTAAAGTGTTTGGGGGTTATTTCATGCATCCCCGCTGTACATTTATTATATTTTTAGGTGATTGGCACACTTTCGTGGGCAAATTGATATGTTTCACAAACTGGGCTAAATTTGATCATGAGATGATAGTGTTTTGTATGAAATTATGAATTGACCTTTACAGTGACTTTTGACCTTACTTACTCAAACTCAATGCAGAACATCCCCTTGCAATGATTCATCCTAATGGCAGGTTGGGATTTATACCTGAAGGAGTTCTGTAATTATGGTGATGATTGGAAGTGCTCATTAGGTGAATTTACCTCTGTGACCTTTGAACTTTGTGTGTGTGTATAAAAGATAAGCATTATATGTTCAAACAGGAGCAGCAGCATCTTGTCTATCAGATGATGCATTCCTCCTCCAAGTCTCAGCATCATCATCACCACCACCATCACTCGGGAGGAGGAGGTGGTGGTTCTCAACGCCACCAGGGCACCCCTTCTTCCGCCCCTCCTCCTCCCCCAGCGAGCTCTGCTCCTACTACCTGTCCCCCTAATGGGGATGTGGCTAGGGGTCATGCCACGACCCCATCAAAGGTTAGCTGGTTGGAAATGCTTTGCTTGATTCTTGGTCTTTATCATCCTTATCATCCAGTGTATGCGGATGCATGGTTACAGTTCTAGTTTGAGTGTTTGTCGTTTGTCATAGTTGATGTATGTACCCACTCTGATTGCATGTGATGCGATGGTTTTAGAGTACATCTTTCACTTGATTTTCAGTAAATAGTGTGCTAGTTTTCATCCTTTCCCTGTTAGTTATTATATCTATTTTCAGTCGTATCTTTCTACCTAGATGCAGTGAAGAAGTTCTGTAAACAAAACAGTTGAAGTTATGATATCGCTGAAACTTTGGGGGATAACATAGGAGTTGCTGAATAGTCTGTCAATATTTTGTTTATATGGTGGTTGCTTTACAAAAGGAGTGAGCTAGAGGAGCCTAATTCCCCTGTTTCATTTGTTTTATTAGTCATATTTAACCCATTCGTGACAGGAATTATTTAAAGCCTAATTTGATCAGCTTTTATTCTTCAAATTGGCAACACCAGCATTTTTATTTTATTGCTACATTTTTCTTATGAAACGTCATGTATCTGAAATGAATATAAATTAACAAAATTATGATGAGGAGTCAAAAAGTGGCCAATTCGCAGGGCAAAACGGTGATTTTAAACTTTCTATCACATTGCCAATTTAAGGATTTTAATGCTTATTTTCTTTTTAAAAATTTTCAGCATCAAACACAAATATTGACGCAACCAAAATGGGCACAGTTTGTGTAGCATTTTTTGCTCTTTCTGCTCATGTATTTGGTATGATTTTTAGGGCTCTGCATCAAAAGATATTAGGCCAAACCACAAAATGTGGACCTCTGTCACGAATGGGTTAACAAAATAAGGCATACCTAGCAATGATATTACTCAGTCCTGCTGTATGAAATTCAATTCTTTTGCATAACCGTTTTGTGTCTTGTGGTTGTTGTAGGAATTGCCTGTTCTTATGTCTGGTGCAGCATGCTTTGTCTGATGTATTTTTAAAGACATTCCTGTTTCAATCTTGTGATTGAAATCGACTTCCCATAATGCTTTATACAGAACCTGATTGGTTAAGTGTAACCATTCATGGATTGTAATATTCTTAGTCAATTATGGCAACCAAATTTTATCAAATTTTTGATCCCCCCCCCCACCAATGATGCCCTTCACAATGACACATAACAAAGAGCTCTCTCCAATTAATAATTCTTTTCTACAGACCTTAAAACTTTAAATATTTGACAAATGTCCATTTATTACGAACTGTTCAGGCTCTACCATAGCCATTTTAATACAGCTCTCATATCTTTCTTTGATTGAGAAAAGGTTATCTCTAGAAGATTTCTTTCCAGTACTAAAGCTTACGATATTGCCTTGCAGTTTGGAGATTTCTTGTGTTTTATTTTTGGTTTTGTTTGTACATTTACCTTGTATGCATCTCTTATATCAAGTACAGTAGCATGTGAATGAAGTCCTATGTATATATATATATATAGCACTACTCTGTAGAAAGCATGCTTCTGAAGTGATTATGGTTTTGTAATTGTGAATTTATTGTATATTGCTGGAACCACACTACCAAGTTGAAAATCTCATCAAGAGATGGGCGTGTGCTACCTTCTTCAGGGTGCTACTATAGAGGGGGGGGGGGGGGGGGGGAATGAATGAAAATATGCTCTCTTCTTTATATATTCATATGTACAGGGTACTACAAAAATGTTTGCCTACCCTCCCCATGTCCACACTGAGCAGCAAGGTCTTTGTTCCTTTTGCTCAAGCACATTTTCAGTGACTCCAAACTTGTGGTGAAAAATGCTTCATTGTTATTCAGTGCATATTTCACTTGTGGTGAAAAAATGCTTTATTATTATGCAGTGCTTAGTGCTTGTATTGTATATAAGCTACTATTCAAAAGTTTCTTTAGACTGCTGTGCCTGAATTGTGGCAGAGTCTGTTCTTAAAATCTACTGGATTGAAGCATATTTGATGATATCATTTCCATGAAGCATGTGTGTTCATTGAGCCGAGAATTTCTGTGCTTTATAGTGCAGAGCCAAGCAGATGGAGTGAATAACACGCTTTAAATTTGATTTTTCCACAAAAATACCGTTGGTTTTCTTGGATTTGTTTTTGCCTTGGTTATTTTGGACTGATTTCATTCTTTTCTAATATTTGTAATTGAGTGAATAAAGGGATCCTTTCAAATACTGAATATGTGTTACAAAACAATTTCTGTGAGCTCTAATTTATGATCACTTCTCCTTATGAGAAAATTTAGTGTAATGTAGATTTTGATTCTTCAGTTTTATAAGCAGACCACTTTGGCACATAAAAAGGGGGGAAACATACATTTACCAAAGAACATGCATTATAACGTGACCTTAGTCTTTTCTTCCAGTGAGTAAAACTTCACAACAAAATGACATCCATTCAACCCTCTTAATGATTTGTGACTTTGGGTGATTCACAAAGCTGTTCGCAAAGTTGCACATGACTTTTAGAATGACTTAAGAGATATGGGAAGCCAGATGTAATCCTTCATCATATTTAATCGCATAAGCTTAAGTTGAATATCTATGTAGATTAACATCTTAACCTAACATTTTTCATGTGCAGTATAGTTTTTGCCAACAATTTTATTTAGGTTATTGGGAAATACAGTCTCACTTTGCAAAAACAAGAGAAAAACTTTGGGCATTTCATGTGGCTGTTCATAGTTAAGTTGTTCTTAGACTTAAAGTCTTGCAGAACTTTCCACTCAGATTTGTGAAACAATCTCCTGCAGTACAGTCCGACCTCGCTTATCTGGCCTTCATTTTTTCGGACTCCTCTATTAACCGGCTGCGTCTCCCGGCCAGCTTCCCTCTTTTATTCTTCTTCCAATTCACCTAAAAGCCTGGGAGATGGAAACGTGGGCAATTTTCTGTTGTATTTATTTCATTTTCATCTCGTACAAACAGAAAGATATCATTTATCATTTACAGTCATCCACAACACCAAGGAAAGAGATATTTGACAGCAAATAGACCGCTCTACCCTGTCCCACTACATTACTCTCATATCCGGCCATTTCACTTATAGTGATTGGCGCTGGTCCCGACGCCGGTCCCGACACAGCCGGATAAGCGAGGTCGGACTGTATTTTTTAAAATTTAAGTGTAATAACAGCATACAGAGGCCTGCATGATTTTCTCACCACACCCCGAGTTTCCTCGTTTTTGAAGCCTGAAAAAGATGCCTAGTGGGTTAATCAGAAATTGAACTCCTTGCTCTGGTATAATTGTTTAGATCATAGTCCTGTGGAAGTACATGTGTTAGGCCAAATGAAAAGGAAGTTTGTAATTGGAATCAGTTCATCCTGAATACAAATGAAATGTTTCTTGTTCTTTTCTGTGCATACAGGCATCTACAGGAGGAAGGTCAGGAGACAGGAGACCAGCAAACAACAGCTCCAAGGATAAGACCTAGCTATGGGGGAAATCCCACCCTGTTAATTCACCTTGGACCTGTTTCCCCTCCCCTCCCCTCCCTCCCTCCTCTTCCCCTTCCCCTATACTCTTCACTAGCAACAGCTATTTCCCCTGCTAGCAGGTCCGGCCAATGCTTATTGAGAGGGATACAGGCAGTTATGTCACCAAGGGTTACTTTTTGGTGCTCTAGTATCATATATTGCTAGACATGACTCGAAAACTTCAGTGCAAGCCCCAAACAGGCGATATCTGATTGGTTGAAAATCAAGTCGCGTTTTCCAAGTGACAACAGGATTGTGATCGATAATTCATTTTAGGGGTCTCCTGTTAGTTCACTCCCATAGAGATTTATAGGAGGGAATTTTGGAAATTCATGATTTGACTTTCGACTACGCTCATGTATGAGTGTTTGCACTTGTCACGACTATATCTCTCTCAATATACTTTGGCTCCTGCTAACTGCCCCATATCATCATTCAGAGCTGTGGCAAAGCAAGAACCCGAGGCCAAGACCGGTAATCAATCACAGCTTCCTGACTCACCGTCTGTCTTTGTGCACCCACCAGCCAGTATTAGTAAACAATGCAACAAGAACAGTCTTAGGGGCTTTGGCCAGCCCCTGCAGAGGTGAAAAAAAAAAGTCCCTGATGTTGCTGTAGACTGTTTCAAAGAAAGCACGTCAATGTACAACTGATTTTTAATGAAAATGAGGAATTATTGACTTCATCATTTTATGCCACTGAGCATCATTCATATGTTGATAATCATTAACATTAATACAATATGCCACTTGGCTTCTATGTAGATAAGAGATGCATCATATCAATGAATGATTGATTGAAATGGAATGCTCCCATATTGGAGTTGAACTTGTTTTGAATTCAATTTCAAATAAATTTTCACAATAGAATCAAGAAAATCAGACAATTAGACAATCAACCTTGTTTATCTCTTATCAAGGAAGTATGTTCATATAGGATGCTGCTATGGCCTTATCCATCATATTTGATTTCCAACCACCTGTTGATACGAGACACATGTTCATTGTTATACCATGCTAGGTAGACAGTACGGCAAGTTGCTTCCTTTAACCTCCAAGGAGTGATCCGTGTAACTGTAAAAAGGGGACATTTTGATCATGCCACAGTTAGGTAAGGCCTGGTATCATTTACCTTTGGGTAATCTCAGACACTCTTAACCCATAGAGGTACAGTGTCTCCTTTAGGAGACGCTTTGGCAGTATCTGTTAGTCAAGAATGCTGGGTATTACACATTATACATGAGCAGAAATAGAAAAATTCACTGAAAATTTTGAGTCCATTTCCAACGCAGTATGATACGGCATTCTCGAATTAGAGCAATTTAATCGTAACGAATCAGTAAACTCTTTAAATTAACAATGCAGTGAATATTACATAATCACCGTTTCTGTGTTCAAATTGGCAATTTCCTATTAAATCTTAACATTATAATTCATTTTGGTTCATGTTATATCCATATTTATTTTTTTCAAACAACATAAGAGTAGAAAAAAATAATAGTTGTTGCCAATTTGAGGATTAAAGATGATTAAATTTTACCTCTAGAAAGCTCTGTACTTCTATGGGTTAACCCATAGTCGTACAAAGTTTGTGTAGGGCTACATTTTTCAGTGCCCCCTCCTTGAATTGGCAATATTTATTCTAATTTTCCACTCCTACATTATTTTGAAAGAGAAAATATAAATGTAATAAATGTATATAACATGAACTGATATGAAAGAAAATTGAATAGTTCAACAGAACTGTTGCCAATTTGCACATGAAAATGATGATTATATATTGTACTACTGCATTGCCAATCTAGGAACATACAATGTAATGATTAGTTATAATCAAATTGCTTTTATTTGTAAATGGTATAACATACTGAATTGGAGAGAGGCTCAGAATTTTCTGTAGATTGAGCTCTTTCTGCTCATGTATGATGTGCTATTGCTAGCATTCTGGATCAAAAGATTGCGCAAAAGTGTCGCTGAAAGGAGACACAGTATTGCTTCGGGTTAAGCGCGTTTCTGTGGTAGCTCTCTGATTAAAATGTCTCGGGCAGGGAAGAGGGAAGGGCTTGCCAGCACCAGACTATAGACGATCCCATTGTTCAAATTTCCAAAAGTCAATTTTGTGTAGGTGAACCGCTTGATGGTCTCACTTTGGAGGTTGGTCCTACAGATACGGATCGGGTGACGGTCAGACTTAAATTGCAGGAGTAAGATATGATGTGTATACCTTGTCATGCCAAAGAGAATGTTATTTTGAAAGCTAGGCAGATAACTTAAACATGCAGTAATTGTTATTGTTTTTTTAGTGTATAAAACCGTTTAGCATGCAGTTTCGCCACATTTACTTTCAGTAGTGGTATTGCTTGAGGCCCATTCAATACATTCTTAAGATTTCAGCATTGTAAAAATATATTCGAATTTTAGTGAAAACTAATGCAGAGCAAGGTTGGTGCACTTGGATTTTTTTCTAAGTGCAAGAGAGTTTTAAAAGGGCCCCAGAGAACTTTTTAAAAATCTGCTATTTTTTTTCTTACATGTACATCAATCAAATAATACATTTAGCATAAGCATGTCTGCAACTATTTACCATAAGGATCTTCTGTACATTTGGGGAATTTTTTTGCAACTGATTTGTTTAGAGGAGAAATATTTAGGCTTTGCGTCGTTCTTTATTTTCCTTGTTTTGCCATGTATATACTGTTTTATATTGACTGTTGAAATAGTATTGAACTTTTTATACTATTACCTCATAAAAATGTGCATATTGTACAGGATTGAATATTCTCGTGTTTTATGTAAAGTAGTATAATCAAATCAACTGCAATGTGTAAAGTAATGATATATGAAATCAAATCGGGTGTTGGCATTTTATGTGATGGGCTTTGAACATGTGGAATTCAGATGATAGCGAATAGTTGACCAATGTTTTGTACTTTTATACTGAGCAGTGTCAGATGGCTTTATAAATGCAAATTAAAATTTTAATTTGATTTGATATGTGTATTGTGTATAGCAATAGTTAAATGTTCTTAATTGTGAACTAATTTGCTACAATACTGAAATCAAATTTACTGTTGAGCTTGAATGAAATTTGAAGAAAAAAAAATATGACAGTGAAAGTGATTACAAAGTCTGTGTATGCCATGAACTTTTAAAAGTTTAAGAATTTGAGATTTCAGTGTGGATTTGATGATGATCTACCCGTTCACTCTGAATCTAATGGTTGATATAGTTTCAGGAAAGCGCTCTTCTTTATCCAATTTGAGGTCTTTGGTAAACAGTATTTCTTCTCTATAATTTTTTTTCCCCAAAGGTCTCCAATTTTTGGCTTGTCAAAGTTAAGTAAATGCCACCTTAAGCTTCATTGGCTGGCTTATGTGTTTTCCCCTGTTTCATCTATTTTTTAAAAAATCTGATAAGTAACTGTATGAACCCATAGCAACATCAGTCAATATTATTGTTATTTTAATTCTCATGGGCAAAAAGCATACTTTACTTTTGGAAATTAATTGTTCCTGTAAGTTTTAATAAACATTTCAGGATGTTCCAGGGGAGAAAATAAAGTTTTAAGTATGAACTTCCTCTTTTTTTTCAGATTTGAAACTGATTGAGTGTTCTGGAGCTTGATTATTTCTCAATAAATGGTGCTACAATGAAATTTCCTAGGCCATTAGTATGTAATTATTTAAGGTGCTGCATTCTAGTTAGCTCATTTGGAAAATGCCAGGGCTTAAAGTATGATAAGGAATCTTTCTGTGGGCTATTTTTTACTTTAAGTCTCATACATCTCATGATAAACTAGATGGAAAAAGAAAAAGATATGTGATATGTTGTCAGTGTATACAATCGACCCTGTATTTAACGACCAGCTGAGAGAATAGCATGTGTTTCAAGATCTACCGTTGGGGGAAAAAAGAGTGGTATTGATTGGTGCTCTTTATCTGGGTATGAAAATGATGCCCATGTTCAAGGAATATTTCTTTCATCATTTCGAAATATGCAGGAAAGGCTCCCCATTATTTTAAATGAGTCACCATTTCACTTACAAATGAATGTAAAAAAGTTTTTTTCTTTGCAAGGATACCAGTACGTGAATGATGGTAATTATATGAATTTCTTTTAAAATTATTATTGTTATTATCGTGATAGAAAACTGAATACCTGTGTCAGCTCCTTTGCAGATATAATTTTTCTTATCCTTTTTTCTTATCAATATCATCATCATCATCATCATCATCATCATATCATCATCATCATGATCATGATGCTTTTTGAATTTGGACAAGTCCTTACTTAACATGAATGATTTCCCTCATGCTATTAAAGGCAGCTTAATGAACAATGCAACCGATTTCATGTCCTTGTCAAATTACATGCAGGTAGTACCTTCCCTGATACAGCAAACAAGAAAAATATATCATTATTCATTGTGTATGCTCCTGCATGCTTTATTTGACTGTATTTATTTCAGATTATGTTGCTTTGTTCTAATTTTAGAGTATGTTTATTTTTGTATCTAGGCTGTGCCAACTATTATGGGATCTTTTTGTCTATTGCTACATCATTTTCTTTGTCATAATCTCTATATCAAGACAAAACTTAGCATTCCATTATATCTTGATGAGAAAGACTCCTTCATATTCATGTCTTTAGTTTAGTACACTGTTCTATAATTTATTGCATTGCCGAGTTGTCATAGGAAAAGAAGGTTTCTAGGAATTTACATGCTCATGTACACAATTGATTTATAATTCTGTCTTATTGATAAGGTCAGCGACTTTCAATTTCTGTTTATCATTGCTGTGTGCACATCACCAGTCTCCTACACAGTAATAACTATGTCTGCAAATGAATTATTTGTCCCCACTTGTGTAATGGAAAATGCTACCATGAATTGGCAATTTGTTAATCATTTCAATTTAGTCACCCTCGAAAAGGATATTTATTATTACTTTGTAAATGCTTTGTCTGTCATGAAAATTTTCTTGAAAGATGACCCTCTATTAAGATAAAAAATGATTAGTTGTATTACACTGGAGCATTTAGGCATGAAAAAGGGTTACCTTGATTTTTTTTGATTTTCTACGTTTTTACTTCAGAACTACATTGATGCTGCATTTCTATGGACTTTACTTTTTACCAAAATTGCCAAAAGATCAACGTCCCATGGTCGGCCTCATGCTTCCATCGTACAGTTTTGGCTCGTTCAAACCAATCCTTAGTCACATAGCAGTTTATTTATACTTCTTTTGATAGATATGCACTGTAGTAGATGGAAAAAAAAAAAATTCCATTAGGAATTCGTTAATGTATTTATTCAATGATAATCTCATGCAATGAATTTGCACATGCAAGAAATTATCCTGTCCTACATAATATTCATGTCACGAAGATCTCTCTCGGAGGATAATATTTGAAATTTATAGTTACAGCTCCCTCTTGTGAATCCTGCGCTTCTTTCCTGACCAGACATGTGCTCCAATATCAATACCTTAGATATAGCAAAAAGGCAAATAATCATTTGCTATGCTCTAGCATATTAACTACCCATTAACACTTGGGTGGTTAGGGGCAAATTTTAATTATAGTGTGCCAGTCAGATTTCTCACCTAAAGACATTTTGGTCTGTATGTTGGGGATTTAAAATATGAGCTTTGAATATTACTTCTATAAAGAGATATTGTAAATCTATATCTATTCTCAGTTAACATAAAGAGCAGCTAATAAGATAGAAATCAGCACACAAGGGCATGCATTAGGGCTTTTACGGAAGGGAACAGCCATTTGATTCCATAAGCACCGTAATTGTGTTCCTATGTCATCCTTTATTTTCTTCAAACCTTGTAACTGTTACGTCTCAAATGCAGTGATTTTTTTCTTTTTTTCCCCTTTTTTTTTTGGGGGGGGGGGTATTTCACATGTACTAGTTGAACACAAATAGTATTTTCAGGGGGCGTTTCATCATGTGCCTTGTCAGTAATTACTGACAAATTTGCTCTCTGCCAATCAGATGCAAAGATTTCAGTAGCTTATAACAGTTGTCGGTAAAAATCACTGACAAGGCAATTGATGGAACGCTCCCCAGGTGATTGGTACACTGTAATGTCTTACCATAGGACACTAATGTCAGGCTGCGATTCAAATGATTTAACCTCTCACTTTCACTTTGATAAATAGCGGGACACCTCCACAGTCGGAGAATAACAGCAGCAATTTGATATAGCTGGATTTGTTTTGGTGTTAATTTAGTTTGGGTGTTTACTCATGTTTGTTTTACTTTTGTAACATTTGACAAAATTATTGCTTCCAGAAATGAACAAATTTGATGCTCATGTCATTACACACAGTGGATCCTCACTATATAGAACACTGTTATAACAAACTCGTGCTATTATAACAAGGTAATTTTGCCTTTGCCTTCTTTGTATTTTATTGTTTTTCTTAAGCCCTGATATAACAAGGTTTTGATATAAAGAAGTAATTTCCTTGGTCTGGAGGAGTTTGTTGTAACGAGGTTCCACTGTACTGTGTTCTATGTTAACATCATTGCAACATTTATGTTATGTTCACAATTCTACGAGGAAAAAAATAAGGTGGATGTAACAACATCCACATACAGGTGATTTTAAAGAAGTAGTAAAACTCAATTTAAGAGAACCCAAATCTGGTATACCAAAGTACAGCAAAGAGAAAAATGTGCCCCTCCCATTTAATATTTTAAACCTTTCAGAGCTTACAGAAAATGATTATTCGGATGCTTCAGCTGTTCTTTTGAAAAATGTTGTTATTGGGCCAAGTTTACATGTGCTTTGCTCAGACAATACCCATCATGTTGTATATACAGTCACATCTGTCTTTAATAGTGGCCACCTGTCTGTAATAACCACCTGTCTATAATGGGCACTGACATTGTCTCCCTTGAAGAAGAAACATGTGTTATAGAACCTGTCTTTAGCAGCCACCTGTCTGCAATGGCCACGTTTTCGGTTTCCTGTGGGTGGCCTTTATAGACGGGTTTGACTGTAGTTTGAATATGCAAGTACTTGTCTGACTTCTATAAACCCTAGGAATTTTGAGAGAATTGGAATGAGAACTACATAAAGATAAGTTTTGCTGCAGCCCGGGGCTGGTATTCAATTCAATACTTAAGTCAGAAATATGAGTATTTTTCTTAGTTTTTTACTTAGATAAAATACTTAGCAAAATTTGGTATGCAATTAAATATTTTGGCTAAGTATTTTACTCTAAATCTAAGACACCTACCTAGGAGACTTAAGCCAATTATTTTGGAGGCCTTTATTGCCAGGCATAGGTTTTTATATGCAGTCATCATGAGCTGAGCAGAATTATATCATAGCGTATTCGAGCGTATTTGATGCCACATGTTAATTGCACATTGAAAATATGACGTCACAATGCTTTATCAGTAAGAATTTTTACTTAATCCAAGTATTGAATTGAATACTGGCCCTGGTCACCAACAGTGGGTGAGACATTTTTTAAAAGTTTGAGAGCTTTTAGTGGGCCTTCTACTACCTATTTACAATGCCTGAGAGATAAATACACCAAAAAACGACTGCTTAATTTCATTTGTTGGCCTTTGGTAATGATGGCCAGTCGCTAGCTGAGATGTTCCCAATAGTTTCATATGTTGATCTTTCATTGTGCTTCTCCCTTGACTGTATTGTGGAAAAATTATTGTATTGTCTAGCCAAATGTAATTTGTCCGCTTCAGAGAGCATTTTACCGTCTTGCGTAGAGTGACATAGCTTTTACCATTGCTTGACTACAACCAACCATGTATGCTGTAAATATTTATGTATGTACAATGAAGTGTTTGTATGTCTGTTATCTTTCCATTTGTTAATCGTTGAAAATACTTGTACATTGAAATGGGTATTCAAGTGTAATTGGATACGCTTGTTGTATAGGTTCTGAGATGTATTTGGAATGTGTGATTTTTGTTAGCGTCCTGGTAAGAGAAAAATGTTACGGTTTTATACATTTAACTGGGAATAAATTATGGATCAAAAATTGTATACTTCAAGTCATATCATTTGTCCTATTGTGTATTTTTGTTTTCTCAGCTGTAAAGCAGTATTAAGTTAGCACAAAATAGGACATCGCGCATCTGCATAGCTTTTGACAAAACAAATTTTTACTCAGCGTGGAATGTTACTGAACATGGTAATTATTAATTATATACGACATGGTTTTGAAAAAATATGCAAGGGTTTTCAGCCTCATCTGAAAGAGCTTTTAACCAAGTACAAAATAATTACAAATGAGAATAGATTGGCTTAACATTTGCATCAGGTTTGATATTTTTAGAGGTGGACCCCAAGCCCAGAACAGGATTCATGAAGCCTCTTCTGCAATGTAAGGGCTTTCTTGCATTGGTTGTTTTAAAAAAGTGAGGGAAACGGTACCAACATAATACAGTTACCACCCCCCCCCCCCCCAAAAAAAAAAGTTTACATATACAGTCAACTCTGCCTAAGTTGAATTTCTTGGGACTGAAGAAAATGCTTCGACTTAGAGAAAATTCGACTTATGAGGGGTCAAAAACAATAGAGAATAAAGGAATGGGACCAAGTACAGACCTTCGACTTAGGCGATGATTCGACTTAAGCGACTTCGACTTATGCAGAGTTGACTGTAGTCCAACCTGCTTTAGCGACCACCTGTATAGAAAGACCGCAATTTTTGTTTGTAGTTCTCATTGAAATGTGTATTAAAGGAACCTGTTCCTAAAGACCACCTGCTTATAAGGACCACCTTTCTTGTCTCCCTTGAATGGTCTTTATATACAGGTTTCACTACATGTATATAACTGGCAGAAAAACGGTATTCCTTATGCATTCACAAACTTCACTAATACCTGTCAGCATTTCTCAGCATGGGAATATGCAAGTGGAATCTCTGCCTCATGATATTTTTATCAGTCAAGCCTGCTTAGTCAAACCTGCATGGAAAGACCACCTGCTCATAAAGATCGCATTTCTTGTCTTCCTTGAATGGTCTTTATACACAGGATTCACTATAACTGGCAGTCTTCTTCACGACTTCACAAACTTTGTTTATTCCTGTCAGCTTTCTTTGCATGCGCATGGAGTCTCTACTGCATGTATTTATATGCATTACATAAATGGGTAAATCACACCATGGTGTGTCTGTGGTGCATAATTATATTATATTGACTGGCCTTGAGGGGAATATCGAAAATGTTGCCCGCAAAATGAATCATATTGTCCCGAGTCGAAGACGAGGGCAATATGGATCTTTTAAGGGCAACATTTTCGATATTCCCCGAAAGTAGAGCCAGTCAATATATTACCTACAGCTAAAGGATGATGCATAATTCAAGCCTATCATTTTGTAGCAATGACAAACATGTCTGCTAATTGCCTGTCCATCCCTCTGATTTCAGCTTATTCAGGCAGGTATGTAATCCTTGCTAAGTGATTGTGACGTAAATGGTTACCTCGCGTATCCATTGTTTTTAACCTCTATTGCGTACACAATACTGCGCGTTTGCACTTTGCTAAATACTCACTTATACAAGAAAGGTGGAATATGGATATTATGGACCGATAATTTAGTACACAAGCGCAATAGGAAAATGACAAATTTCGCGGAGGAGGGAAATATGAATATTATTACCCTAGTCATGCAGCTGAGCCCTGGCTGAACCATTGTGACGTATTTTGTGTTGAGTGAATCAATTAGACAGATAAAATATGCGCTTATATCTTGTCTCCAAAATACCTCATTCAGGTAATAATATATTATATCTCATAACAGTAACTGTTGTGAAAATGTGAGGAAAAACTGTTCTACCAGATGTGTGTGAACTTTTGGGCCCAGCTCTAGGAGCAACAACCCCGGCAACAACCCCCCCCCCCCCCCTTCGTTAAGCATGGTTACCAGCTTGTGAAGTTGAACATTTGTTAACATGTGCCAAAATTCTGCTGGTGGTGTGAGACCGAGAGGTAAAGAATTGTGAAATGATGGCAGGTGTTATGGTTGATTAGGTGTACTTGTATTGTTTGACTCTGAATGAATAATTACACGTCTCGCACACTTCAATAAGGTCAAGGTCAAGGTCAAGGTTAGAAGTGTTCTGAACTGATTTTTTTCCCCTTCAACTATACATTGATCAAACTTCAGTTTAAATAATTCATATCTCTTAAGTTACAACCTGGGCCCTGTTTCATAAAAAGTTGCTATGATAGCAACTCATGCTGGAATGGTAACTACTATATGATGGCAACAGAGAGAATTCTGCTTCTGATTGGCTTTTACAATGAAAGATGCCATTCCAGCAAGAGTTGCTATTATAACATCTTTTTATGAAATGGGGCCAAGAAATTGTAAATCATAAATGACCAACATGGTTATCTATCATTTTTTTTCAGAACTACAATATCTATTTCAGTTTATTCTACTCTCTTTAACTTTCACTTTCTCTATAAACTATCTGTTTCTACCATACATTTCTGCCATTATTAAAGGACACAGAGGAAATATGCACATGGATCAGCAATTTGTTCATGTATAAAAACTTTTTAATTGCTTTGTCTGTATTTTACCATGTAACATCTTCTCAAAACAAGAAAGGAGATAAATATGTGTGGCAAGACAGGCAATGTACAACTAAAAAAAAAAGGTACCAGCTGATGCCATAGAAAGAAACCAAAACAAAATTTAAAAATTACACCCCCCCTCCAAAAAAAAGAGAAAAAATATGTCAAAGAAACTACAGAAAAGAAAGGTAAACAACAGGGTGAATATGGACAAGACACTATGAACATGACAGACAAAGAAAGCGGACAAAATAAACAACCTCTCATTCTACCCTTCACAATGGTTCTGGTAGTCAAAAGAACATCCCTTCACTGCTATTATGTTTAATCAGTAGTTCCAGGTGAATATGCATGCTACACCTGTTCCACATATTTTAGATAATAGCAGTGAAGGGATGTTCTTTTGACTACCAGAACCATTGTGAAGGGTAGAATGAGAGGTTGTTTATTTTGTCCACTTTCTTTGTCGGTCATGTTCATAGTGAGAGTAAAATACATGTAATAACCTAAATCATCCTCAGTGATGATCTTCTGCACTTTTATTTTTTACAAAATTTATCAGGAACGAAAGATCATCAGTAATGGGAAAAGCATAACTAACCAAAGATACTGCATTGTATTTCTATCCAGAGGCCAAAATTAACTCTTTTAACCCAGAGTTAACTGGAAATGGGCGGCACCTGTATTAAACCTATGGGAATTTGGGGAATCAGCAGCCAACGGATTAAATGGTCTTATCTTGGAATACCAGAGGTCCCTAAAATCAATTATGTATACTTGTAATATTTGTAGCATTTACAGACTTCTTTTCGTCCTATTTTTTCATCTCCTTAATCTGCATAGCAATTGATACTATTCATTGACTGACTATAAATTGATTTACAAAGAAAACTAGATGAATCCTCGACCGTGTGCGGTTGAAATTTATGCCTCCGCCATTGCCAGATCAGAAATATATGGGATATTCATTTAGATTTATTTTCATTTATACAATGACATCTTTGACCATGACCTTTTGACCTTGTGACCCTCAAATCTAATGAGACCATTGCCCTTTCCATATGCATATATGAGCCAAGTTTGAAGTTGAACTGTCACAGAGTTGTTGATTTATCACAAGAACAAGCAAGTTTCATGTATATATAAGGACCTCTATGACCTTTGACCTTCGACCTTTAGACCCCAAAATCTAATCAGATCATTGTCTCTCCCATATGCATACATGAGCCAAGTCTGAAGTTGATTCGTCAAATGGTTATTGAGTTATTGCGAAAATAAACCATTTGTATGTACAGCATGACCTCTATGACCTTTGACCTTGAGACCCCAAAATCTAATCAGATCATTGTCCCTCCCTTATGCATACATGAGCCAAGTTTGAAGTTGATTCGTCAAACGGTTCTTGAGTTATCGCGAGAACGAAAACGGGACGGACAGACGGACGCCAACCCGAAAATATAATGCCTCCGGCACCCACCTATGGTGGGCGGAGGCATAAAAAGTTCTGCAAAATGTAAAGTTTTCAGGAATAAAAAATTTAATGATGGACAAGAAAAAAAATAGTTGGAAGTTGAGTAGAATGTGATAAAGGATGATAAAATCATGAGTAATTCGAGTTGTGGAGATGATTGCCCAATTTGGTTTCATTTGATTCGAGTTGATTTGATTTGTGAGCTTTGCATTCGTGATGCAGAAAACAAATTTTACAAGTGTAAAAATGTTTTTTGCACAAGAGCAATCAAAACATGTCATGCTTTCCAACAAATCTATTTCTTCATTAATATTAAGTTAAGGTGAATTTCAATTCGGTTTCTGTACTGTAACACATGATTGATCCCTCAAATGAAATTTCACTTAAAACTTTACATGCTATTGTTAGAACAGTGATTTACTCCAGTGTTTGGAGGTTTTTTTTTTTCTTACATGTCACAGCCCACTTATTGTGAGCTTTGCAAAAGGCACTTTTAAAAACGTCAATGCAAATAACAAACACTTCTGTTTCCCTATCATTACTGGTAGTTATTGCAAAGGCAAAACAAAATAAAAAAACTAAAACAAGCAGAAAACATAAATGAACAAAAGAATGTGAAGAGAGTTGTGAGGCATCTAATAAATCATCATCATCTTTGGGCTGCTGTTGACTGCTTTTTCCTTTTCACCACTTCCACGAGTTCCTTATAGCGTGTTATACATTCCTCCTGTGGATTGAAACGGGTAAAGTGAAGATGTACATTAGTGACAAAGCAATGCTGGCCTACAAACTGATGATCCGCATAAATTCACTTAACCTGTGGCAGTACAGGGTTAACTCAAGGTCTGATTTAATCAGCTTTCCCTTGTCAAATTGGCAACAATTATTCTTATTTTCCACCTCTTCGTAGTTTAAAAAAGAACATGTACATAACATGAACCAGTGTGAATTCCAAAATTGACAATTTCTACACAAAAATAGTCATTATAATTTTACACTGCAATGCCAATTTAGAGGCTTTAAATGATTGGCGACAGTCTAATCGCTCTTATGCAAGAATGACACAACGTACTGCAAATGGAATCCAATTTTCCAGCAAATTCTTCTATTTCAGGTCATGAATAATGCATAATTCCTAGTATTCTTGATCCAAAGATAATGCAAAAAGTTTCAGGAAAAGGAGACACTGTGTTGCTATGGGTTAATACGAGAGATAGACAATCTCATCTGAGAAAACTAACTGTTGTGTGAGCCACAAACCTCATGACAACCACCCCACTGCTGTCCTAGTACATGTACTTGTCTTGGGGTAAAAGTCCAAACATGTAGTTGTCCTAGAAATTTGTGGTGAATAAACATTTGCTACGGCAATATTTGCTTAAGGCCTAGTAAACCAGTTCTTAATCATAATTTGTGCATATGCAGCTCTTCATGACAAGTTTTAAATGTACTCACCTTTGTTTTGCCAGGTACACTATCAGCAATCTTATCCCACCTGTCATCCACACCCCTGGGGTAAACTTGCATGGCCTTTTCTAAGATCTTTTGTTGGCGTTGGGTCCAGGCACAGCTTTCCACACCAGCATGAACAAGCTCATCTTAGGATAAAAAAGAAAAAAATAACAGTCATGACGATAATGATGATGAAGATGGTTATTTTTTATGCTCCTTTTATCTACATGTTCCTTAACTCCTTGAGCATTCTTTCCACATCAGTGCACATTCTAACATTATACTGAACAATTGCAATAATTAGCTTTCTCCTTCGCCATGTTACCAGTGAAACCCCCAAAATTGCTGGTGTGTTTAAATGATATCTGTAGAATCATTACCAGTATCAATACTGTACTAAGGGAAGTAAATTTAAAGAAAATATCAAAAGAACAAATTTTCATTATTTCTCCTCAAAATT
This sequence comes from Echinometra lucunter, assembly GCA_029962745.1. Classification (NCBI taxonomy): domain Eukaryota; kingdom Metazoa; phylum Echinodermata; class Echinoidea; order Camarodonta; family Echinometridae; genus Echinometra; species Echinometra lucunter. The sequence continues at coordinate 7,855,237 of CM057167.1, forward strand.
AATTGAACAAGCAAAGAGTTAATCTTCTAGCACACAAGTTTTTAGTTTAATACAGTCCAATCTGCTCTAACCACCACCTGTATAGAAAGACCACTTCTCTATAAAAACCACAATTTTGGTTCCAGTGAATGGTTTTACCCATTCAAAAATGCCTATTAAAGGGGCTAGAAAATGAGAAATCATGGGGAAAGGCAGGGTGATCTTGGATGAGAGAGAGGGAATGTAGTCGGCCGCTCGAGTTTCAAGAAAAGGGATAATCCATTCTAAACAACTGTGATTTATTGCCATTCGTGTTTCAAATTTCGCGCAATGAAAAAGCTAATAAACAGCTAATCATATGGAAAAACAATTACATGGCCAGCTCCCGCCAGCTCCCGCCAGCTCCCTAGGAGAGCCTAAGGGGTGTTACGTAATCCGCGGCGACGACGTGTCGGGGAAAGGCAATGAAGTTAAATGGCTAGACCAGCAAACCAGAAGTAAACTATATTTTGTATTTTTAAATGTTGGAGCATTATACAAGACGTTTCTTCGAGTGAACATGATGAGACCCGTTAAGAGTCTAAACACTTAGAGTTGTTGAGAAATGTGAAAACCCGAAGTGTATGACTAAATTGAGTTTGGTAAACTTCGGGCTGTCCGAACTGTTATCGCATTAGTCCAATGGGCTCGCATAACGGACGGATTATAGTGTACAAGTAAACAAGCCTTTTGCAAATTCGTTTTCCCCATGATTTCCCATTTGTTGGCCTCTTTAAAGGAACCTGTCCATAAAGATCACCTGCTCATAAAGACTACTTTTCTTGTCTCCCTTGTACTTAGCTCAACTGTATTAAAACATGATGATGTATGTACTGAATACAGGATATCAGCAAGGAGCAACTATATGGCAAATACACTTAGAATGAATGTTCTCCTTCATGAAACAAAAGGTCAGAAAGAAAGGCAGAGGAGAGGGAAGAGAGAGAGAGAGAGAGAGAGAGGCAGAGAGAGGGGACAGAGGTGGAGGGAAGAGGGGAGGAAGAGAGAAATGGAAATAGGAGAGGGAACAGACAGACAGACAGAGGGAGAGGCAGGGAGGGGAGAGAAATAGAGGAGCCAGAGTGAGAGAGGGGGAGAAAAAAGGAAAAGAAAGGGGAAAAAAGAAGGAAAAATTACTGAACCTAACCACAATTCAGTCCACTCACCCACTTCTCTGTTTTGTAAGATTTTATTGCTGACACTGGAATCACTTTGAACATTTCCTCCATCATCACTACTTTGCCCTTCAGCAGCAATCATAAGAGTTCTATCTTTTGTTTTGACTGGCTTAGTTGATTTACTTCTTCTCGATCCAGCATCTGATGAATATTCATGAGATTCGTTCCACTCCGCCTCACTGGTTGATTGGGTGATGATGTCATCGGTTATTCCTAGTCCACCTTTTTTGCTGGCTACTGCGTGTTGAATACCCCCAGTAATGCCTTTAGAAATCAAAGTTCAATCAATAGGGGTTTTCTGGGTCAATGGAATATTCAGTGGTTATCCTGGCTCCTTGCAAAGGCTAACAATGACCAAAATAAAAAATTAAAATATAAAGTCTGACCGTCACAAAAACAGAGGAGAACATAATGCAATTTGTTCAAGGCTAAATTTAAAAAAAAAACAGAAAGATACTTGCACACCTATTTTGACGGGAAAAAAAATTAGCAAAGAGGGCCATTTAAACGTCTTTCTGTGCTTTCTGTGATCTTGCCACTGTGTTTTGTTTTTTTTTTTTCTCTTTTTTAGTTTGCATTGTGTTTTTTTTAAATGGAAATAAATGAACTGATACAGATTCCATATGTCAAAATAGCTTAGAGAGAGAGAAAAAAAAAAACTACAGTGTGATACATAAGGCAGAATTTTACTCCCAGTCAGTTCCTTCAAAAAGAAATAATAGAATTTTATGTGCTTCTGGACAAAATAATTCATACAATATAATAGTAGGTGGTTGTTAATTTCTAAACTGAATTAAAATAAAAGCACACTGTGACGTTATTCTGTACAAATCCAGAGTGAAATAATTTATATTTGAATAATTCATATTACCTTGTGCAGCAGCATCAACATTTGTTGCAAATTTTTGGCTTTTCAGCTGTTTTGCTTTCTTGGTAACCTGTATGAAAAAAATGTTCAGAATAAAAGAAAAAAAAAGAAACGAGATTTCTCGTCATACTGCTGTATTGAAAACCAAACATGTTAAGGGTTACATGCAGTTTGGTAGGCCTTCAAAAACCTGGAAATTTACTGAAACAGCCACACTGGGCTATAACAAATTTACACACACAAGGTAGATGATTGAACAGAACTAGAGGACCTATATTATGACCTGGCTGAAACATAAACTATGAATTCTTACCACGTCAACTGGTTTCTTGATCTCTTCAGCTATTCTAGTCCACCTGTCCGTTGTTCCTCCAGGATATTTGGTCATGGCTTTCACCAGACTAGACACCTCTGATGCTGACCATTCAAAGTTTGTCTGCGAAACATGACACAAAATGTATCAAAAGGAATAGCACTGAACTGTAACTGTGGTGCTTAGGAAATCCTACACCGATTTTTCTTCACCTAGTTCAGTTATATTTCAGCCATTCATTTAAGCTTCATTCATTTAGCCATTCCTTTATGCTTTCTGGGGAGCAGGAATTGGTCTAGCAGTAACGTGAGTGGTTACCTCTTTGCCTTTGCCTACAAAGTGATGCTGATCGGACCCAGGTTCGAACCCGAATCAAGTTTTTCGGATGAAGATGTTAAAGGTCGGCCCTAGACGTAAATAATCATATGTGATTGATACATGTCTGCAAATACCAATATACAAACACACAATACTTAAAAGTTTTCCTGTGACAATTTTCTCAAAGGTAGTTTTTTGATATCCCATTATATCTGAGACTTTGGGAGTGCTATTTTTCTTTTCAGTTCACATGGGTCTAAACAAAACTTGTTATTCAGTTCAATACACATGAAAACACTTATTTTTTGTTGATGCAGGAGTTTTTCTTTCTTTTTTTAATGTTTACTACAGCAAATAAAAGCACGGCTTTACCTGTGCTTTATTTGAGTCACTTTCTCCACTTGCTCCAATACCTCCATTCACTGTGCCTGCCTCTCCACTAGTCTTCATCGTAAAAGAGGCAATGGCGGATCGATCGTAATCATACATCGCTGGATCCAGTCTCTGCTTCTCCCGAGGACCTTGCTCCTTCCTCCTGCTGCTCTCATCATCTCCTTCATCCAGCTCCTCCTCCTCCTCCTCCTCTTTCCTCCTTGCCCTCCAGTGCTCCAGGAGGCTCCTGTAGATGGCGGGAAGGCTGCGGATAATCCTTAGGGTCAGGCAAGCCAGCCTCCATGGGAGGACATCGGTAAGGGAAGGCTTCTGGATTAGGTTGGGATCCTGGAGAAGGGCCTGAGTGATCTGTTCAGCAGTTGGTTGATTGGAGGCTTGTTTGTTGGCCTTCTTGCCTTTCTTTTCTCTCTTGGGTTTGATCAAAGCCTCCTGGAAGATTGAATGCCCAAATTAGAATTCAAAAAATAGTTTTAAATCAAGACATACTGAAGTACTTTTGCATTTGAAATAATTAGAGTAAGTTGCTGGAATGAGCAGGAAGATGAAAATTAGCAATATACATTGTTGACAGAAACTTTGTTCTCATCAATCCCCTTGCTATTCACTCTCATATCTTACACGTTGAAAGTGCCCAAGGAAAAGTTTCAGTATGGCTTCATAAAAAGAATATTATTCAGTTAATAATCTATTTATCAGTGCTCAAAGTATTTTTTTCATCAAACACTACACAGTACTGTATTTCTTTCATAAGGAGGGATTGAATTTCAGCAATAAAAAAATCTGGCATCAACTTACCAATTCCAGCTTCCTCTCAAAGTACATAGACCAGAGGACCAAGTAATGACCAACGGTCAAGATGGCTGAGAGTAAGAGACTGAGTTCCAGGAGTCCCATCTTACGTACTCTTCTGTAGTAGAACACTGGCTGTCTCCAGTCTGGTAAGCCATGCTCCAATATCTCATCATATCTAAACATCAAGCAGACAAAAAGAGAATTGTTAACAATCCATTGTCGACCAAATATAAGACCATGTGTATATAAAGAGAAAGCTTTGCTAGGGGAGGGAAGTTTGGTCTAGCAGTCATGTCCATGGTCAGCTCTTTGTCTTTCCCTACAAACTGACTCTGACGGGACCCAGGTTCAAACCCTGAGTCATGTCAAATCAGGAGCAGAAGTTGGTCTAGTAGGAAACGTCTGAGGTCAGCTAATTGTATTTGCCTACAAACTGACTCTAATCCAACCGAGGTTCCAACCCCGATGATGGCGTTAAGTCCCAGCGGCAAATAGTCATATCTGATTAATACACGTCTGTAAAAACCCAACTGCTCACAACAAAGATATAACTAATTGTCAATTTCTCAGTGTCACAGGTCCCTGAAAAAGTAAAGGCTATAAGCCTCAGGTCTCTCTTCTCTGTAAAGTGAACATGAACATACAGGTGTACCACTACACAGTAATTTCCCGTATCCCATTGAATACTGGATTCTCTATTTCCCATAGATGTAATACAGGGATCACCCGGAGCCAGCAGGCAATGGGTTAATGCTTTAATACAAGTAAAGTGGGGTCTTATCATCTGCTAGGTTGTGACTCTCTTTGACAAGAGGATGATTCAATGGAGGGACAGAGTTCTTTCTACTGCTTCTAAGGTAGCACCTACAAACACAATGATAAAAAGGCCCATTTGCAAACAACAATTAAGGGCTTTGATTATCAGTTGAGGCTGCATTCATAATTTTGGAAAGAAAAGGCCTAACTTTTATACTTGTTTGGCATTTCTATCTGATATTATGTAGGCCATATCAGCACTGAGTACCTCTGCAAACTGCTAACTTACCTTTTCCTCTTGTCTTCATCTTTGAGAATTTCTGCTACTGCCACTAACTACACACCAAAAAGAAGACAATAAGATACATAATGTGATGTAAATAATATAACGGTGGCTGTGAGTGTATAGCAATTCTCTTGATAATGAATACTTGGCAATGGCTTTAATTTAGCTTAATAGCTGCCTTTCCATCAATGAAACGTTCAAGAAACTTCTTCCTTCCTGGTACACTGGGGTCAGAGCACTCCCACTAATGCTAGGTTATAAAAGAGGTCGGGCCCTAAGTGTGCGTTGCGAAAAAGTCCCGCCTACTTATACGACGTATGGATATAAGAGCATTCAAACGTGAATTTACATCATATAGATATAGGATAATCATACGAAACGATGTCCAAACCATCGTTTTGATATACGTCGTATATTGAAACGACGTATCAATATAAGAGCATTCAGACGCGAAAAAACGTCCTATATCCATACGTTGTATATCGATACGAGAACTCTCTTGTCTGAAAGCGGGGTAACTGAGAAGACTCAAGACTGACATCTTGCTATGAAATATCTTGTCTTTTTTTAAGCACTAAGTTTGAATTTTAATTTCTGAACCTCTTGACGGAAAATTCATATTTAGCCACCATATACATGTGACTTGTCTAACATACATGTGACTTGTCTAAACTAAAGCACAGGTATGCATACCACGCAATGGTCTAGCATGTACATATTTATTTCATGCTATGTACTGTGAAATGCTTCATTGTACATAGTAATAGCATTACCTGTCTGAATTTTTCTTCTGCATTTTCTTCTTTGTTCTTATCAGGATGGAGCTGTAGACTGAGCCGCCTGTACGCTCTACGAATGTCAGACTGACTAGCACTCTGGAAAATAAAGAAAGAACCAGCATATCAGATACAAGAAATCAATTCCATACTGTAACCATTTTCAAAGCATCAGCTAGAGCCTTAGCTTATACTTTTATAGAGAGGTCTTACTATACATTGTATCTAATGAGCAATTAATTCATCAAAATCATTTCATCATTTTTTCATCTAACTTTTTTCTCCCCCTTGTTTTTCCTTCATGTCCTTCCTCTAGATCTAATTTGTGGAAGTGTTGCTTCTCTGGTTTGAATCCTTTCCCCTTCCATATTTCTTTTTACTTTACTGTCTTTAGCCTTCCCATTTCTCCCTTTTCTCTCTCTCTCTCTCTCTCTTCTTTTTTTTTTTTTTTTTTTTTTTTTTGGGGGGGGGGGGGGGGGGGGGGGTTCAAGACCACCAGCTTCATCAGGCATAAATTTATTCAGGATTTACTCAGGATCTTATCCGGACATCGCTGTACAGCATCATCATCCGGAGATGGTGCTAGTGCTGTACGACATGGCTACACCGATTTTTAGTGCTGATTGGATTTTTTTTTTACAGATGTTTGGTCTCATCAGTGCTTATGCCTTTTTTATGGGTAAATATTCCAGTTGGTTATGGTTAGGCCTTACGGGCAATATCGTGAAATAGGAAACCACCGTTCACTTTTTACAGCAGCGCTTTATTCAGTCACACGCATTGGTTTCCTATTTCCACCTCCATTCTCTTTGTACACAAGTGCATGCGTCAAATGAACGAGTGGTTTCCTAAACCACGATATGGCCGGCCTTAGGCTTAGGCATGTTAGGGGCAGATAGCTAGACAGTACACAACTGAATGATACACGCCTTAAAAACTAAACTAAACAACAACAACAACACACCATTCCCATTAAAACATGACAAAACATTTTGAGCGTACGGAGCAGTAGCCTACAACTTACAAGTTACGTGGCTTGCAGCGCGAGCACGGCATGTCATCGCCGGATACACGGGCGTCGCGCCGTCTAACTTTTTAGACAGCTTGCATATATTCAGTTCAATGAATGAAGCCACTTACCTGATCAACCTCTAAGACTTCGTAGAAACTCAGCTGTACCTCCTCCACCAGATCAAACAGCTCTAGGTCTGTTTGATCCCATGCATCAGACGAGGAAGGACACGCCAGGAGAAACAAAATACAACAAACAAACATAGCTGCAAATTTGGAAAAGTTAGGATCAGTATGATATCGTCTGCTCCTCGCCATGTTGGCAGTAATCTCTGGCACAGACTGGCAGTATAGCAGTAACAGTGTTACTGTAACTAGAGTACCTACATAAAGAGAGTAGCGACAACCCAAGATTTGAACGCCATTTTGTTTCCCTGTTACGCAACATTTCTATTCAATTCCGATAAGCAACGGGTGTTCGACAATAGAAAGAATTCGAACGCCATTTTGTTTCCCAAGAAGTAGGACGTCTATGTCGCTACTCTCTTTATGTAGGTACTCTAACTGTAACACTGTTATAGCGCCAGCTGCGCCGTGACATAATAGTTGTCGAAAGTACATGAACCATCCCATGAACTAAAAATACGTATTTTTAGTTCAGTGGTTGTCTGTAAAACAGTCTATGGTGGATTGCCACTTGGTCTAATCTCACTTTGTCTAATGCCCGTGTGGTCTAATCCCATTTCGTCTACAACCAGTTTGTCTAATAACCATTTGTTTTGACTGCTACATAGCCCATAATACTATTTTGTCTAGTTACCAGTTAGGCTATGCCCATTTCGTCTAACCCTCTTGAGCTTAGTCTATCTGATTAGACGAACTGGTAATAGACCAAATGATCATTAGACAAAATGGGAAAACTAAGTAGACGAGGTGGCAATTAGATCACTTGATCTGTAGACAAAATGACAATTAGCCCAAATGGGTATTAGACCAAGTGATGAACTGATTACTAATTGTACCAAACGGTAATCATGCGTTTAGCCATGGTGGTATTAGACGATCTGGGAATTGTAGTAGACCAAGTGGCTATAAACCCATGACCAATCTACTCGACGTGGAATAAATGCAAAACGGCCCTAATGGCGTTGAAACACAAGGGGTAATGTGAATCAACAATGATCCCCCCTTTCCCGCCCTTTTCACAGTTTTGAACAAGAAAACAATGTAAGTTTCACCCCTTTCACATCGGCCCAAAACATTATGGTCTACTGTATGCAGAGTCCATGTATTCTTTCACTGACATCATAAGAGTTTTGACGTCGTTAATTCTTCTCAGGATTCGTCTCTTCTTGCTAATTCTGTGCAGCTCAATGCTAAAATGTAAACATAAACAAACGTGGTCCTTTTGTGATGTCACAATCGACGTTACGCGTGGGAAAATAGTTTGTTTACATCCGGTTCATTATGACGTCACAATAGGTATGCGCAATTAATCAGGCCAATGCGCTTGTGTTTTGCGCGTCTCTGCGTCATGCTGACTCGCTACTATGGAAACGACACGCAGTTTCAGTAATAACAACAAAATAATTGAAATTCGCGCGTCAGGTCCAAAATATTAATAAAAAGTCAGAAAACACACTGAACTGAAGTGTGAAAGACGAAAAGACGAACAGACGAACCTTTCCGTTGGAACTTTTCGTGTAAACTACAAATTTTTGGAGTTAAGAACTCTTCTTTTTATTCGTGCACAGCTTATCACAAGGTCAGTATAAATCAAGTGTCTTTATTTCACAACAAAACCAACATGAAATATCTTAGCTTTACCATTTCACTAATAAGTCACTTAATCTAAGACTCGTTTGAACCTTTAAAATTGATTAGGGGTAGGATGGGGGGTCGGGTGTCCGGACACGTAACAAAAATAAAGCCTTCTTTTTTGTCTTTGAATTAAACAAAAACTATGCACTGAATAGTGCTAATCATCATCAATTTTTGTTCTCTATAATATTATCTAACACTTGTGTTCAAGAATTTAAGAAATATTGCTTGTAAACTGTTTCAAAATGCTGTTTAAAATCTACTGTCTGGATACACAACCTGTCCGGACACCCAACAACTGGGTATACGGGAAGGAATGATGTCAAATGATGATGTTGGTTTAGGTATGTTTGTATATTTATTTATTTTTTTCTGCTTTTGATTGTAATTATAGTGATGATGGTGCCGGTGAAGATGATCATGAATGATGATTTGATTTGATTTGATTTGATTTATTTGTCAAGTTCAGATATGGAAGCACATGGTAATTGGTATACATAAAGAAGAAGTTCATGAAAGCTCGACAGGATGACCAATGAAAGCTCGAAAGCTTATTTACAATGGGGTCCTAAAGAGAACAGAACAACTTGATGATGATGATAATGATGATGATGAAGATCGATGGCGTTTGTGGTAATGATATTGATGATGGTGATGGAGGTAGTGGTGGGAACGGTAGTGGTGGTGATGGTAGTGCTGATGACGATATTATGGTGACCTACTGTCGTGACAATGATATATTGGTGGAGGTTGTGATGATGATGATGGTTAGGATTAGTTTTTTTTTTTTTCATAAACAAGAAAAAAGTTAAAAGAATTACTAGGGGCATGGATGCGTACTCTAAAAGAGTATTAGATCTAAACTTGCGATAAAATCTTTGAATATTCGTTACAGGGATTTTTTTAAATACTTTTTTTTACATCGCTTCAAATGAATAAGGTGATCAATGATGATTTTATGATGTATTTGTCGAGGAAGAAATCTTTGATTTATAGCATGAAGACGACTTAGATGATAAAGATATAAATGATGATGATGATGATGATGACGATGAAGACGATGATAATGATGAGGAGGAGGATGAAGACGAAAGAGATGATAATAATAATGATAATAAGGATGATGAAGATGATCTATGATGATCTTGCTGCTGCTGCTGGTGATGATCATGAATATAATGATGGTGATGATGATGATGATGATGATGATGAAAATAATCATGGTGATGGTGACGATGATGGTGGTGCTGAATATGAATGATGATGATGAAGGAGATGATGGTGATGATGATGAAGATGAAGGAGATTATGTTGATAATGAAGAAAAAAGATGACATTCTCGGATCTATAATATCTATTTTAAAAATTAATAACAAATTAAATTTTAATTTTAACGGTAATAGCGAAGATATTTGTTTTATCTACATTTCAGTATCATGGGTGTCCACCAAATTTCAGTCATCATTGTCATCGTAGCTTTCACATTTACCAGAGCAGTAGACGACTTCCCGTCGAGAACCGACGTCCCCAGCGACTGCCCCGAAGCATCTAGCGGTTGCTGGTGCCACGACTCCTTCGCTCAGTGCTGGAGGACGTACGATGATTCACATGTAACAAGCGCCATGGGAAACCGAATCACACAGCTGTAAGATTACTAATAATTCTGGGCCCTCTTACATAAAAAAAGTTGCGATTAAACGCAAGTCAAAAAATTTAACGCAACTTGATTTTCAGCAAAGCAGAATTGAGTATTTGGGTCTTGCGTGTAATTTTTTTAAAGTTGCGTACAAAGCGAACTTAATTGTATGCATGGAACTAAAATAGTGACGACGATGCTGCATGATCATAACCTTACACGGAGGCACCACTGGCGAGTCTGAGCTGGCGTATTGTTGCATTTAATCTGTTGGTTCGCGCAAGCAAGAGCACGAGTCATGCAGAGACGAGCGTGGAATTTAACGGAGAAAAAGACAGACTTCTCCCGTAATGTACATTTCTCCATTTGTTTTTTTCTCTCTCTCTCTCTCTTTGACGGTCTTTTCTCCAGGCGCGTAGCCAGGGGGGGCGATCAGGGCGGTCGCCCCCCCCCCCAAAAAAAAAAAAAAAACGCCACAAAAAAACAAAGAAAAAAGAAAGAAAAATGAAGAGAAAAAAAAAAGCGTGAGCGAGAAAAGAAAAAGGTAAGAGGACGTAAGAAGAGCGGGAGCAGACTAGGAACAATGACAAAGAAACGTCAGAGCTTCCGCGCTTCGCTCCCCCCTCCCTGCACCCTCCCCCTAGGGAGTGCGCTTCGCGTGCTCACTACCACCCCCTAAAATGAAATTCTAGCTATGCCACTGCTTTTCTCTGCCCATTCTCTCTTTCTATTTCCCTTTCTCACTACTTGTATCTACCTAGATAATCAGAGAAAGAAGAGAGAAAGAGAGAGTAAGAGAAGGAACCTTATACTTGATTATTGACGAAGTAAGAAAAGATCAAGAGATGGAAAGAAATTCGAGGGAAGATTTGAAGTAACAAACAAAAGGGCAAAGTTTGAGGATTCCGACCTTTTGATGACGAAAATCAGTTTTGCAGAAATATAGTAACACATTACTGTTGTTGATTTTTTTTTAATGAAACAGAGAGTTACTGTACCAGACAAGCGAGGAAGTTGTGACGTACATTAGAGGCATGAGCGCCCTGAGAAAATTAAGGTGAGATTAGTAAGAAATATTTATTCATTTTTAATATGAAAACTTAGGGAACGAGGTGCCATGTTTGGTGAGTCTTTCAGTCAGCATATGATACAATATTTTTCAAATTTTCCGTCTTTGCCCAAAATTGAAAATTCATATGCGGAAAATTAAAGTAAGATCTACTTTATTATTTTTTTCATGATTGATTGTCAAATGGTTATGTCGGGGGGGGGGGGGATCGAAGGCAATATCATTCAACTTTATCCCCCCCCCCCCCTCCCTTGTTGGCGATAGATTGACGTCGATGCCGTGTTGACATAACTTCTATAGTTGGTGATCTTGTGTGGTGTACAGATGGACAGTCGCCTTGTTCCTTTCCATTATTATGGAATGGGAAAGAGCAGGTGGCACCTACTTGGAAATCAGGTCGAGCTTAAATTTCCATTTGCCTCCCCCTCCCTCCCGAAAAAGGGAAATCGTGACAAATTTCATGCATATCATTTCATGTCATCTTTTTTGGTGTGCGTGTGTAGGGGGAGACGCCAGAGAAAGCATAAAATCAAGAAATTACTGGAATTTTCTATGGATTTGTAATTTTTATTACTTTATGTTGCTTACATGTATGTTTGGATGCCCCATATCTTGACATTCTTGAAGAAAGACCCTGACGACGACGCCCCCGTCGCTATCAACATCACAAACACCACTTTATGGCCAAAGAGAATGATCAAAATGTCCAAAGAACTAGAGGTTTTATGTCTGATATTCCTTATCTTCTACTTTTCTACACGATCTTCTTGTGTGTTTTCCTCATTTGCCGTCCTCCCTCCTCCATCATTTCAACAGAATTTCAGAAGATGGCGTGAGCTTAGATTGCTCCTGCGACATCATCTACGCCCTCGACGACGAGCGAGTGACACTTATCGACCAGAACGAACTGGTGTTCGGCAACTGCCGTGAGCATGGCTTTCCTCTTGACAGGATGACTGCCAGACCCTTCATCAATCATTGCCGTAAGTTCACCGTTCATTGCACAAATATTCATCGAGAGCCCCCCTCCCCCACCATCCCAGCTATTTACATTCGGAAATCTGCAAAAGGGTAGTTCACAAGTTTAAAATAATATAAGTTGAGGAAGTAAAGGTTCAAATATTGATCACTGGGTTATTATGATTATGTCGATTGATCAAAAATCAGAATACGTCCAGATTAAAAATCCTACCATCAACTCAAGGGCCGGGCGGCGCCAGGGTATTTTGATAGGGGGAAAGTTGACCCATAGATGAATTTATTGACTTTTTACATGAAAAATAGGGTTGCAAGCCCCAGGCCTCTATTTCCCCTTTTTTTATCACTTGAAAAATCATGGGGGGCATTCGCCCCCGGCCCCCCCCCCCCTGTTGCGCCGCCCCTGCATCAACTTTGCTGTTGTGCTATATAGCAAGTGGTGGAATGATGACTTTCCAGATTTTTCGAGAAGAGTTGGTAGATTTTGTTGGCAGTAGAGCCAGTTGGTGCAGCGGATCGCACAGTAATTTCCTGACGAAAATTTACCTTTGGCTTGTATGGCATATACTCCTAGCCATTCAGTTTTAAAGATTTGTATAAAATAATGCAAAATATTTTTTCCAATTTGTAATCCAACCAGATATTCTTCGAATGCAAGATGCCGAAACACGCAAAAGGAGAGACGCTGATGACGAGGACGATGACGTCAGCAAGAGGGCAAGTCCTCGAAAGGGTGACAAACCAGCAGGTCACAAGATCAACTTGAAGGATCTTGACTCTAGTTCACCGACAAAGGTTCATCATCTTGTTTCCACTGATGATGCCGATCAACTGAAGCACCATCCAGCGTCGGATATTGTCAATTTCATCTCAAGGCACCGTCGGAATCGACGATCGGCAGCCACTGGTGACGAGGTTTCAGATGATTCGGAAAGAGGCGGACGTCAGAAGCGGTACGGCAACTACCCCCAAGCCATGAATCCACCGATGGGAGGTGGCAACTACCCCGCACCTGGTCAAGCACCTATGGGTCAGCTAGCGCAACAAGGTTACGCCGCTCCAGGAATGGGTGGACCGGTCGGTGGTGGTGGTGCAATGGCCAGCCCTATCGGTGGTGGTGGTGCGATGGCCAGGCCTGTCGGTTTTGGTGGTGCCATGGCCAGGCCTGTCGGTGGTGGTGGTGCCATGGCCAGGCCTGTCGGTGGTGGTGGTGCCATGGCCAGGCCTGTCGGTGGTGGTGGTGCCATGGCCAGGCCTGTCGGTGGTGGGCGAGCTGGGCCTCCAGGATATGGAGGGATCTCCCAAGCTGCAGGGGGGAATGATGAGGACTACAGCAGCAGCTCTGACGAGGAAGAGACGACAATTAGTGCCAAAGGTATTGTTCTAAATGCATAGCATATAACAGAGATTTCTCCACAAAGACTTGTATTGTGTAAGACATCTTAGTCCAGTGTAATAAAGAACTGCGACTGATTTGCTTATCAATACCATAAGTTCTCCATCCAATCGCAAACTAACAATTTCCCATTTCTTTTATACAAGTTACACTTTAAATAAAGTTACTGTCGATTAGAATCAATCGCAACTGTCTGTTAGCAGGTTAGGGACAGGATCGACCCAGGTGTATGTTAAAAGCTCTCGGAACTTTGTTGTTAACTTCACACTAAAACACTGATTGCCCTCAAGTCGACGCTTTGAAATCTCAACTGACGTTCATAGATTATGCAACGCACATTGAGATGTCATTAAATATCTTTATATTCCATTCAAGATTCACCATGATACCTAAGCTCATAATGTATTTCTTTTCTTTATACTCCTAAATCCTTTTGTTGTTGTTGTTGTTCACTATTGCAGTTATGGATAACATCAAGGCAGTGCTGGGTGCCACCAAGATTGACCTCCCCGTGGACATCAACGACCCTTACGACCTCGGACTCTTACTACGTCATCTAAGGCATCACTCCAATCTCCTGGCCAACATCGGCGACCCTGAAGTTCGAGAACAGGTCCTTAGCGCCATGCAGGAGGAAGAGGAGGAGGAGGAGCAAGATGCGGCCAACGGCGTCCGGGATAATGTCTTGAGCAATCTGAACGCGAACGGTCCCTATCGTGCTGGTTTTGGCGGCGGAGGAGGAGGGATGCATGCCGGTGGTGGTGGTGGTGGTGGTGGTGGAAGAGGAGGAATGGGGGTTGTCGGAGGAAGAGGAGGAGGCGGCGGCATGATGGGTTTTCCAGGGATGGGCGGACAAGGGAATGCCTACAATCCGGGTTATCGGCAAGGGTAGAAATAGAGAGATACCACCTAGATACGAACTCGATACGAGATAGATAACGTCTATTGGGAAAGTGGCCTGTCATGCAGCATGCTTTCTGCAGAATGGCTTCTGAGAATTGATTTCCTTGGGTTGCAGCATCTGTATTTGAAAAGACTTTTTCGATCACTTCTGGTAAGATCTCAGTGCTGGGCTCTTTCTGATGAGGTCTATAATCATTGCTTTAAAAGGAGACTGCGTGATTAAAAAAAAAAAAAGATTCAGTTAATCATATCTTGAAACACATCTTAAAAGATCAACTGAATATGAAATGCAACAAGGTGGATCTCGCCACAACGTTTGAAGGGGGAGGGGGAATTGGGGGGTTGTAATCGGACTTTGTTGAATACAACCGGACGTCATGTGTGTTCCTTGAATTTGACAAAATAAGGTACACTGCATGGAGGGCACTGGTGGACATAAAGGGGTGAAGGTATTGCTGTATGGCTGAGATGTAGGCCTAGATACGAAGGAAACCTCTTGATTTTGAATATTGAATATAATGCTCAAATTGTCAAATACGATCATTGCATGATATTTGTAATTTCTCTTTGTGTAAACCAAAATAAAATTTGACAAACCATTTCACACAATGAAGAGTAGTAGTTACGTTTATTTATGAAAGGAAATATCGGAAGCAAAGAAACTCTTTGAGCAGATTATCAATTCGGCCCCCAAATATCTTGCTCTGTTTTTTTTTTAATACGGGAACATCACAACTACAGCAGAACGTTTTTGACGGGGGAGGGCTGATCACAGGTTTCGTTCTGGAAGATTTATGGAAGGGATTTAATTCAATGGGCTCTGATAAAAACAATGCAGCTGAAAACGAATTTTTGCCTTATTTTCTTTAATCACAGACAAAGAAAAAAGAATATTTGTAGTCACCATTTATAAATCCTGAAAGAAACAAAAAGTAGAGAAACACTATGAATATGAATGTAAGAAGCTGATTGGGAAATGCATGCTAGTGAGATACATATTCATATTTTGAATGTACAAGATGGTAAAAAAAGATTTTGATAACCGATTTTTTTTAAAGCATGAAATACATTGAATTTCGCCGTATAAATGTAGCACAAGCACATTTAATGAAATTGCTTTCAAAGATTTTTTTTTATAAAATAGAGTACACCATCAGAAATTCTGATAGCTAATCTCTGTTAACCCCCCCCCCCCCCCCCAAAAAAAAAAAAACGAATATGCGTTGCGTCATTTTCCTGACATACGAAAGGTGGCACGGTCTTTGTGACTGTTAACATCATCTTAACCATCATCTTAATCATCATCATTACTGTATTGCTATGTTTACGTAAATGTTAGACTTAATGGATGAGTAAAAATGACATACAAGTATCGGAACACCTAACATTTGAACTGCACACTATTATGTTGATTATCAAGAGATCTATAATGATAAGAACGTCTTCAGAAAAGTGCACAGTTGAGAGTTTCAAGTGGAAACTTGCACTTTTCTGAAGTGATTGAAAAAATGGTTTCAAAATTCCTGTCAAAAATTATAAAGAAACAAACAAAAAAAAAACTTTCAAACATTCTCTCTTAACCAATTTTGACAGGAATTTGAGCACTTTTTATCAGCTTTTCTTTTTTTTCTAAGTGGAAATACCAGTATTTTTTTTCCTGTTTTGCTACCTTTACTTATAACAGTTACATATCTGATTTCAATTGAAAAGTTAAAAAGATGCCGATGGACAAACAGTCATCTTGAACTTTCCATTGCAATTGTTAAATTGAAGAGTTTAGTGCTAATTTTCCTTCAAAAAAATCCCAGCATCAAACGGCAATAGGGAGCTTTAGATTGGCGACGTGAGTCCTGTGACGCGGAATCTTGGCAAAAATGTTGTTATGCGCAAGCGCAAGACACGTTTCCAGTCCATATATCCTGCGTCGTCCTATTTTCACGACGGTTCTGTACGGAAGCTTAAAAGTGCCACCTAGAAGGCGACTTGTGTAACTCGCCAAGGCGCCTTGTTCTAGCCAAAAAGCCCGGAAGGCGGCTCGCCAAGGCGCCTTGTCTGAGACGAGAAGGCGAGATGGCGACTTGTACAAAGTCGCCAAGGCACCTTGTCTAATACGAGAAGGCGAGATGGCGACTTGTACAAAGTCGCCAAGGCGCCTTGTCTAAGACGAGAAGGCGAGAAGGTGACTTGTACAAACTCGCCAAGGCGCCTTGTCTTAGACGAGAAGGCGTGATGGCGACTTGTACAAAGTCGCGAAGGCGCCTTGTCTAAGACGAGAAGGCGAGAAGGTGACTTGTAAAAAAATTGCCAAGGCGCCTTTGTCTAAGACGAGAAGGCGAGATGGCGACTTGTACAAAGTCGCCGTGGCGCCTTGTCTAAGACGAGAAGGCGAGAAGGTGACTTGTGAAAACTCGCCAAGGCGCCTTGTCTAAGACGAGAAGGCGAGATGGTGACTTGTACAAAGTCGCCAAGGCGCCTTGTCTAAGACGAGAAGGCGAGAAGGTGACTTGTACAAACTCGCCAAGGCGCCTTTGTCTAAGACGTAAAAGTGAGAAGGTTGCACGCGGCGCGGACGAACGTGCGTGTACGTACGTAGCTGGATCATGTACTCACGTGTTACGTCCGTATCAGGACAACTCCCCCAGAGGACAACTCCCACCTCACCTGACAACTCCCCCGGAGGATAAGTCCCCCGGAGGACATCTCCCCCGGAGGACAACTCCCCGGAGGACAACTCCCCCGAGGACAAATCCCCAGCAGGACAACTTCCCCGGGAACGACTCCCATCTGACACTACCCCGGAGGACATCTCCCCCCCCCTTTAGGACAAGATTAATGACCAGAGGAAATTGATTTTTATGACCACGCCTGGCACGTGAGGAGCCGTAAAAACTTTCCTTCTTTCTTTCTTTTTTAAATCAAACTTAAGTAATTGATCAAGTATTTTTTATTACAACTTTCCCGGAGGAGAACAGCTCCTCGAGGATAACAACAGGGATAGGAGAGGGGTAGAGGTTAATTGTTACTCGTTTAATAAGGTATACGGTAATTTGCCGCTCTGATTGCTAACATTTTTTGAAAATTTCCACCCCTTTTGCTCCCATTTATCGTGCCCATTTTTAAGTACACATTCAAGAAAATAAAAACTCTAGTAATGGGTACGCTTTTCAGCCCAAGGGTGTTGGGTTTGGCAGCTTCAGCGGCACACTCCCATCGGAACGAAATTTGATCATCAGAAAGGATTAAAATGAAGAAAGGAAGGTGAGGAACCTAAGTAGGAAGCTACAAAAGTAGAGAATGGTGTATCTAGTCGTAGTCTTCAGGAAAAGGGGAGATAGGCCATAATCACTTCGCTCGATCAGCAGCCGCCGTTCTTTTTTTCCTAAATGCACAATTTTAGGCAAGATATCAAATGAAAAAAATTTACTTTTTAGGGGAGGGGGTCAACTACCCCCTCCCCCCGAGATCCGGTATCAACCCCTTTGTTAAACTCACTGACTATAAATGAAAATAAAACCTTAACGGAATTCTGTTTTTTATCACGTAAATGTACGTATGTCATGTATTTGTTTAAGTTCTGTTACTGAAGAAATGTTTAAAAAGTGTTTACAAAAGAATTTGTCAATGTATTACATGTACATAAATGCAAAGCTGTGCAAGAGCAAACACTTGAAAATGTTACTTAATGGCGAAGCCGGTTTTGAAATCTTTTCGAGTCAAGCTATACATAGAAAATTAAGAAAGTTTAAATTGCTACATGGCAGAATTGGAGCAAACAATCTAAATCGTGATAGGAGTTAGTTATCTCCCGCCTGTAGCTTGAAAAGCAAACATTGCTTTATTTCTTGTGAAATCTCTCTCGGGTTTAGGCAAAATAGTGCTTGGCTTAAATACCCACAGTGCACCCGTCACTAGTGAATAATCAAAGGAAAAACACAATTTTCTTTGGTATACATTTTTTGAAGGACGTGTCAGAGCAGAAAACTGTTTGTAGAAAAGTTGAAACTATAAGATATATTGTATTTAGAAAAAAATATAAAGGATAATAAAGGTTGAATTCAGGCCTCGACACACACCCACACAGACGTAAATCGTCCAGGTGTGAAATGCCTGTTTTTGGATAAGTATAAAACAGTTTTTCTCTATGATGTTACATTCAGTGATGATGATAATATAACATAAATATTTGTATCTCTGACATAATGTTTGAAATGATTTCACTTGTTTTATTAACGGTTTTTTCAAGAAAATAAATATTTAAAAACAGGGATTTTTAAAATCAAACTTTTGCACACACTCTAATGTATGTTTGTTTTGTATGATTGTTGTTTTCCATTCTCAAACTAATACAATTGATATTGTATAAAACACATTGGTTAATGAGTTTTATTAGTAAGCTGAAGTTTTACCAAACATAGTTGTAATCGTCATATCATGTTCGATGTTTGTTTATTTTTGTACGCAAACATTATGGAATCAAATATCTGACAAACATGGACTGGATTGGTGTAATTTTTGATAAGTAAACTTAAGTTTTCTCCAAGCTTTATGACTGAAAGATTTCTATAAAAAGAAAAAATAATAAGAACAAAGACATAAATCTCTAGCTTTCAGGTCAGCTGAATGTAGATATTCTAAGTTAGAAAAAATGATTAATTTCATCAGCGAATTAGATATCAAAGCTCAATATGTGTCCATATTTGTCAAAAAGAATCTGACGATGACTTTTCCTTTTTGTTTATCTTTTACTCTTGAATGAGGGTACTTTATAATTAATGTTTTCATGTGGTTTCAGCGCAATAATTCTATGATACTCGCACATGCTCGCTGGACGCTAAATATGTAGAAGCACAAGTCCTTTACCAAAAATGAAATGGAGAATATATGCATTCAGTACAAAATTCCGTTAAGGTTTTATTTTCATGTATAGTCAGTGAGTTAGGGGCGGATACCGGATCTCGGGAGGGGGGTGGTTGACCCCTCCCCTGAAAAGTAAGATTTTTAAATATGATATCTTGCCTGAAAAATTGTGCGGAAAAGCGTACCCATTACTAGAATTTTTTTCTTGAATGTGTACTTTGGCGCAAAATTGGGAGCAAAAGGGTGAAATTTCTCCAAAAAGGTTATCAATTAGAGGCGACAAATCACCATAAACCTTGTTAAACGAGTAACAACTCTCTACCCCTCACCCACCCCCGTTTGTCATCCCCGAGGAGCTGTTCTCCTCCGGGAGAGTTTGAATTTTAGAAAATACTGAATTAATTATTAAGTTTGATAGAAAAAAGAGAAAGATTTATTTTACAGTTCCTCACGAGCAAGGCGTTGTCATAAAAATAAATTTTCATCCGTAATTTTGTCCTTAAAGGTGAGGGGGGGGGATGTCCTCCGGGGGAGTTGTCCTCCGGGTGAGATGTCCTCCGGGGGACTTATCCTCCGGAGGAGTTGTCAGGTGGGGTGGGAGTCGTCCCCGGGGGAGTTGTCCCTCGGGGGAGTTGTCCTGATACGGACGTAACACGTGAGTACATGATCCAGCTACGTACGTACACGCACGTTCGTCCGCGCCGCGTGCAACCTTCTCACTTTTACGTCTTAGACAAAGGCGCCTTGGCGAGTTTGTACAAGTCGCCATCTCGCCTTCTCTTCTTAGACAGGGCGCCTTGGCGAGTTTGTACAAGTCGCCATCTCACCTTCTCGTCTTAGACAAAGGCGCCTTGGCGATTTTTTACAAGTCACCTTCTCGCCTTCTCGTCTTAGACAAGGCGCCTTGGCGACTTTGTACAAGTCACCATCTCGCCTTCTCGTCTTAGACAAGGCGCCTTGGCGAGTTTCACAAGTCACCTCTCGCCTTCTCGTCTTAGACAAGGCGCCTCGGCGAGTTTGTACAAGTCGCCATCTCGCTTCTCGTCTTAGACAAAGGCGCCTTGGCAATTTTTACAGGTCACCTTCTCTCCTTCTCGCCTTAGACAAGGCGCCTTCGCGACTTTGTACAAGTCGCCATCACGCCTTCTCGTCTTAGACAAGGCGCCTTGGCGAGTTTGTACAAGTCCACCTTCTCGCCTTCTCGTCTTAGACAAGGCGCCTTGGCGACTTTGTACAAGTCGCCATCTCGCCTTCTCGTTTTAGACAAGGCGCCTTGGCGACTTTGTATAAGTTGCCATCTCGCCTTCTCGTCTCAGACAAGGCGCCTTGACGAGCCGCCTTCCGGGCTTTTGGCTAGAACAAGGCGCCTTGGCGAGTTACACAAGTCGCCTTCTAGGTGGCACTTTAAAGCTTCCGTAGTTCTGGGGCCAGTTTAATACAGTCCTCTCCAATTTCGCGACGAGAATCCTTTCTTGACCTTTTTTTATGACGCAACAATGCTTCACCCTTTGTCCGCGCGCTTTGTCTGTCTTCCCGAATCTAAAGCCACTTTTTCCAACACGACGCGAGGAAAGAGGAGAACGCAAGTCACCCAGGAAGATTCCGCGTCACAGGACTCGCGTCGCCTATCTAAAACTCTATAATTACAATGCAACAAAAATGGGCACTTTATGTGCACCACAAAATGTGGACCCTCTCCCACAAATGGGTATAGCTCAGAATGCAGTCTTCTCATCATGATCATTCTTTGGAAATCCGCCATTGACTCGGCCGTTTTCCATCTCTTTCATTTCCTCTTCTGGGGTTTCCTGCATATTCATGAAGAAAAGAAAAAAAAAACAAACAAAAAAAGTATCAAAGTTAAAATCATTATTTTTAGAAAGTGTCTTTTCTTTCGTCTGATATCTATTGACATCATCTCATACATGTCATAAGTACAAAAAATTCCTGATCCGTATTGGTTCATTTATATATTATTATTTATTTGTCTGTTAGTTGTTTATTCATTCACTAATTCATTCATTTATTCACTTATTCGTTTGATTGGTTTATCTACTCATGCATTATTCATCTAGGTCCATGCTTACTTTCATTTATTAATTGCAGTTTTATTTGTACACGTATCATTGTCAGTTATACAAAACTGCTTTCACATCTCCCCAATCACATGATACCATATGCATGATATGGCCATCAAAATATCAATTCTCCACCTATGCTGTGTTGCTGATCATGAAGTTGGAGATACTCATACAGCAGCAAATTCTTCTGTTCGAAATCAGATAGCTCCTGTCAAATATACTTGATTTAAGACATAAATCTAACCGTTTTCAGACGCCCTAGTGAGCGTATATAGTAGGTCGCATCCTCGGGCGACATTTGCTCGGCGTCAGTTTTGTACGCTAACCGAATATTGAACTTGCACCCCTAGACCAAACACTAGACCCTGGTCCTATATAGCCTTAAAGCACAGCTGAATTATTCGGGGCTAAAACCCTATTCTATTGTTTTATTGTCCATATATGGTTATTTCTCTTTACCTACAATGAAAAAAGGGGGAAAATACTTCATCCAAACTCAAGGTCAAACTTAAAATGCGGAAAATATATAGATCAACAATAATAATAGCATTGTTTAAAAAAAAACACATAGAAGATGAACAATCACATTTGATTGTTATTATTATGAGTATTGTCGTATTATCATTTTCACTGCAGCCCCGACTCTAACCGTGTAGCCTACCTTTGAAAAAATCAAAGCCCGGAGTAATTCGCATGAGCAAATGTCTGGTAACCCCAGTAAGGTGGAAAGGGGGGGGGAGGGGGGTGGATAAAAGGAGAGAAGGAGACGCCATGAAGGGTCAAACAAGGGCGGCTTACCGCCCGGTGTTGTCACTCTATATTCAAAGGTGTAACCATGATCGTTCGGCAACCCACAATTTCATCCCTCTTTCGCGGTGTTTCAAGTACATTTTCAGCCATTTTTACCCCTATTTGGCACAAAACGGGTACCAAATTGGCCTTTAAAAACACTCTTATTTTTTCGCATTCCAAGTACACTTTCACTAAGCCGCCCCTAAATTCCATTCACGTCTGAGTCAAAAAACAGAATTGCAAACAAGAACCAGAAATTTTTTTTTTTTCGATTTGAGTACAAGCTCATAAAAACAACCCCTTTTTTTTAACATGCTCAAAAAAGACCCCCTTTTGCGCGAAATTTCAAACGATCATCAGGATCATGCGTACACGAAGTCAATACAGAGTGCAACACTGGGGCTTACCGTGTCTCGTCTGATTTCTTCTTTTCCGCAACGCATCTTGTACTTCACTGACTCAGGGCAAGTACCAAAACAGGGCGTCTGTCATGTTGTTTATCAGGCAGGGGTCAATGGTTGCAGGATCCTGGAATCCTGAAAGAGAATTATACGAATCCATAACTTCATTATCATGTTCTAGATGAGGATTTTATTCTTTCCTATGTCTTAAAGCTGTAACAGCCCTCCTACCTGGGCCCTCCGGACTTGCAAGAAATCGCACGTTTGACTGCATCGAGGCTCCCATTTTCGTCTGTTTGGTTAGAGAGGAGGATTATGAACTTAATCCAATGCGTGTG
This sequence comes from Echinometra lucunter, assembly GCA_029962745.1. Lineage (NCBI taxonomy): Eukaryota > Metazoa > Echinodermata > Echinoidea > Camarodonta > Echinometridae > Echinometra > Echinometra lucunter. The sequence goes on from CM057167.1 coordinate 7,878,218, forward strand.
TCGGTCATGATTTTTTATATCACAACCAGAACCTTACTGCACACGCGGCGGTACGTCGGGCTCGGACACTGAAGTGGGGCTGCACCTTTCGTTTGGGGGGACAAAAAGGTGGCCCCTTATATTGTCCGACGGTCCGCCGCCCCTGCCTTACTAGGAAGTCTTTCAAAACCCCTTGATTTGAAAAAATAAACACAACAAGCAAACTTACCTGTCAGGGCGCTGACTGCCATGCCAACTACCATGGTAACAACCAATCCATAGGAAAGTAGTAGAGAAAAGATATGTGATACACACGGATCAAATATACAGACAAGAGAAAAGAAGAGGGAAAAAATCTAATAAGTTGCACTTCAGGAGCAAAACATTAGGATTTCCCTGGTCTAAAAAGGCTTTTTATAACCGATGCTTGAACCTAGTTAGATTGTCAAAGATCATTCAACGGTTTCCTTCACTTATGATAAATAATTCATTCCCGGGATTTCTTCATTTTGAATTAATAATAATAATAATATTCTGCATTTATATAGGGCCCAATACATCTCTCTGAGACGTGTCTAAGCGCTTTACAGAAATACTATTATCCCGGTCATCGGATTCATGCAGGCTTGCCAGCACACAATGTATGCACCATCTCCACTCCCAAGGGAGCATTGTGAGCATTGTGAGTAAAGTTTAGGTATCAGGGGCGGTAGTCGATTCAATGCGCGGAATAAGTCTGATTCATGCCGAAAATTGAGTGAAATACTAAAATTTCAACTGAAATACTGAACTGAATACCGGCTCACTCAGATATTAATAATCCATTATACACATGAATTTGTGAAAAGCTATGTTTCCCAGCCATCGGATTATCACGTTATCGCGTAACACGACATTTCGTTAATGATTATATACCCTAAATTCCCGAAAGGTAGGTGTTACGTTCGTTGTTGTTGACTTTGGTTTTTGCAATTTACAAACGTGTATCAATTATTATTTACGTCTGGGACCGACCTTTAACGTCACCACAAGGTGTAATGGCCTTATGGCTATATGAATCGGTTAGTTTGGTGTCGGTTTAGAGTCACTTCGGGGTTGAGACTGTGTGGTATTACCCTGATACTTCTGGACCGAAGTCGTCGCTTCACTTGTGTAATCTGATGGCCAACTAGTAAACTCTGTTTCAACCGTAGAGTACATTGCTGCAGTGGAGCTATTGGCAGAGGGGCAATCCTCGATGGACAGGGGGTTCTGTCCCCGGTAGGAGGGGTGTAGAATGGATCCCACCTGATCCAGCCGATGAAGAGGAGACTACTCAAAAAGCCAGCTAAAGCACCCTTTTGATATGAAAGCAAAATTAGCATTAAACAGGTTAAAAAGTTCATGTTCTGACACTTCACTTGGAAATTGGAATTGCTGTTATTTCCTCCTGACTGTGATTGCATCCGAGTCTGTATATTATTTTCCAGATTACGAGTGGTCATCAAAACACAACACATATAAAGTAAAATACATAAAAGGCCTTTAGAAAACAGAACTTATGATAAATTCATCGCCCACGGGAACCGGATGACTCGAGTATTAAGTCTATGGTTATCTAAGAATTCAGCAGTCGATGAGTTGATTAAAATAAAACTAGGTTATAAAATATTTGACTCTCACTATTCATAACTATCTTTTATTCCAATCTTTCTTTTTTTTTACTCAGTAATCTTTATGGAAGTGTCGTGGTCTGGTGGTTCTGACTCTCGTCTTTCAATCAGAGTCGTGGGTTCGAATCCCAGCCATGGCGTTAATTTCCTTCAGCAAGAAATTCATCCAAATTGTGCTGCACTCTGCCCAGGTGAGGTGAATGGGTACCTGGCAGGAATTCATTCCTTGAAATGCTTGCTGCCGGGCTAAAGCTGGGGTAATAATATCCAAGTCCTTTGGAAGCGCATAGAGACGTTATACCATAACGTGATATGCGCTATTATATACAAGAACTGTATATTATTATTATGGCACTGACTGCTATCCATATAGACCATGAACCTACTAGAATAGGACATTTACTGTTTCGTATTTTCTCCATTATCTCTCAAGGTGCAGCCCTGTCTCCTTCCAGAGGCGTCGGTCCGGGGGGGGGGGGGGAGGGGTTGCCGAACAAACCAAAGTGAGGGAAACTGCTCCATTATCCATGATCGAACATATGCTTATTATGACCATCATCATCATCACTGGATCAAGGAAGGTTCCCGTTAACCCATTCATGACAGAGGTCCACATTTGTGGTTTGGCCTAATATCTTTTGATGCAAAGCCCTAAAAATCATACCAAATACATGAGCAGAAGAGCAAAAAATTCTACACAAACTGGGCCCATTTGGGTTGCGTTAATATTTGTTCTTTGATGCTGAAAATTTTTAAAGGAAAATAAAATTAAAATCCTTAAATTGGCAATGTGATAGAAAGTTTAAAATCACCATTTCCCCCTGCAAATTGGCAACTTTTTGACTTCTCATCATAATTTCCGTCAATTTATTTTCATTTCAGATACATGACGTTTAATAAGAAAATGTAGCAATAAATAAAAATGTTGGTTTGCAAATATGAAGAATAAAGCTGATCAAATTAGGCTTTAAATAATTCCTGTCAGGAAGGGTTAACATTCCATTTCTAGTAGATCTATAATGATCGACTCACCTTGCCGTTGCATCTGTGGCAATAAATACCCAAGAAAGACACCAACAGAGCCAGACGGTAGCTCAGCTACGGAATACGACAGCTATCAAACAGTCGTGATAAAGAAAGGATTTTGCAAATAATTATGATTGGGATCGACGAAGATCTTTGTGGTTTCAAGAGCAAGTATTGGTCATTACTGCAACAAATGAGAAAATATTAGTTTGAGGTATTTTTTCGCCGTGCCACTTTGAACGGATTTTTTTTTAGGGCCTTTGTCCTTGCTCGAGCTACTCGCTGGCCAAGAAAAAGGTAGGACCCGTCGCGAGTAATCGCTCGAGCAT
>CM057167.1:7881703-7931703 GCA_029962745.1 Echinometra lucunter
ATCGGCAGCCACTGGTGACGAGGTTTCAGATGATTCGGAAAGAGGCGGACGTCAGAAGCGGTACGGCAACTACCCCAAGCCATGAATCCACCGATGGGAGGTGGCAATACCCCGCACCTGGTCAAGCACCTATGGGTCAGCTAGCGCAACAAGGTTACGCCGCTCCAGGAATGGGTGGACCGGTCGGTGGTGGGGTGGGGCAATGGCAGCCCTATCGGTGTGTGTTGTTGCGATGGCAGGCCTGTCGGTTTTGGTGGTGCGATGGCCAGGCCTGTCGTGGTGGTGGTGCCATGGCCAGGCCTGTCGGTGGTGGTGGTGCCATGGCCAGGCCTGTCGGTGGTGGTGGTGCCATGGCCAGGCCTGTCGGTGGTGGGCGAGCTGGGCCTCCAGGATATGGAGGGATCTCCCAAGCTGCATGGGGGGGAATGATGAGGACTACAGCAGCAGCTCTGACGAGGAAGAGACGACAATTAGTGCCAAAGGTATTGTTCTAAATGCATAGCATATACAGAGATTTCTCCACAAAGACTTGTATTGTGTAAGACATCTTAGTCCAGTGTAATAAAGAACTGCGACTGATTTGCTTATCAATACCATAAGTTCTCCATCCAATCGCAAACTAACAATTTCCCATTTCTTTATAAAAGTTACACTTTAAATAAAGTTACTGTCGATTAGAATCAATCGCAACTGTCTGTTAGCAGGTTAGGGACAGGATCGACCCAGGTGTATGTTAAAAGCTCTCGGAACTTTGTTGTTAACTTCACACTAAAACACTGATTGCCTCCCTCAAGTCGACGCTTTGAAATCTCAACTGACGTTCATAGATTATGCAACGCACATTGAGATGTCATTAAATATCTTTATATTCCATTCAAGATTCACCATGATACCTAAGCTCATAATGTATTTCTTTTCTTTATACTCCTAAATCCTTTTGTTGTTGTTGTTCACTATTGCAGTTATGGATAACATCAAGGCAGTGCTGGGTGCCACCAAGATTGACCTCCCCGTGGACATCAACGACCCTTACGACCTCGGACTCTTACTACGTCATCTAAGGCATCACTCCAATCTCCTGGCCAACATCGGCGACCCTGAAGTTCGAGAACAGGTCCTTAGCGCCATGCAGGAGGAAGAGAGGAGGAGAGCAAGATGCGCCCAGGCGTCCGGGATAGGAGTGCTTGACAATCTGAACGCGAAACGGTCCCTATCGTGCTGGTTTTGGCGGCGGAGGAGGAGGGATGCATGCCTGGTGGTGGTGGTGGTGGTGGTGGGTGAGGAGAGGAGGATGGGGGTTGTCGGAGGGTGGCGGCATGGGAAGGAGGGGGGGGGGGAGGAGATGGTTTTCCAGGGATGGGCGGACAAGGAATGCCTACAATCCGGGTTATCGGCAAGGGTAGAAATAGAGAGATACCACCTAGATACGAACTCGATACGAGATAGATGATACGTCTATTGGGAAGTGGCCTGTCATGCAGCATGCTTTCTGCAGAATGGCTTCTGAGAATGATTTCCTTGGGTTGCAGCATTCTGTATTTGAAAAGACTTTTTCGATCACTTCCTGGTAAGATCTCAGTGCTGGGCTCTTTCTGATGAGGTCTATAATTCATTGCTTTTAAAGGAGACTGCGTGATTAAAAAAAAAAAAGATTCAGTTAATCATATGCTTGAAACACATCTTAAAAGATCACTGAATAGAAATGCAACAAGGTGGATCTCGCCACAACGTTTGAAGGGGGAGGGGGAATTGGGGGGTGTAATCGGACTTGTTGAATACAACCGGACGTCATGTGTGTTCCTTGAATTGACAAAATAAGGTACACTGCATGGAGGGCACTGGTGGACATAAAGGGGTGAAGGTATTGCTGTATGGCTGAGATGTAGGCCTAGATACGAAGGAAGGAAGGAAACCTCTTGATTTTGAATATTGAATATAATGCTCAAATTGTCAAATACGATCATTGCATGATATTTGTAATTTCTCTTTGTGTAAACCAAAATAAAATTTGACAAACCATTTCACACAATGAAGAGTAGTAGTTACGTTTATTTATGAAAGGAATATCGGAAGCAAAGAAACTCTTTGAGCAGATTATCAATTCGGCCCCAAATATCTTGCCTCTGTTTTTTTTTTTAATACGGGAACATCACAACTACAGCACAGAACGTTTTTGACGGGGGGAGGGCTGATCACAGGTTTCGTTCTGGAAGATTTATGGAAGGGATTTAATTCAATGGGCTCTGATAAAAACCAATGCAGCTGAAAACGAATTTTTGCCTATTTTCTTTAATCACAGACAAAGAAAAAAGAATATTTGTAGTCACCATTTATAAATCCTGAAAGAAACAAAAAGTAGAGAAACACTATGAATATGAATGTAAGAAGCTGATTGGGAAATGCATGCTAGTGAGATACATATTCATATTTTGAATGTACAAGATGGTAAAAAAAGATTTTGATAACCGATTTTTTTTAAAGCATGAAATACATTGAATTTCGCCGTATAAATGTAGCACAAGCACATTTAATGAAATTGCTTTCAAAGATTTTTTTTTATAAAATAGAGTACACCATCAGAAATTCTGATAGGCTATCTCTGTTTAAACCCCCCCCCCCCCCCCAAAAAAAAAAAAACGAATATGCGTTGCGTCATTTTCCTGACATACGAAAGGTGGCACGGTCTTTGTGACTGTTAACATCATCTTAACCATCATCTTAATCATCATCATTACTGTATTGCTATGTTTACGTAAATGTTAGACTTAATGGATGAGTAAAAATGACATACAAGTATCGGAACACCTAACATTTTGAACTGCACACTATATGGTTGATTATCAAGAGATCTATAATGATAAGAACGTCTTCAGAAAAGTGCACAGTTGAGAGTTTCAAGTGGAAACTTGCACTTTTCTGAAGTGATTGAAAAAATGGTTTCAAAATTCCTGTCAAAAATTATAAAGAAACAAACAAAAAAAAAACTTTCAAACATTCTCTCTTAACCAATTTTGACAGGAATTTGAGCACTTTTTATCAGCTTTTCTTTTTTTTCTAAGTGGAAATACCAGTATTTTTTTTCCTGTTTTGCTACCTTTTACTTATAACAGTTACATATCTGATTTCAATTGAAAAGTTAAAAAGATGCCGATGGACAAACAGTCATCTTGAACTTTCCATTGCAATTGTTAAATTGAAGAGTTTAGTGCTAATTTTCCTTCAAAAAAATCCCAGCATCAAACGGCAATAGGGAGCTTTAGATTGGCGACGTGAGTCCTGTGACGCGGAATCTTGGCAAAAATGTTGTTATGCGCAAGCGCAAGACACGTTTCCAGTCCATATATCCTGCGTCGTCCTATTTTCACGACGGTTCTGTACGGAAGCTTAAAAGTGCCACCTAGAAGGCGACTTGTGTAACTCGCCAAGGCGCCTTGTTCTAGCCAAAAAAGCCCGGAAGGCGGCTCGCCAAGGCGCCTTGTCTGAGACGAGAAGGCGAGATGGCGACTTGTACAAAGTCGCCAAGGCACCTTGTCTAATACGAGAAGGCGAGATGGCGACTTGTACAAAGTCGCCAAGGCGCCTTGTCTAAGACGAGAAGGCGAGAAGGTGACTTGTACAAACTCGCCAAGGCGCCTTGTCTTAGACGAGAAGGGCGTGATGGCGACTTGTACAAAGTCGCGAAGGCGCCTTGTCTAAGACGAGAAGGCGAGAAGGTGACTTGTAAAAAAATTGCCAAGGCGCCTTTGTCTAAGACGAGAAGGCGAGATGGCGACTTGTACAAAGTCCGCCGTGGCGGCCTTGTCTAAGACGAGAAGGCGAGAAGGTGACTTGTGAAAACTCGCCAAGGCGCCTTGTCTAAGACGAGAAGGCGAGATGGTGACTTGTACAAAGTCGCCAAGGCGCCTTGTCTAAGACGAGAAGGCGAGAAGGTGACTTGTACAAACTCGCCAAGGCGCCTTTGTCTAAGGACGTAAAAGTGAGAAGGTTGCACGCGGCGCGGACGAACGTGCGTGTACGTACGTAGCTGGATCATGTACTCACGTGTTACGTCCGTATCAGGACAACTCCCCCAGAGGACAACTCCCACCTCACCTGACAACTCCCCCGGAGGATAAGTCCCCCGGAGGACATTCTCCCCCGGAGGACAACTCCCCGGAGGACAACTCCCCCGAGGACAAATCCCCAGCAGGACAACTTCCCCGGGAAACGACTCCCATCTGACACTACACCCGGAGGACATCTCCCCCCCCCCCTTTAGGACAAGATTAATGACCAGAGGAAAATTGATTTTTATGACCACGCCTGGCACGTGAGGAGCCGTAAAAACTTTCCTTCTTTCTTTCTTTTTTAAATCAAACTTAAGTAATTGATCAAGTATTTTTTATTACAACTTTCCCGGAGGAGAACAGCTCCTCGAGGATAACAACAGGGATAGGAGAGGGGTAGAGGTTAATTGTTACTCGTTTAATAAGGTATACGGTAATTTGCCGCTCTGATTGCTAACATTTTTTGAAAAATTTCCACCCCTTTTGCTCCCATTTTACCGTGCCCATTTTTAAGTACACATTCAAGAAAATAAAAACTCTAGTAATGGGTACGCTTTTCAGCCCAAGGGTGTTGGGTTTGGCAGCTTCAGCGGCACACTCCCATCGGAACGAAATTTGATCATCAGAAAGGATTAAAAATGAAGAAGAAGGAAGGTGAGGAACCTAAGTAGGAAGCTACAAAAGTAGAGAGAATGGTGTATCTAGTCGTAGTCTTCAGGAAAAGGGGAGATAGGCCATAATCACTTCGCTCGATCAGCAGCCGCCGTTCTTTTTTCCTAAATGCACAATTTTAGGCAAGATATCAAATGAAAAAAATTTACTTTTTAGGGGAGGGGGGTCAACTACCCCCTCCCCCCGAGATCCGGTATCAACCCCTTTGTTAAACTCACTGACTATAATGAAAATAAAACCTTAACGGAATTCTGTTTTTTATCACGTAAATGTACGTATGTCATGTATTTGTTTAAGTTCTGTTACTGAAGAAATGTTTTAAAAAGTGTTTACAAAAGAATTTGTCAATGTATTACATGTACATAAATGCAAAGCTGTGCAAGAGCAAACACTTGAAAATGTACTTAATGGCGAAGCCGGTTTTGAAATCTTTTCGAGTCAAGCTATACATAGAAAAATTAAGAAAGTTTAAATTGCTACATGGCAGAATTGGAGCAAAACAATCTAAATCGTGATAGGAGTTAGTTATCTCCCGCCTGTAGCTTGAAAAGCAACATTGCTTTATTTCTTGTGAAATCTCTCTCGGGTTTAGGCAAAATAGTGCTTGGCTTTAAATACCCACAGTGCACCCGTCACTAGTGAATAATCAAAGGAAAAACACAATTTTCTTTGGTATACATTTTTTGAAGGACGTGTCAGAGCAGAAAACTGTTGTAGAAAAGTTGAAACTATAAGATATATTGTATTTAGAAAAAAATATAAAGGATAATAAAGGGTTGAATTCAGGCCTCGACACACACCCACACAGACGTAAATCGTCCAGGTGTGAAATGCCTGTTTTTGGATAAGTATAAAACAGTTTTCTCTATGATGTTACATTCAGTGATGATGAGAATATAACATAAATATTTGTATCTCTGACATAATGTTTGAAATGATTTCACTTGTTTTATTAACGGTTTTTCAAGAAAATAAATATTTAAAAACAGGGATTTTTAAAATCAAACTTTTGCACACACTCTAATGTATGTTTGTTTTGTATGATTGTTGTTTTCCATTCTCAAACTAATACAATTGATATTGTATAAAACACATTGGTTAATGAGTTTTATTAGTAAGCTGAAGTTTTACCAAACATAGTTGTAATCGTCATATCATGTTTGATGTTTGTTTATTTTTGTACGCAAACATTATGGAATCAAATATCTGACAAACATGGACTGGATTGGTGTAATTTTTGATAAGTAAACTTAAGTTTTCTCCAAGCTTTATGACTGAAAGATTTCTATAAAAAAGAAAAAATAATAAGAACAAAGGACATAAATCTCTAGCTTTCAGGGTCAGCTGAATGTAGATATTCTAAGTTAGAAAAATGATTAATTTCATCAGCGAATTTAGATATCAAAGCTCAATATGTGTCCATATTTGTCAAAAAGAATCTGACGATGACTTTTCCTTTTTGTTTATCTTTTACTCTTGAATGAGGTACTTTATAATTAATGTTTTCATGTGGTTTCAGCGCAAATAATTCTATGATACTCGCACATGCTCGCTGGACGCTAAATATGTAGAAGCACAAGTCCTTTACCAAAAATGAAATGGAGAATATATGCATTCAGTACAAAATTCCGTTAAGGTTTTATTTTCATGTATAGTCAGTGAGTTAGGGGCGGATACCGGATCTCGGGAGGGGGGTGGTTGACCCCTCCCCTGAAAAGTAAGATTTTTAAAATATGATATCTTGCCTGAAAATTGTGCGGAAAAGCGTACCCATTACTAGAATTTTTTTCTTGAATGTGTACTTTGGCGCAAAATTGGGAGCAAAAGGGTGGAAATTTCTCCAAAAGGTTATCAATTAGAGCGACAAATCACCATAAACCTTGTTAAACGAGTAACAACTCTCTACCCCTCACCCACCCCCGTTTGTCATCCCCGAGGAGCTGTTCTCCTCCGGGAGAGTTTGAATTTTAGAAAATACTGAATTAATTATTTAAGTTTGATAGAAAAAAAGAGAAAGATTTATTTTACAGTTCCTCACGAGCAAGGCGTTGTCATAAAAATAAATTTTCATCCGTAATTTTGTCCTTAAAGGTGAGGGGGGGGGATGTCCTCCGGGGGAGTTGTCCTCCGGGTGAGATGTCCTCCGGGGGACTTATCCTCCGGGGGAGTTGTCAGGTGGGGTGGGAGTCGTCCCCGGGGGAGTTGTCCTCCGGGGGAGTTGTCCTGATACGGACGTAACACGTGAGTACATGATCCAGCTACGTACGTACACGCACGTTCGTCCGCGCCGCGTGCAACCTTCTCACTTTTACGTCTTAGACAAAGGCGCCTTGGCGAGTTTGTACAAGTCGCCATCTCGCCTTCTCTTCTTAGACAGGGCGCCTTGGCGAGTTTGTACAAGTCGCCATCTCACCTTCTCGTCTTAGACAAAGGCGCCTTGGCGATTTTTTACAAGTCACCTTCTCGCCTTCTCGTCTTAGACAAGGCGCCTTGGCGACTTTGTACAAGTCACCATCTCGCCTTCTCGTCTTAGACAAGGCGCCTTGGCGAGTTTTCACAAGTCACCTTCTCACCTTCTCGTCTTAGACAAGGCGCCTCGGCAATTTTTTACAGGTCACCTTCTCTCCTTCTCGCCTTAGACAAGGCGCCTTCGCGACTTTGTACAAGTCGCCATCACGCCTTCTCGTCTTAGACAAGGCGCCTTGGCGAGTTTGTACAAGTCACCTTCTCGTCTTCTCGTCTTAGACAAGGCGCCTTGGCGACTTTGTACAAGTCGCCATCTCGCCCTCTCGTTTTAGACAAGGCGCCTTGGCGACTTTGTATAAGTTGCCATCTCGCCTTCTCGTCTCAGACAAGGCGCCTTGACGAGCCGCCTTCCGGGCTTTTTGGCTAGAACAAGGCGCCTTGGCGAGTTACACAAGTCGCCTTCTAGGTGGCACTTTAAAGCTTCCGTAGTTCTGGGGCCAGTTTAATACAGTCCTCTCCAATTTCGCGACGAGAATCCTTTCTTGACCTTTTTTTATGACGCAACAATGCTTCACCTTTGTCCGCGCGCTTTGTCTGTCTTCCCGAAATCTAAAGCCACTTTTTCCAACACGACGCGAGGAAAGAGGAGAACGCAAGTCACCCAGGAAGATTCCGCGTCACAGGACTCGCGTCGCCTATCTAAAACTCTATAATTACAATGCAACAAAAATGGGCACTTTATGTGCACCCACAAAATGTGGACCCTCTCCCACAAATGGGTTAATAGAGCTCAGAATGCAGTCTTCTCATCATGATCATTCTTTGGAAATCCGCCATTGACTCGGCCGTTTTCAATCTCTTTCATTTCCTCTTCTGGGGTTTCCTGCATATTTCATGAAGAAAAGAAAAAAAACAAAAAACAAAAAAAGTATCAAAAGTTAAAATCATTATTTTTAGAAAGTGTCTTTTCTTTCGTCTGATATCTATTGACAATCATCTCATACATGTCATAAGTACAAAAAATTCCTGATCCGTATTGGTTCATTTATATATTTATTTATTTATTTGTCTGTTTAGTTGTTTATTCATTCACTAATTCATTCATTTATTCACTTATTCGTTTGATTGGTTTATCTACTCATGCATTATTCATCTAGGTCCATGCTTACTTTCATTTATTAATTGCAGTTTTATTTGTACACGTATCATTGTCAGTTATACAAAACTGCTTTCACATCTCCGCAATCACATGATACCATATGCATGATATGGCCATCAAAATATCAATTCTCCGCCTATGCTGTGTTGCTGATCATGAAGTTGGAGATACTCATACAGCAGCAAATTCTTCTGTTCGAAATCAGATAGCTCCTGTCAAAATATACTTGATTTAAGACATAAATCTAACCGTTTCAGGCGCCCTAGTGAACGTATATAGTAGGTCGCATCCTCGGGCGACATTTGCTCGGCGTCAGTTTTGTACGCTAACCGAATATTGAACTTGCACCCCTAGACCAAACACTAAACCCTGGTCCTATATAGCCTTAAAGCACAGCTGAATTATTCGGGGGTAAAACCCTATTCTATTGTTTTATTGTCCATATATGGTTATTTTCTTTTACCTACAATGAAAAAAGGGGGAAAATACTTCATCCAAACTCAAGGTCAAACTTAAAATGCGGAAAATATATAGATCAACAATAATAATAGCATTGTTTAAAAAAGAACACATAGAAGATGAACAATCACATTTGATTGTTATTATTATGAGTATTGTCGTATTATCATTTTCACTGCAGCCCCGACTCTAACCGTGTAGCCTACCTTTGAAAAAATTAAAGCCCGGAGTAATTCGCATGAGCAAAATGTCTGGTAACCCCAGTAAGGTGGAAAGGGGGGGGGGGGGAGGGGGTGGATAAAAGGAGAGAAGGAGACGCCATGAAGGGTCAAACAAGGGCGGCTTACCGCCCGGTGTTGTCACTCTATATTCAAAGGTGTAACCATGATCGTTCGGCAACCCACAATTTCATCCCTCTTTCGCGGTGTTTCAAGTACATTTGCAGCCATTTTTACCCCTATTTGGCACAAAACGGGTACAAATTGGCCTTTAAAAACACTCCTGTTTTTCGCATTCCAAGTACACTTTCACTAAGCCACCCCTAAATTCCATTCACTTCTGAGTCAAAAAACAGAATTGCAAACAAGAACCAGAAAATTTTTTTTTTTCGATTTTGAGTACAAGCTCATAAAAACAACCCCTTTTTTTGAACATGCTCAAAAAAGACCCCCTTTTGCGCGAAATTTCGAACGATCATCAGGATCATGCGTACACGAAGTCAATACAGAGTGACAACACTGGGGCTTACCGTGTCTCGTCTGATTTCTTCTTTTCCGCAACGCATCTTGTACTTCACTGACTCAGGCAAGTACCAAAACAGGGCGTCTGTCATGTTGTTTATCAGGCAGGGGTCAATGGTTGCAGGATCCTGGAATCCTGAAAGAGAATTATACGAATCCATAACTTCATTTATCATGTCTAGATGAGATTTTATTCTTTCCTATGTCTTAAAGCTGTAACAGCCCTCCTACCTGGGCCCTCCGTGACTTGCAAGAAATCGCACGTTTTGACTGCATCGAGGCTCCCATTTTCGTCTGTTGGTTAGAGAGGAGGATTATGAACTTAATCCAATGCGTGTGTCGGTCATGATTTTTTATCACAACCAGAACCTTACTGCACACGCGGCGGTACGTCGGGCTCGGACACTGAAAGTGGGGCTGCACCTTTCGTTTGGGGGGACAAAAGGTGCCCCCTTATATTGTCCGACGTTCCGCCGCCCCTGCCTTACTAGGAAGTCTTTCAAAACCCCTTGATTTGAAAAAATAAACACAACAACAGCAAACTTACCTGTCAGGGCGCTGACTGCCATGCCAACTACCATGGTAACAACCAATCCAATAGGAAAGTAGTAGAGAAAAGATATGTGATACACACTGATCAAACTATACAGACAAGAGAAAAGAAGAGGGAAAAAATCTAATAAGTTGCACTTAGGAGCAAAACATTAGGATTCCCTGGTCTAAAAAGGCTTTTATAACCGATGCTTGAACCTAGTTTAGATTGTCAAAGATCATTCAACGGTTCCTTCCACTTATGATAAATAAATTCATTCCCGGGATTTCTTCATTTTGAATTAATAATAATAATAATATTCTGCATTTATATAGCGCCCAATACATCTCTCTGAGACGTGTCTTAGCGCTTTACAGAAATATTATTATCCCGGTCATCGGATTCATGCAGGCTTGCCAGCACACAATGTATGCACCTTCTCCACTCCCAAGGGAGCATTGTGAGCATTGTGAGTAAAGTTTAGGTATCAGGGGCGGTAGTCGATTCAATGCGCGGAATAAGTCTGATTCTGCCGAAAATTGAGTGAAATACTAAAATTTTAACTGAAATACTGAACTGAATACCGGCTCACTCAGATATTAATAATCAATTTATATACATGAATTTGTGAAAAGCTATGTTTCCCAGCCATCGGATTATCACGTTATCGCGTAACACGACATTTCGTTAATGATTATATACCCTAAATTCCCGAAAGGTAGGTGTTACGTTTGTTGTTGTTGACTTTGGTTTTTGCAATTTAGAAACGTGTATCAATCAGATATGATTATTTACGTCTGGGACCGACCTTTAACGTCACCACAAGGGTGTAATGGCCTTATGGCTATATGAATCGGTTAGTTTGGTGTCGGTTTAGAGTCACTTCGGTGTTGAGACTGTGTGGTATTACCCTGATACTTCTGGAACTGAAGTCGTCGCTTCACTCGTGTAATCTGATGGCCAACTAGTAAACTCTGTTTCAACCGTAGAGTACATTGCTGCAGTGGAGCTATTGGGAGAGGGGCAATCCTCGATGGACAGGGGGTTCTGTCCCCGGTAGGAGGGGTGTAGAATGGATCCCACCTTGATCCAGCCGATGAAGAGGAGACTACTCAAAAAGCCAGCTAAAGCACCCTTTTGATATGAAAGCAAAAAAATAGCATTAAACAGGTTAAAAAGTTCATGTTCTGACACTTCACTTGGAAATTGGAATTGCTGTTATTTTCCTTGACTGTGATTGCGTCCGAGTCTGTATATTATTTTGCAGATTACGAGTAGTCATCAAAACACAACACATATAAAGTAAAATACATAAAAGGCCTATTTAGAAAACAGAACTTATGATAAATTCATCGCCCACGGGGACCGGATGACTCGAGTATTAAGTCTATGGTTATCTAAGAATTCAGCAGTCGATGAGTTGATTAAAATAAAACTAGGTTATAAAAGATTTGACTCTCACTAGTCATAACTATCTTTTATTCCAATCTTTCTTTTTTTTTTACTCAGTAATCTTTATGGAAGTGTCGTGGTCTGGTGGTTCTGACTCTCGTCTTTCAATCAGTCGTGGGTTCGAATCCCAGCCATGGTGTTAATTTCCTTCAGCAAGAAATTCATCCAAATTGTGCTGCACTCTGCCCAGGTGAGGGTGAATGGGTACCTGGCAGGAATTCATTCCTTGAAATGCTTGCTGCCGGGCTAAAGCTGGGGTAATAATATCCAAGTCCTTTGGAAGCGCATAGAGACGTTATACCATAACGTGATATGCGCTATTGTATACAAGAACTGTATATTATTATTATTATTATGGCACTGACTGCTATCCATATAGACCATGAACCTACTAGAATAGGACATTTACTGTTTCGTATTTTCTCCATTATCTCTCAAGGTGCAGCCTATCTCCTTCCAGAGGCGTCGGTCCGGGGGGGGGGGGGGGGAGGGGTTGCCGAACAAAACCAAAGTGAGGGAAACTGCTCCATTATCCATGATCGAACATATGCTTATCATGACCATCATCATCATCACTGGATCAAAGGAAGGTTCCCGTTAACCCATTCATGACAGAGGTCCACATTTTGTGGTTTGGCCTAATATCTTTTGATGCAAAGCCCTAAAAATCATACCAAATACATGAGCAGAAAGAGCAAAAAATTCTACACAAACTGGGCCCATTTGGGTTGCGTTAATATTTGTTCTTTGATGCTGAAAATTTTTTAAAGGAAAATAAGCATTAAAATCCTTAAATTGGCAATGTGATAGAAAGTTTAAAATCACCATTTCCCCCTGCAAATTGGCAACTTTTTGACTTCTCATCATAATTTCCGTCAATTTATTTTCATTTCAGATACATGACGTTTAATAAGAAAATGTAGCAATAACATAAAAATGTTGGTTTGCAAATATGAAGAATAAAAGCTGATCAAATTAGGCTTTAAATAATTCCTGTCAGGAATGGGTTAACATTCCATTTCTAGTAGATCTATAATGATCGACTCACCTTGCCGTTGCATCTGTGGCAATAAATACCCAAGAGAAAGACACCCAACAGAGAGCCAGACGGTAGCTCAGCTACGGAATACGACAGCTATCAAACAGTCGTGATAAAGAAAGGATTTTGCAAATAATTATGATTGGGATCGACGAAAGATCTTTGTGGTTTCAAAGAGCAAGTATTGGTCATTACTGCAACAAATGAGAAAATATTAGTTTGAGGTATTTCGCCGGCCACTTTGACTGATTTTTTTTTTAGCCTTTGTCCTTGCTCGAGCTAACTCGCTGGCCAAGAAAAAGGTAGGACCCGTCGCGAGTAATCGCTCGAGCATTTCCTTCGATAAGCTTTTACTAGGGACTTTAGATGTTAATCATATACTAGTTGAGTCCTTACTTTTTTTTTATTTCATTACCTGAAAGACGCCTTGGCCCAACCAACCAGCCAGATAAGCAAACAAAATAGACACTCCACCAAAGAAAAGAGCTATAAAAGAAAATGTAAAAATACGTTTAATGTAAATGTAAATTACCGGTATAATGTTAGGTAAAATATGAAAACGTGATTGCAGTTGAGATGCATGTCTTGTGTTGTACTGTATTGTATTTATTTCCACTGAAGTAAAAAGACATATAAAAGTACATACAAATAGCAATAGAAAGATAAACAGAAAGAAATAAATACATTAAACAGGGTACAAATAACGAATGAATGAATAAATGAATGAATGAATGAATAAATAAATAAATAAATAAACAAATAAATATATGAATGAATAAACAAATAAATGAATAAACAAATAAATAAAAGCAAGTCCTAAATACTCAATCCTGATTGGTTGAAAATCAAGTTCCTAAGATGCGTTTAACATGTTTGATATAGACCAATTTCACCTCCGGTTTATGTATTTGGCCCTCTATCGGCGACGCCATTGCTGCGGTGGGCAAGCGCGCTGACCGCGATTGGCTCTGTGTACAAAATGAATGTAAGATATGAGATTTGCCCCGATATTGTTCCATTTACTTTATTCTAGATCAATAAAATAAAGCACGGATACATGGGTAGATGAGGTAAGACAATGGTCATATCTGACGGATGAAGGTATGATGTATTTTTGTACTTTCGATGGTTTTTCAACTAAGTTTTGTCAGTAAAAGTTAGATTGCAGCATAGAAGCCGTAGTAAACGAGAGCCCTAAATCTTACCCTGTTTACAAGGTCATGTTTTCACTCATTAAATTTTACGCCAAAGTACATAATGATAATGTTTCTTGACTTCAAAGCCCTGTCTGTTGATGTTTTTACCCACTGGCGAAGAATTCCTTCACATTGCTTACGGAAACCTGCGTAGGGAGTACGGCTTCTCACAGAAAAAGGGTTCATGAGTCAAAAGTGAGTGAATTTCGCACTCGGTTAGCTTCCAATTTTTAAACTTTCTCTAATTCTTGTGGCATTTGAGCACCGCACAGCTGCGACCTGAACTTCCCTGATAATTTCTCATTGCAAATATTAAAATAAATCTGTATATACTGGTCAAAATAGACAAAAAATCGAACGAATGTACATAACGCGCTATTGACTTGTGTACTATAAAAGTTGGAGCGCCCACCGCAGTATGTCGAACTGTGTTCGAACAGTCTGCTGCCCTCTTGCGTTGTGAAATTGGTCTATATGCAAGAGGGCCCTGCTCGTATATTCCCTCATTATTTTACCACAATTTAATGTATTTGTCTGATTTCATTTAGAACAACTGGCAATTGTATTTACATTTTCTCTTGTCATTTCCACTTTATATGTGTTTGTTTATATTTGAAATAACAATTTATTCATTCTTATTTTTAATGACATAATGGATTGTGAAATAAGAAATAAGCTAACTTGAAACTAAAACTGAAACTGAAACTATTACAAAAACAATATTTCACTATCAGAATAAAATAACCGCTTACTTAATCCCTTAAGAATCCATGCGTATGTGTTTGGTTTTATTTTAGGGAACACAGCTTTCAGAAGGTCTTCACCGGTCACCGTCGCTAGAGCGCTGATTCCCGATGACAGGGTACTTGAAAATAAAGATTTTTAAATAGAAATTTGGAGAATATTCTACTTGATTATATTCCCGATATCATAAAATACATTTAAATGTTTAACGGTAGATGAAAATGAAATTGGAAATTGCATTTTTCTATGTAAAAAAGTACCTTTAAATCGATTTTCCCCAAAACACAGCGAAACATTCAAGTCTGAATTTTAGATTATAACCCCCCCCCCCTCCGAAAAATCTTGTTTTACCTTGGGCGGCTTTTGTTCGAAAAGTGGCGACCAGTCTGAAAGACGGGCACCTGTCCCCCCCCCCCCCCTTAAACTCTGAGCAGTCTCTGCATGCATAAAGTGCAGCCACATGGCTTGCAAAAGTTATTACATTTATTAAGAAATAGTTTGAGTCATCGAGTTTTACTCTCCTTTAACATTAATGAAATATCCACTTAATACGTTTTAGTTAGACGTTCCTTAATCAAGGGTTAGGAATTAGGATCGCCAATGCTCGAAATCATATCGGTTGCTTGAATAAAATTGAAAAGATTTTGGTTTGAAACGATTATCATGATTTTAGCTAACCTTAAGGAGCCAGCTGCTACGGCTGATAAGAACAGACCCGGTATGCCAGGAACACTTACAAACAGTTCCATAACCAACAGGGGCATGATCTGTAATTAACATATTGATAAATTTTAAGTTTAGTAGCAAATATTGGTTTTGTATTATGGGTCCATCTCTATTTTTTTATATCACATATTCACAGAGTTTTAACCGGCGATTTTAACACTGTGCCAACATTCCTTGTTAAAGAATGTGCTTAATCTTCACCTGCAAATGTCATTTTCATACGGAACATTTTTGTCATAATGCAATATTGTCACATAATATCAGATAGGAAATACAAACTACTAATTGAAAAACATCGCTGTAGTCTATACTTGATTTTTATACCTAACAGCGTTCGGCGATGCAACATGATAATATTAGTACCAATGATTGTAATAATGATAGCGAAAACTTATGATAATGATAATAATGAAAATACTAGCAATAAAGCTGACGATGATGACAATAAAAACTACTGTGAGTTTAGACCATAGTGATGTATATTTCCTTAAGTATACAACTCTGTGGTTTAGACATTGATTTAGCATTTAAAATTTGAACATTTAACATTCAAACATTTATAACAAGGTAATAACAATTAAAAAAACTGACAATAATGATAACAATAATGCTTTAAATGGAGATGATTATCATCGTCATCATCATTATGATAACATCTATAAGATTAATTTTATTGATTGATTGATTGATTGAGTATTTATTACCCAGGCTGGCTTCAGCAGGTTTTCAAACACTGTTTTTTATGAAGCATCGCAAAACTAGCTACAAACATAAGAAACAAAAAAAATGAACGAAACACAAGAATGATTGCAAACAAATGATGTAAATAATGTGATATAACTCTCAGGCTACTGTGTATCAAACAGAAAACTTGCCATTGAAAATTATGCCATGATAGTACATCCTTGATCTTGACTCTAACTAAGCTCGATGATGATGATGATGATGATGATAATAAGAATAATTATAAAAATAATCATAATGATAATAATGATAATAATGATAATAATAATGATAATAATAATAATAATAAGAGTAATAATGATAATAATGATAATAATAATGATAATAATAATAATGATAATAATAATAATGATAATAATAATAATAATAATAATAATGATAATAATAATAATAATAATAATAATAATGATGATAATAATGATAATAATAATAATAATAATAATAATAACAACAACAATGATAATAACAATAGTGATAATGATAATTGATTATAATCATTAAAGCTATATGGAAGAAATACTATAGAATACAAGTTCTCCTACCTGGTCTTGGCTCTGAACCACTCCCGATGTAAGAGGATCACACCCAAAGTAATAGGCATACATTACCACGCCAGAGGTGATTGTTAAACTCATGATGAAAACATAGCCCACAATCGAC
Organism: Echinometra lucunter; assembly: GCA_029962745.1. Classification (NCBI taxonomy): domain Eukaryota; kingdom Metazoa; phylum Echinodermata; class Echinoidea; order Camarodonta; family Echinometridae; genus Echinometra; species Echinometra lucunter. The sequence goes on from CM057167.1 coordinate 7,898,339, forward strand.
ACCATCACAGCTCTATAAAGAAGCCATGGCAAAGATGTTAATGATACTTAAAATAAGGATGATCATAATGATAATGATTATGATGTAGATTAATATAGCGAGACTAATACGTAAATATACTCTACAGATTTAAAAAAATATCAGTTTGCTACCCCCATCTTTAGCGGTGCGGTAATGAAAAGACGCTAGAACATTTGAGGATTTTTTTTTTTCCGCATTACCTTACCTGGATATAAAGTGTGACGAATGTAGGTGAATGTCTTGTGAAAGGAATTTAGTGCCGCAGAGGGACTCAAACCACATGTGATCCACAAATAGAAGAAAGCATGCACTGTATATTCATTTTATCATGGGCGGCGGGGCGTCTTTCAAAGTATGGGCAAACAGTGAAAAGGGACACTTTTTATTTCACAAAAAGGGGGCAACTGTTGTTTCTATCTTTACATGATAATATAATTATCATAATTATAATTATTTCATGCGTTCTAGCCGTACTTGCCGTGCACAAGTTTTTTCTTTTTTTTTCAGGTGACTGGTAAACTTTAAAGTACATTCATAAAGTTTTAGTACGGAAGGGATTCATTTGCTTATCTTAGACCTTGGCTCCAGCTCAACGAATCATAAAGTTTTTACACACACTAAGAAAAAAAGGTCAATTTTGCACCCTATATGCAACACTGGCAGCCTCTTTTTGGGTGCAATCTTGCACCCTGCATGAAAAAGGTGCAAAGATGCACTCTTTTGTCATTGTTTGCACCCGGAAATGCCCGTCTGCACCCTAAAGGTGCAAGTTTGCACCTTCCCTATTAAAAGAGTACAATTCTGCACCCTTAGCGGTGCCAAATGTAGGTCACTGCACTCTTAAAGGTGCGAAATGCTTCTTAGGGTGCAAAATTGTACCCATAAAGGAGCTCCCAGTATTGCATTTGAAGGGTGCAAAATTGAACCTTTTTTTCCCTAATGTATGAGGACTTTTGGGTCAAAAGGAATTTATGAAAATAAGTGCAAAAAATGTAAATCATAGTTTCTTATTTGTGTGTTAATAAAAAGTTCTATACTGAACTGTGTAGCTTTGATCCTGGTGCCGCAAGATATCAACCGCTGGGCCATAATTTGACTGATTCCAAGCCTCATGTTAGAAACCCCAAGCCCTAGCATGACAGACCAGACAGAATAGATGATAGCTGGATCTGGGTTTATCCTGTAGAAAGAAAGAAAGACAACATCATCATCATCAACAACAACAACAACAACATTAAGCATAATGGCCCGTATTCACGAAGGTGTACTAAGTTAAGCCATGGTTTAAATCAGTGGTCTAACTATGGGTAGCCAAATGTAACACAAATCTCTAACAGTAAATGTTCGATTTATCAGCATTTTTGGTACTCAAACTTATAAAAACTGCCTGGGAATGATAAGTATAATAGTTTTCTTGACCATTAAAGCATTAAAGACCAGAAATGTAGTAAACATAAGGAACATAACAGCGTAGACAGAGTTGTTACTTTTGGCTAACCATAGTTAAATCAAAGATTTAAACCATGGTTTAACTTAGTACACTTTTATGAATACGGATCAGTATCACTAAAAAAAAGTCAGCTGCAACCGTTTGTATATAGCTACTCACTACCAAGCTATAGGCCTATATTCTCTCTATTGTTGTAAACTCAAGAATGGAATCATTAAAAAAAGACAAAGACAGAACGGTTATTGATCTGCTTTAATCAAGAAAACTGCACTCAAATACCCATACGAAATTTAAGTAAATGAATATTTGTTGTTGTTGTTATCATTATCAATAGCAAATTTAAACGCTGTTACTCTCCGGTCTCTCGCCCGGTAAAACTGAATGGGATGTGCAGTTCTACCACTACACCTATAGTTTCAATTCAATTAAATTCAATGCTTTTATCGTAAATTTATTTGCTTTACACGCATGTAACAGGATCATTAACATAAACACACAGAGGGGCACACACTCAGGCAAACCAAACAAATAAACAAAATATTACAAGCACAAGCAAAAGTAATAACGAGGGAGCTTATTTGTAGAATTGAAATTGAACAATCTTGTGCGCACTTTGGGTGAAATCTTTGATTTTTTTTTTTCAACAAAAAGTCAAGTTGAAATTTCCTCCCCCCCCCTCCCAACTGCTAACGGCCATGCTGTAAAAAGGCTTTCCAGATGAGAAAGTACCAATATGAAATTAGTGATATACAACAACAACATCAACAACAACAACTTCTACTATTTCTACAAATCATGTAATACTATTTTTACTATTAGTGATAGTAATGATGATGATGATACTACTACTACTACTACTACTACTACTACTACTACTACTACTACTACTACTACTACTACTACTACTACTACTAATAATAATAATAATAATAACAATTATATAGCACAGTTTGAAAGATCGCTGTTTTGAACAGATTTAAAAGGTCTTATTTACTCCAGGAATCTTATTCTCTTCCCTTCCACTCCACGTCTCAAGACTTCGTCGACGCCTCCAACCTCGATGGTTCCTTGGACTACCACTGCGACGATGCCAGCGATCATTATAATCGTCTGAAGGGAGTCCGTCCACACAACCGCCTTAATTCCTCCCTGACAGAATGGAAAAGAAAAAAGAAAAATTGATTTGACTTGAGGAAGTTTGATCTCAGTTTATTTTACTTGAAATCAATGAAATTCCAGGTTTCAATGGATACGCCAACAGCATTACTTATAGGAGAAATTCCAGGTCTCAACAGATACGCCATCAGCATTTCTTATAGGAAAGCCAAGCACAAGTCAAGGCCTTGCAGTTAATACAATGAGGATACGAGGCCCGAATCTAGATCTTGATTTCCAATTGTGCAATATTCACTCAAGTCTTTGAGATGCTATATATCAATTCATATCTTACATCTGCTTATCAGCATCATCTGAAAAATGTGATATGGGAGAAAATCGATGATTTGCAAATTTATTTAAAATCCCCCCCCCCCCCTGCCTACAAACGAATGGACAGATGGTCCGAAGATATTATATTCAGATATTTAAGACTTACCAGCGAAGTATAGAATGTACAAGCCAGTCCTGTTGTTAATATACTCGCCCACATGCTCATTCCAGTTACTTTGAATAAGAAGGGGAAAAAACATGACACCGGGGACGGGGGGGGGGGGGGGGGGGGAGGGCGTGAAGGGGCAAACACATAGATGGACGTCCCGAGATATGTAATATCAAACGTATATACCTGGTGATTATCTTGAAAATCTGAAATTCTTTTTCAAGTCTTTTCGGTTCTCCTAATGGAAGCTTTATCATCATTACACATCTCAAAGTTTAAAAAAGTAACTTTCTTAACCCCCGATCTTTTTTTTTTTTTTTTTTTTTTTGCTGTTATGTTTTTTCCTCTGAATGTTTTATACTATCCAATTTCTTTCTAGGAAGAGTTAATTCCCCTTTCCTTTTTGCATTCGAATTAACTGCTATCATGGCTATTACAAAAGACTTGGGGAATAAGGATCCACTGGATAAATACACAGTATGTATATATATATATACCCATATATATACCCATATATATATATATATATATATATATATATATATATATATATATATATATACCCAATATATCTATTAAAAGAAATGAGAAAATAGGAGAATAATAATTGCGTAGCTCCCTCAATGTTCCCCAGAACTGTCATCCATTTTTTAATCAGGGGTTGAAAAAATGCCTCCGCCGGGAATCGAACCCGGGTAACTGGCTTAGAACGCCAATGCCCTAACCACTATGCACAAAGGCGGGCCAGCAGTTAGGTGTGACCGAATCCAATTGACCGACAGACAAATTTCGAACCCTTTTCCGACTTTTTTTTGGGTTTGTTTGTTATGATTTTAGTGCATGACTCAATGTTACTGCATATATATATATATATAAGACACCATGGTCCTGATTAAGACACCATGGTCCTGATTTGTGGAACTCTCTACCTGAATCTATAAAAAGATCCACGTCTCTTTACTCATTTAAGGCAAACGTTAAATCTATGTTGATATCAGAATATTTGAAGTAAAATTTCTGTGTCGATGTGTCATCATTAAAGCATCATCACCATCATCCTCTCCATCGCCTTCATCTTCACCATTTCACCATCATCTTCATCCTTATCATCTCCATCTTCATTGCTCAAATTACATTACTGCTGTTTTTCATGAAATGTACTGTTTATCGATTCTGCTGTATTAATGTATTATATTAATCAATGAGTTCTAACCTGGGGTTGTCATTTTTTCAAGCAATCTGCTTATGATGACAATCCTTCTCCTGCAAATTGTAAATGTTAACTAATTTGGTATGAGATCAGTTTTGTTTGTAATGATAATTTTAGTGCATTTAGTTATGATTCATGCCAAAAAAAAAGTTCTCAATATACTATGTTTGTTATGTTATGGAAAATGTATTATATACGAATGATGTAATTGCAGAAGTAAACAATAAAAAAAAAAAAATATATATATATATATATATATGCAGCAATGGAAATGCACATCTGAAAAAAAACACTTGAAGTTAGAACACTTGCAAAGTGACGTGAAAATAGTCAGAAAGTTCAAAATTAATTTTCACCTGACCTAGAATTCTTAAGCATGACCCACCTGCATTTAGTGCAAGAGCCGGCGTGTACAAGGCTATACCCATTAAGAGTCCCTGTGAACAAAATAGAATAAAATAAATAAAATAAAGGAAAACATTCTGAAAAGAATTTTATTACATAGTTTATTTTCATGGAAACTTATTTCTCATATTGTTGGATTCAATAAATCTTTACAATGCACAGTCGTAAATCCGTTTCGAGGAGCGGGGGTGATCGAAATCTTTTGTAGGAATTTCCAGCGCGAACTCACACACGAGTACTCACCCCACCCCCTCACCCACCCACACACACCCACACACATACTTTGCCACCCTATCTCTGGTTTTGATAGCATTTCTACAGAAATTCTACTACTATTACCGTCGTTTATGATAGACTGATCAAAAAATTCATCAACTGACTTATTAAAGTATTATTTCTTCTTTGGGAAGTCGGGGTATATATTTTTACACGCTACCCCCTCTCTCTTTCTCTCTCCAAAGTGGGTGGATATACATGTATACCCCCATCCCCGAGATTTATGGCATTGTTATGGAGTGATGGCAATACAAGTAAATGAATTGGATTCGAAATACAAACCAAAATGTCATTACCCCTGCTTATAACATGTATAACCAGCCGAGCTACGCTGCCAAAGAACCGAAGAACGTGATTTATTTGAAGATCTACCATGTCTACACTATGCCATATTGCAGCTCTATACTTACAGTAGACAGTAACAGGCATAACGTAGCGAGTACCCTCAAAGCCTTGTTGAATCGTAATTCCAAATACTGGACAATAAACAAACGGAAAATACTGAAGTTTTGATTCAAAATTTAAATACATGCTACTACAACACGAAAACTAAAAGAATGATATTTCAGGAACTAGTACAACTTCTATAAAATGTCTCTTTCACAATGAAAAAAAAAGAAAGATCGATAAAGGATCATTCAGCTATCCAGTGGCAAACCCTCGCAGTTCTTTTTAAAAAATTTTTTTTAACAGTGCTACTTTAGTAGAATATTTCCATACGTATTTAACGCGTCAGTATTTTAGGTCAAACTTCAATAAAAACAGGACTTTCCGCAGACAAAATGGTGAGGTCATATTTTGCGCTAACATTTAATTAGCATTGGATTGTCCACACTCTTTGCCGCCAGTCAGCATGGTCAACGCCTTTTTTTTTCTCTTTCTTTCTTTATTTTTTTGCGGCGTCATGTAACATTTATTTGACTAACCGCGTGGGTTTGCCGCTTAATATGTGAACGAGCCTTAATAGTGAGAAATAACAATTAGGGAATAATAAGAAATTCCCTTAGAGATTCATATTCTCAAGATTTAAAAGGAATTGTCTTGATCTAAAGTAGTTTTTTTTAAACCCAAATAGCGCCATCTTTTGACAGGATGATATCTGCGCATCTTTAAATATTTTCCCGTCATGCATCATTCTGTCTTGTAGAAGCTTGGGATGTATATGCAAGCAGCTTTCTACTCTTGCAGATCAAAAGTAGTTAATGATACCCCCCCCCCCTTTTTCAAGCGAGTTTTTGCTTAATTATCCAATTAGGAATGATTGTTAAATGGCGCTGTTCAAATTCTTCCAGTTGAATATAACTCTAAGGGTTGAGACATTTTTTAATGAAAAATCACTCACATGAAGTGAGAAAAAGTATAATTAAATAATTGAACTTTTGAAAATTACCTCATTTACACTTGTAACTTTGAATCTGAAGTAGATCGGGAGAAGGATGAGGGAAATGAGACAAGAGGAGCAAATATACGCTACGAGAGACCATGCATACATCGTGTCATATCGATAGATCTCGCCAGGTGTACCAATAATCAATACTGACGATATGAAGCTGGCACAGATCGATAAGCCCACAGCGATGGGATTTAGATTACGATTGCCGAGGACTATCTCTTCGGCCGTTCGTTGACGCCCGTCGGTAAATGCTGAGTAGATGCCGATGGCTGCCGAAATGGCTATCATGGTACCAAAGACGACATAGTCCACCAGGTCGAATCGTTGTACTTCGGCCATTGCTAAAATTATCTGGAAACGGGAATTTTAAAAAGGGTTTACCAACAGAATTAGACGATTTTTAGATTAAAAATTCTAAATTTCATTTTTTTTTTTTTTTTTTTGGGGGGGGGGGGGGGGTATGAATGTCATATACTTACTTAAATTATTTCCAAAATAGATTCATCCAACTCTTCTTCCATTCTATAGACCAATTTCACAACGCATGAGGGCAGCGGAATGTTCGACACAGTTCGACATACTGCGGTGGGCGCTCCAACTTTTATAGTACACAAGTCAATAGCGCGTTATGTACATTCGTTCGCTTTTTTGTCTATTTTGACCAGTATATGCAGATTTATTTTAATATTTGCAATGAGAAATTATCAGGGAAGTTCAGGCCGCAGCTGTGCAGTGCTCAAATGCCACAAGAATTAGAGAAAGTTTAAAAATTGGAAGCTAACTGAGTGCGAAATTCACTCGCTTTTGACTCATGAAGCCTGTTTGTGTGAGAAGCCGTACTGCCTACACAGGTTTCCGTAAGCAATGTGAAGGAATTCGTCGCCAGTGGGTAAAAACATCAACAGAAAGGACTTTGAAGTCAAGAATCATTATCATTATGTACTTTGGCGTAAAATTTAATGAGTGAAAACATGACTTTGTAAACAGGGTAAGATTTAGGGCTCCCGTTTACTACGGCTTCTATGCTGCAATCGAACTTTTACTGACAAAACTAATTTGAAAAACCATCGAAAGTATAAAAATACATCATACCTTCATCCGTCAGATATGACCATTGTCTTACCTCATTTACCCATGTATCCATGCTTTATTCTATTGATCTAGAATAAAGTAAATGGAACAATATCGGGGCATATCTCATATCTTACATTCTTTTTGTACACAGAGCCAATCGCGGTCAGCGCGCTTGCCCACCGCAGCAATGGCGTCGCCGATAGAGGGTCAAATACATAAACCGGAGGTGAAATTGGTCTATATGTGGAGACGTAATTAAGGCAATGCATGTTATCTTATAAATAACAGACCATGATGTATATTTCCTCACAAGACACCTATATTCTACGTAGAGGAAATAGCTTTTTTTTAAATTCAGTTGAATTTTTTCTTTTATTCAGAATACATGTATTAATATCGAGGCAGTATGCCGCCGAATCGCTAAATATTTACATGGTAAAAAATTACGTTATAAAACATGAAAGTGTTTAAATGAAGTTCGAGTAAGAATATATTATATACAATAACAGCATATGAAAGAAAATGACACGATGATTTTAACCAATAAACGAAACCAAATTGATAAAGCCATATTGCACTCGATATGTTTCTATTCAAAAGTTTGCATTTATTAGCTTTTATTCTTATGTTTCCTCCAAGTGCCTATATTCTTGTTATATGTTCATTTTAATAAGGTTCATTATTCCTAGAAAAATAAATAAATAATAAAAAAAATAATAAAACTCCTTCAATTTCATTAGCCAGAGTAAAAACTCATTAGATCACAATTTCACAATTGACAGTTTTTTTTTTAATGGAATTTTCTTACGAAAGCTTCGCTGAAAAGACTAATCTAACTATTCTAAAATTCCTTTGCATTAAACACATTTTAGAAAAATTTTATTTGGAGGCTGCTAAGCCTGCACGGCAAATGCACTGAAATCGTACGATTGCCCTACAATCTGCGAGCAGCCGCTGTACGAAAATGCCCTGGTCTGCCCCGATGGCCAATACAGGAAATGGCACGATGATCGTAGAAAATGTAGCCACCTACGATGCCCCCGGAACAATCGGAGATCAATTTATCGTACGGCGCCCTGGGCAAATATTTCCTCTAAAACTTTGAAAAACAGCTAACCTGACAATTTTTGATGAAAAACATTGACAACTTTATCACTGATTTTTTTGAAAGGATTGCATTGCTCATTATAGTAGGCATGGTAGGTAAATGCTTTTGCTGAAAGAATAGCATGCTTTAAATGCTTTTGAAAATATGACACCGAGTGTAAAGCATGACCGTACAAAGGTTTTTATCGTTAGTCGCAGTCCAGATACAAGGTTCATTAGCTTATGTTATCACTGACAATGTTTAATTTCTAGTGAGACATCTTAGAGAAAGCGTTAATGAGGGCCAGGAGAGGCAAAAAGCAAGGGTTTAAAAGATGTCACCATTATCATCATCGTTATCATCATCATCATCATCATCACCATCATCATCCTCTTCATCATCATCATCATCATCACCATCAACGCCAACTTTAAAGGAATTAATTCACTGATCATGTGTACTTGGCCGTGTTCTTTCTCTTTTTCCTCTTCTTCTTTATCTGCTTTTTCTTCATCATCACTAATCATCATCATCTTCTTCTTCTTCTTCTGCACATCTTTATTTTTTACAATTTATTATTGAACCGTACGAATTCATATCACTCTTGATATGATGAAATCGTTTTAGACATGAAACATTTGATAAAGAATATATTGCACCGCGCAAAATAAACTTACCCCGTCGTTTGGTAATGTTTTAAAGTTTAGCTGTTAACAGTTCTGAGATCTGTTTCCATCTGACCACGGAATAAACAGTACAAACGACTCAAATAAATAATATAAAAAAAGGTCATAGCGATAACACATGAGATTTGTATCGTCACATAATCTCGCATTAAATTACTTTCATCAACGATAAACTGTTATCAGGTTATAAACGGATATAAACTTTAGGCAACCTATAGTCGACTTTTTGCTGAACTCTGCTTGTAATAAAATATTTTACCTCTTAAATAATGCAATAATGCTCGGTTCGGTCAAGTTGAAGGCAGGCTTTATTCTGAAGTTTTATCTATTTCAGCACTAAAACAATTTCACGTTCATGGAGAGATTTCACTTTCATGGAGAAATTTCACTTTCATGGAGAAGCATGAGTCTTTGGATTATAAAAAATAGAAATATAGTCATGATAGTACAACACACGAAGAAAAAAAATAGGTTCAATTTTGCATCCTTCAAATGCAACACCGTGAGGCCCCTTATGGTTGCAACTTGGCACCCAATTAAGAAGCATGAAGGGTGCAGTGAGTTACATTTCGCACCCTTAAGGATGCAGAGTTTAGGGAAGATGCAAATTTGCACCCTTTTGGACACAAAAATTTATGTACTCTTTAAGGCCTTTGTTGAGGGTGCAGATCATTTCTGGGTGCAAACAAGTACAAAAGGGTGCATCTTTGCACTTTTTCATGTAGGATGCAAGATTGCACCCAAAAGGTGCTGATATTGTTGCCTTTGGAGTGCGAAGTTGCACCCTTTTTTTCTTAGAGTGAATGAAATCAGTGTTATAAATTATCCTTCGGAACCGTCATCAATAAAAAAAAAAGCATTCAAGTATCAAATACAATTTTATTAACATCATATTACAAGATAACACAGAAAAGCGTAAAGAAAAAGGATTACGTGACTCAAACTGCATTTCATTATTGCTCCCATAACTCCAGATAATATGAAGTTCAGGGCATGGCATTAGTAGAAACCTACTGAAACCTGAGGGGAGGTCACCGGTGTAAATCCTTTTCGAGGAGTGGGGGGGGGGGGGGGGGGAATAATCGAAATCTTTTGCCGATATTTCTAGCGCGAAAGCACACACTTGTACACATACACTCTATCATCTATATCTCTGCTTTTTAAATAGCATTTCAGAAATTTAACTACTATAACCGTCGTTTATGATATATGGATCAAAAAACTTCAACAACATTGATTATAATATCATTTCTTCTTTGAATGGGGGGGGGGGTATTTTGTACACGCCATCCCCCCCCCCCCTTGAAAAAATGTAAGGGATACGCCCATCCCCTCGGGACTTACGCCAATTGGAGGGTGATATGGGAGGTATAAAAAATCCCTGATTAAACTTAACAAATTGTATGCGTGCGGGAGAAGAAGCATTTGGTATCGTGCCCCCAAAATTCCTTGGGACAACCCCCCCCCCCACTTTTGCAAATAAGTAAAGGAAAAAAGAGGCCCCGAACATGCTTTTTCTACTGTATTCCTGCAAGCAAACCAAAGTCCCATGAAAATATACGCTTGATCTTGAAGTGCTCAGTTATTCCGAACAGTTTTGGAAATGGTCCAAATAAATGATCCCAGTAATTTCCTATGTCGCAGTTTTGTTTTGTTCAATATACTCACATTTATGTCAATTTCTTATCTTTGTTTGTTTTTTCACCTGCAAGGATGAGATTTATTGCAGTTTGGATGATGATATATGATCTCATGACGCACTTAAATTGGGGTTCTGTTTACTGTATCAATAATCAACAACTCAGGATAGACAGTTTTTGTAACGATATAAAGTTATGGTCTACGTCAGCCATTTGCAGTGAATTGAATTAAAAGGTTCTTATTTCATCAAACTTCGCAGCTCAACGGCTGAATTGTGCCTGATTTACATTAATAAAAAATACGACAACAGAAGAAAAATCAAACTACACGTAGAAAACACGTTAAAAAAGCAATATTCAAGAGATAACTGACATGTACAGTATGAAAATTACAATAAGAAGATCAAGACATGTGAATCTAATCAACACATGTAAATCTAATCACTACATTTAAATCTAATCAATACATGTAAATCTAATCAATACAAGTAAATCTGATAAATACATGTAAATCAGGAGGCATGATATTATCTATCACACACGGTGTGTGCAAAATTCTAGTACCTTTTGTGTCACGTATTCAGCATTTGTCAAATGTATTAAGCTGGCAATGGTAGTTTTCGTTTTTCATGAAATACTTTTAGAGGCTTCAGAGGTTAGGTTGAGGTGGCCCGGGAAGGGGGGGTGATTTTTATGATTTCTTTCCTGAAAGTTGTCTGAAACTTCCTAATTCCCAAAATTCATAAATTTGAATATATAGAGGGTTCATAATTCAGAAGCTATTTCTTGAAATGGTACTGGGATCCATTTTTTTCGGAAAAAAGATGTAACCAATCTTGCACCCATCATCATTACTGATTATGTTTAGTGTGTATAATGAGCAACAAATGACTTTCACTTCCTTGAGAGATACTTGGAATATAAAAAAGAGAGACATCTTAACATCATTATGTTGTGTGTCCATTTCGTTTGCTGTTCAAGAGTGCCCTCTCAACCTCCAAACAGCAGCAGCAGGAGCAATAATTCGCTCGTGGGCTATCCGAAGCCTATGCCAAACCTTCGAAAGTGACTGGGGCGAATAATCTGAAGAGATTGAAGAGCGCCATCATACCATATACCAACCGGCCTACCAACAACGAAAACAGCATTCAAGTCACACTCTGTGTGATCAGAAAGAACATACTGATCCCAACGTCGATAATGTATGTGACTGTAGGGTTGTTAATTCAATTTCACACGGGGGGGGGGGGGGGGGGAGGGGGGGTGAAATTCACTGACAAGCAACTTGAGCCCCCCCCCCCCTTAAAAAAGAAAAAAAAAATCCTTTATCTTTTTGCGTTTGGGGGGACACACCCTGTTAGCTTTTTCAGGTATGTGTATGCATGTGACCATATAAGCTCTCAACCGGCTATTGCGGAATCCATCGCCGCTTTTCTGAGGTATTACTTTGTATTCCTTTGAAAACATACCTGGTACAGTCCGGAAAAGGCCTAAAATTATATTTTATTAGTCTGTTAGTTGAGCAGCCAAGAGACATAAGGCTTTATGTTAAAATCCGAGGATCTTAGTAATATGGACCACTACCCTATAACAGGTGCACTGAAACTTCGTTTAGAACCAATCCCCTCCCCCCTGGGGAGGGGGGGGGGGGTTATTGTTTTACGATGGATCTAACAGTTACTTGAATGATATCATTAATTAAATGAAAAGAGTTTACCTAATTTGGAAAAGAAGGGCATATCATGTGGTCAAGGAGAGCAGCTTGTTGACTTTTTTTCTTTCTAAGGCGGGAGCGGTAGCTTCCATATAAAACAATGCAAATACACTGATGATTTGGTCTTAACTTGAGGAGTAATGAGCTGAAATGAAATTCATTGGTCAAAAATTATAAAGATGTAATATATTTTCGCCTAACATCCCCCCCCCCCCCCACAAAATTACGCAGGGAGGGGAAGGGCACTTTCTTTTGGATTGGGGAAAAACAAGAAGGAGGGATTATTGTTCCCCTTCCCCTACAGCCTCCCACTGCCACGATATCCGCCTTTCAACTAACTGACAAATAAACTCGATTAAATGGGGGGGGGGGGGGGGGGGGAATCCGCGTTTATAACCTTTGTGCCCCATTTCATGTTTGATTGTTATATAGCGATGTGCGATTATCAGATAGGCCCATATACGGCAGGTTAAAGTACCGTTTCAATCTGGTGCTTATTCTAGTCATTCACACCTCTATAGAAATCACGGTCTTATAGGCAGAGACTTTATCCTCTAGAGGTAAGTAAATCTTTATAATCGTACTTTTGATTTTATACTGCAACTATATCATTTTCATTAAAGACGAAAATTTGCATAATATCATTCAAAATGGATATTACTCATAAGTTCTGTGGAGTAGGGTTTTCAAATAATGAAAAAAATGTGCCTTTCTCAACGGGAACGAATATTGTTATATTAAGCTTATTCATTGTTTTTGCTTGGAGCTATGATACATTGCACTTTATTTCAACACTCTTTAAATGTCTAATTGTGTATTTTTTCAATGTATAAACAAAGGATCAGTGAGTGGAAAATGGGTGAAATTTCGCAATATTAATCTATCTATCTACCTACCTACCTATCTATCTATCTATCTATCTATCTATCTATCTATCTATCTATCTATCTATCTATCTATTTATCTATCTATCTATCTATCTATCCATCCATCCATCTATCTATCTATCTATCCATCTATCTGCCTCCCCCACCTCCCCCCCCCCCACACACACTATCTTGCTGTAGACGTCTTCGCATCACATATTTTCTATCGTTTTCAAGATTCTATCGCAAAAAAAAAAAAAAAAAATCAAGAAAAAAAAAAGGATGGGATATTTTTGGAGGTGAGTGAAGAAAAAGAAGAGTGAGGGTAAGAGGAAAATGTCATCAAAACAAATCCAAATAATTGTTGTTGTTGTTGTTGTTGTTTTGTTTTCTCTTTGATAGAAACTCTCTGCCCAGTGCTACCGGTATTTGCAGCATCATAAGCCCATCATGGTAGAGACAAGCAGCCGCCATTTTGGCGTGTGGGATTATGTCGTCTTCGCCATCATGCTTCTACTCTCGGCTTTGATCGGCATCTATTCGGCCCTTTCCGGAGGACGTCAACGCACAGCCGATGAGTTCTTCATCGGGGATCGTATAAATGAGCATCCTGCCGGTTGGCGATGTCGGTCGTCGTAGTGAGTTTCGTTTCGGCAATTTCCGTGATCGGGACACCGGGCGAGATCTACATGTACGACTCCATGTTCGCGTGGGGGTTGTTGTCTTACACTATTGCAAACTGCCTAAATATACGATTGTTCATCCGATCTTCTTCCGGTTACGAATCACGAGTGTTTACGAGGTAAAAAAAAAAAAAAAAAAGCTTTTAGGTAAATAAGCATGCAAAACGCAATACAATGTATATAAACTAGTTTCACTGGCAAAGACAGAAATTCATTTATCCCACACAGCCTAATATATCCTCTCTCTCTCTCTCTCTCTCTCTCTCTCTCTCTCTCTCTCTCTCTCTCTCTCTCTCTCTCTCTCTTTCCCTCCCTCTCTCTCCCTCTCTCTCACTCACGTTCTTTCTCTCTCTTTCTTTCCTTTTCTCTCTCTCTCTCTCTTCTCTCTACCCAATCCCATCTCTTTATCGCTCTCCCTTTCGTCTCCCCCCTCTCTCCCCTCTCACTCTTCTTCCTCATTCTTTATCTTTCCCTTTCATCACGTTCATTCTATATCTTTCCCTTTGTTCTTTATAACCTACCACTTCTACAAATATAGCCTACTCCTTGTATCTCCCCCTCATAACAGTATCGTCTAGAACATCTCACTTTCAACATATATTGCTAATGACGATGTTTTTGCAGATATGGGCATGACTGTTTTAAAACAAGAGAATCATAGAACGAAGAATGGGTGATGCTTTACATCATGAATGTCATGTAAAATAGACAAATTGAAGACTGATATCAGACAATGAAATAACACATTGCTTTGTGATTTTTTTAAATGTAACAAAGGAGACATTGTTGTTATTGATAAGCTGGGTTTTTACAGACGTGTATCAATGATCAGATATGATTATTTACGTCTGGGACCGACCTTTTACGTCACCATCCGAAAGACGTGACTCGGACTCGAACCCGGGTCCTCTGAGTCTGAATCAGTTTATAACTTCCACTATTGGCTGGATTAAAGGCGCACGCCGCAACGCCTAGACATAATTTTCAGGATTACGTATAATTTGTAAATCAAATATATTGTTATAGTTAAATGGTACTCTCGTTAACTAGTGAATAGGCCTATCATTGACCTCCCCTGTGCACGCAATCGGATGTGTATTCAGATTTAAACGTATAGGAACATCAACCGTTAAAAATTATCGAGGGCTCCGTATCCCACCCTTGAACGTATAACAGAGGCGTATCCAGCAAGGGAGGGGGGGGGGGTAGCCAGCCAGCCAACCCCTCCAGTAGGTCATTGTGTTTACAGGCTTGGACCAAAAAAAAATTGTGTTTTGGCTGAGAATTTGTTAGTGCCTGTGTAATGATACTTTAATATATGCCACAGTTTGCTTCGAAAATCAGAAGGGGGCTTGAAAATCGAATGAAAGAATGTCATACCCCTAACTGGACTCTTCCCAGTTAATATCTGCTCGAAAGAGAAAAAAAAGAGAAATGATGTTCACGAATAGCGCCTGTATAGCATGCCTAGGGTAAGAAACTAAAACATTATCAGGATGGTGCAGAAAGAAAAAATCGCAAAGACCTCTTGAACACACACACAAAATAGGAAAAAAATACAAAAACAAAAAGAAATAGGGTGAGGGGGAAAGGTTTTAACATGACTTCTTCAAATTTTTTTTCTGAGGATGGAGCAAATGACAGACTGAAGCGATTGCCCCCCTCCCTCCCATAAAGAGGCATTAGCACTAGAGAACGGTGTGAAGGGTTTAAAGGGGAAAATCGTCCCTTGATTTTCAATTCACGGATGCTGATCTTTAAGTAAACTAACTGCAATAATTATATTTGTTGATGTAGCGTTATTGCAAACTTATAGGGCAGATAGCGGAGACTTTGAACTTGTAAAGAGTTCATAATAAAGTACACATGTACGTGAAGCGTGAAGCGCATAGAGATAATTAAGACCCCTTTTTAACAGTATCTATATATTGTGGCCGTCTATACACTGAATTCCATTTTAATGCATATGACTTATATTGTCAGAATTCCTTCACATCAAGTCACAATTTCAATGCTAGATGACATTGGGCTAGATTTAAAAGATGACAGAATATTTGAAGACTGCTGGCATTGATTGGAGGCCGATCTAGGATCATCTTTCATTCCTACTTTTAAAAAATATATAATTTGACAGCCACGAAAAGAATACAATCGCATAAGTGTTTTTTCGTTTGCTTGTTTATATTTCCCATTTAGATAATGCAAAAGATGCTAAAGAAACTTTCCAAAAGTTTCCTTTCCCTTGTACCAAATGAAAAAATGAAAAAAAAAAAAACATGATGTGGAGTGCCCTTGTGGTACAAGTGTATTACTTGTAGTTTTGTGTAAATGATGTTCTTCGTACTAAACCAATCTGAGTTAAATGGTGGAAGATTAATTAAGAAACAATAGTTGAAGACTCATATTTTATCGGCAAATCGAACGCCCCCTCCCCCCTTCAAAAACATGATCTGGGTTCGCTAGCTACATGAAATGAAATAAACGCCCATTTCTTTCATTCTGAAACAACAATGTGTTTACAATATCAATGCACATGAATGCAGTATAGTGTAACAAAGGAGTAGGTGGACACCTGACAAGCGGCCACAGACTTTGTTGGGAGGAGGTGGGGATGGTCGTTCATAGTCTATGTTTTTGGGTGTTTGTATAATGACAAATTACTGATCTTTGACAGATGATCCGATAGGGTGGGGGTGGGGGCTTATTCCGTTTTTTTTTTTCCATTCCTTTTTTTTTTCAACTTTATTATTTTTTATAATGCCATAATAAAATTCTTTACCAACCTGTGTTTTTGTTTTGGTTACTATTTGCATTTACTTTTTATTAGTTTTCTATTCATTTAGTATTATTGTTATATATAATTCACTTTTATTGTGTTTTTATATTGTGTTTATCATATTCATCTGTCTACTTTGTGTTTTATCTGTTTCTGTATATTCTTGTTTAATTTCATTCTGATGTTACACTCTTTTCTGTTGTATATTTTTTTTAATTGTACGTGGACCCCTTTGAAAATCAGCTTTTGCCGGAAGGGCTATCCACCCTATGACAGGAAATAATAAATAAATAAATAAATAAAATAAATAGCTTCAAATTCAAATTCACATGAATTAACGTAGTAAATGTTTAATATCTTGTCTTGATTTAGTTCCTGGAGATGAGATTCAACAGGACAGTCAGAACCGTCTGCACCATTATATTCTCATTCCAAACGGTAAGTTTCATCATCCGCATCCCTCTAAACTACCCTATGGGGTCAGTAACGGGAGGGGGATTAAAAGGGGTGGGGTTTAGGAGACAGGGGCGTCAGTCCGTTTTATATTTTGGGGCGGCAGATTAGGATTTTTCTCGTTTTTCCCCCGAAAATTCGCAGACAATCAACAACAACAATAACATAACAAAAGGTAAAGGGTTTCGGCTTGTCAGGCTTCCCTTTTCATCCCAATAATTTGCCGACAAGCAAAAAGAAATGAAATAGTGCTTTTTAGCTTTTTTAGGCTTCTCTTTTTGTCCGAAAAATGTGCTGACTAGCAAAATGAAAAAAAGAGTCCTCGTCTTTTTCAGTTGTCTCTTTTTACCACAACATATCGCTGACAAGCGAAATCAAAGACTTAATTTTCGGGGTAGTTGGGACTTAATGTGTCATCCACCATTAAAATTCAACGCAGTTTCTTTTACAACACAATGACATTTGACTATAATCATGATAATGACCAGAACCTACCTTTATCAACAAATGCATGTGATTGTATTTACTTTGGCAACGTTTTTTGTTTACAGATACTCTACATGGGAATTGCAATGTATACACCAGCACTGGCAATTAACGCAGGTAACTATCGGTGAATGAACGATTTTAGGGCGTCACTGGTATATTTGTCAAGAAAGAGGGGGAGGGGGGGGGGGGGGGAATCGATCCGAAGAATAATTTCTGAATAAGTCCTCATGAATGCATTGCGTACAATGACAATGAGAAAAGGGGTCAATGGTATTTCACGTAAATTATAAAGGATTCTTTTCCTTATCCCCTTGTTAAAAAGGGTAACAATGGACATGATGGAACAAACACAGTTTAACCATAGCATACCATCAGCTTTTACCGTGGTATACCGTGGTCAAACTGTGATTTATTTTTTAACCAAGGCTATATATACCCTTGGGCTTATGTCGAAAGGGTGGGTGAGCGGAGCGGGGTGGGAGCGGGGAGGCAATGGGGATGGCCGCACCCTTTCGAGAGAAGCCCCCCCCCCCCCCCGGTTGTCTCGAAAGGGTGGGTTGCGTGTGGGGAGTGAAATTAACGCACCCATTCGTGGAAACCGGGGGGGGGGGGGGGAGGCTTGTCTCAAAAGAGTGTGTTGAGTATAAGCGGAGGGCCAAAAGCAGAAAAGGGGGTTTCGTTCCACCATCTGTACAAACTAAGTATACCATGCTCATTTTCAAGCTTAAAGCAGAACAAACAATATTCAAGAGGTCTACCTCAAAGAATTTGTAGCGAAAACTTCCAAATCCAAGATGGCGTCCAAAATGGCCGCCATTTTGATGGATTTTAAATTTTTCAAGATAAAATTTGATAGAAACATCCAATTGCAACAAAATTGGTCTCATCTGAAAGAGGATTAAATTCCCTACAAGTTGATGCCATTTGTGAGGGGTGTTGAAGTAATTCGATTTAGATTTTTAGTTGAAAAGTGTGTTTTTTTAAACATTTTTTCCCAAAAATTGAAAATTTGCAAAATGCATGATTTAGCATGAATCAAGGAAAATTTTATGGATCGTCTTGAAACCTTCCAGAAAACTTTCTTAATATATAATAATCACCTGTGCAAAATTATAAAGCAATACCATTCTCCGTTCTAAAGTTATAATGTCTCAAACCCGAAAACTCATATTTCATAAATATCTCTTCTTGCTGTGCATGTGTTATATTCCCATAGACTATAGTGTATGAACATGCATGTGCCGTGTACAAAACTGCAGACATTGATGTTCACTATACAAACCAAGGAGGCCATGCTTATATGTTTGCGATTATTTACATGTTTGTAACTAAACTTGGATGGTAGATGCCTTACTGGGAATCCAATGTCATGGGGGGGGGGGGCAAAAGGTAGGTATGTAGGTCAAAGGTAAAATGAGGTCAAATATTAAAATTTCGCGCATATTTCTACAGGGGTTAGTAGTTTTAGAACCATAAGTCCATTTGTAACCACACTTGGATAGTAGATGCCTTTCATGGACATCACTGGTATGGGGGTCATAGGTCATATATGTAGGTCAAGGTCAAATAAAATCAAAGGTTAAAATTTCGCACATATTTCTTCTGGGGTTGGTAACTTTAGAATCATACGTCCATTTGTAAACAAACTCGGATAGTAGATGCCTTTTAGGGACATCACTGGCATTTGAGGGCCAAAGGTCATGTATGTAGGTCAAGGGTCAAATGAGGTCAAATATTACAATTTACCAATAAGAATGATTACACACGAAAGGGGCAAGACACATCATGGCTATAGCCTTGTCACTTTATATAAATCATTAAAGATAACTAGTGTCTATTGTTCTTTCATAAGTTGATAATACATTTTCTGTGGATTTGAATTGATTTTTCAATCCTAATAATAGGGGACACCAGCTACAATTCGTTACTCCGAAGGTTTGTTATTCCGAAGATTCATTATTCCGAAGGCTTGTTTATTCTGAAGGTTCGTTAGTCCAAAGGTTTATTATTCCGAAGGTTCATTAGTCTGAAAATGAAATAAGATTCGTTATTCCGAAGGTTTGTTAGTCCGAAAATGAAAAAAAATTCGTTATTCCGAAGGTTCGTTAATCCGAAAATGAAATCAGGTTCGTTATTCCGAAGGTTCATTAGTCCGAAAATGAAATAAGATTCATGATTAGTTCGTTATTTATTTTGGGACTAACGAACCTTCGGAATAACGAATCCTGTTTAATTTTTGGATTAACGAACCTTATTTTATTTTCAGACCATGGACCTTCGGAATAACGCCACAAATTTTTACATTAACGAACCCTTTTTCATTTTCAGACTAACAAACATCTAAGTATATGCAATTTGCGGGTTTCGAAATAACGTACCTTCGGAATAACGAATATCACCAGGGACCCACCTCTAACTAAAAAAAAAATAAGCTTTCATAGATTTGTTGAATCCTATGAAAGGTCTTAACCATTGGCGTAAATTCTGGGGGTGGGGGGATGGGAGATATATCCCCCCCCCCTACTTTTTTTCGAGAGGGGGGATGGTGTGTACAAACATCCCCCCATTTTAAGAAAAAAAATAATAGTGTAAGTAATCAGTTGGTGATTTTTTTTTTTTTTTTTTTTACAAAAATGTCATAAATGACGGCCATATCGTGGAATTTTTAAATTTGAAATGCTCTTAAAAACCGTTAAAGTAGTTATTTTTCACTGGCTGCTTCGCTCTCTCGCAAAATATTATCATATGTGTATATGGGGGTCTGCACGGGTGAATGAGGGTGTCTGTGTATACTTAAGTGTGAGTTCACGAAAAAAAAATATATAAAGGTGATCATGCCCCCATCCACTCCTCAAAACGGGTTTACGCCGGTGGTGTTAACTATCAACGTTCATACATTGCGAATGAGGAAGTCCTTAAAATCAGCTCATTGGAAGTATCAGATGTAGAATGCTGCGTCTAGATTTTGTCATTGTCTGTTGCCACCAATAAGTATATTTACAGTTTGATAAAGGCACCAAAATATCAAAAACAGAAAGGTTACATAACGGTCCTTTTTGCCTTATCCAAATCCTACACAAATAATAGACAGTGCAAAGTACATGTACAATGTCGTATATATTTGTATTTTAATTCTTATTTGTATTAACTGGTCCAATTTCTTCTGTTTATACTTGTATACACTGTTGATTTTATGGATTTTGTGGACTGATTTTTTTTTTGCCACTGTCCCAACTAAAATGTACATGTACGTTTGTGCTGAGTGATAAACTGTATTATACTATTGAGTTTCTGACAAATGCAAAATGCCCGGATTTGACCTTTTTTTTTTCTTTCTGCTAATCATGCTAATTATTGCGTATTATCTTATGAAGTCATTTTATACTAATTTGTATTCAATATTACCACAGCTGCACTAGATAAATTAAAGAACAACTTCCTATGAGTTACTTAATGACACTAGAAATGATAAATCTGAATATTTAAAGTGCTTTTTGAAAGAATGTTCTAGCTGCCATTTGCCATGTTTCAATAATTATTTCCTTTCCATTGTGATATGTGTAATTTGTAATTTCAAATTCAAAATTGTAGAGCCATTGGCGACAAAGCTTTATGACATGGACCATTTTATCTATTTATCTACAAGAAACCTTTCCATCCCGCCGCTTTCTGACCCTACCTTCACTTTCACTTTCACTGATTTCATGGGGCGGGGGATGTGAAAACCAACATTTTTTCTCCCACTAAATATAGAACAAATTGTAACTCAACGCCCCTCATGAAGGGCATTCGATTGTAAGAATTTCTTTTTTCATCTGAGACCAATTTCATTCTAAGTTCCTAGCAATTTTAATAATAATAGTAATAGTAGATATTTCTGTAGCACCTTTTCCACAAGATACAAAGCGCTTTGAGATGTCATCCCTGGTCAGCATAGGAGATAAAATATATACACATTACCAGGCAGTGACAGTGTCAGTCTAAAGTCCAGTGCAATCATGAGGATATAAAAATAGATAAGTCTTCAAGTTTTGTTTGAATTGATCCAATGATGGTGACGATTTTAGAAGAGGAGGGAGCTTATTCCACAGCCTGGGTGAAGTAGAGGAGAAAGCTGTAGTAGCTGAGAAATATGAACAAAAATATCAACCTTTGTCTTTATTTGACCTTTGACCTACATACATGACCTTTGACCCCCATATACCAGTGATGTCCGTGAAAGGCATCTACTATCCAAGTTTGGTTACAAATGGACATATGGTTCTAAAACCAGAAATATGCGCGAAATTTTAATATTTGACCTCATTTGAACTTTGACCTACATACCTGCCTTTTGCCCCCCCCCCCCCCCCCATGATATTGGATTCCCAGTAAGGCATCTAACATCCAAGTTTAGTTACAAACATGTAAATAATCGCAAACATAAGCATGGCCTACTTAGTTTGTATAGTGAACATCCATGTCTGCAGTTTTGTACACGGCACATGCATGTTAATACACTATAGTCTATGGGAATATAATACATGCACAGCAAGAAAGAGATATTTATGAAATATGAGTTTTCGGGTTTGAGACATTATAACTTTAGAACGGAGAATGGTATTGCTTTATAATTTTGCACAGGTGATTATCATATATTAAGGAAGTTTTCCGGAAGTTTCAAGACGATCCATAAAATTTTCCTTGATTCATGCTAAATCATGCATTTTGCAAATTTTCAATTTTTGGGAAAAATGTAAAAAAACCACACTTTTCAACTAAAAATCTAAATCGAATTACTTCAACACCCTCACAAATGGCATCAACTTGTAGGGAATTTAATTTTCTTTCAGATGAGACCAATTTTGTTGCAATTGGATGTTTCTAACAAATTTTATCTTGAAAAATTTAAAATCCATCAAAATGGCGGCCATTTTGGACGCCATCTTGGATTTGGAAGTTTTCGCTACAAATTTTTTGAGGTAGACCTCTTGAATATTGTTTGTTCTGCTTTAAGCTTGAAAATGAGTGTGGTCTACTTAGTTTGTACAGATGGTGGAACGAACTCAAAAACTAAGCTAGATATTTGACTTTGGCCCTCCGCTTAGTAGTCTGATGTACCAGTCGTGTTTTTTTTTTTTTCCAGGAAGGATCCTGATGGGGGTGTCCAAGGATCCCCAAAATATAAATGTGGGAAAGAATTCCCCCTTTTCTGTCTGCTAGAATATTATGGTGGGATGCATAAAACGGTAGAAATGTGTGCCCCACACCCCCCCCCCCCCCCCAAAAAAAAAAAAAAAAAAAAAGTTGATAGGCATTTTGTTTATGAGTATTCTTACACTAAAGAACGCAGAAGCAATCTTATGCACCCACACACACACACACACACCCACACACACAAACACACACAACTTCTTGTCTAATTTGGTTGCGATTGCTTGATTGCTTGAAGTGCACATGTTGTTGTCCCTCCCTCCATGTTGAATTCAAATAGAATTGAAATATGACTTTCTATTCTGCCTCGTCTGTCCTTTGGAAATGTGCATCCCATTACGAAATCAGCATCATGCACATCTTTAATTCGCAACAGCAAGAAACTGAAAGGAAGATATTTGCAAGTTTTCTTTCTTCCTTCCTTCCTTTCATTCACACAGTTTTAGTGCAGGAAAAAAAAAACCAGCTGGTACATCACACTACTAAACACACCCTTTCGAGACAACCCCCCTCCCCCCCGTATTCCACGAATGGGTGCGTTAATTTATCTCCCCGCTCTCAACCCGCCCTTTCGAGACAACCGGGGGGGGGGGGGGGGAAGGGGCTTCTCTTGAAAGGGTGCGGCCATCCCAGTTCCCTCCCCGCTCCCACCCCGCTCCGCTCACCCACCCTTTCGACATGAGCCATACCCTTGTACTTGACTTCTAAAACATGGACAGTGTCAACCCTCGAAAGTTAATAAAGATATCCCTTTCCATCCTTAGAGTTAAAGAGTAGTACTGGTGGTGGTAGTAGTAGCAGTAGTAGTAGCAGTAGTAGTGGTAGTAGCAGTAGTGGTAGTAGTAGCAGCAGCAGCAGCAGTAGTAGCAATAGTAGTAGTGGTAGTAGCAGTAGTGGTAGTAGTAGCAGTAGTGGTAGTAGTAGCAGTAGCAGTAGCAGCAGCAGCAGCAGTAGTACTAGTGGTGGTAGTAGTAGTAGTAGTAGTAGTGGTAGTAGTAGTAGTGGTGGTAGTAGTAGTGGTAGTAGTAGTAGTAGTAGTAGTAGTAGTAGTGGTAGTAGTAGTAGTAGTAGTGGTGGTGGTGGTGGTGGTAGTAGTAGTAGTAGTGGTGGTAGTAGTAGTGGTGGTGGTAGTAGTAGTAGTAGTAGTAGCAGCAGCAGCAGCAGCAGTAGTAGTAGTGGTGGTGGTAGTAGTAGTAGTAGTAGTAGTAGTAGTAGTAGTAGTAGTAGTAGTAGTGGTAGTAGTAGTAGTGGTGGTGGTGGTAGTAGTAGTAGTAGTGGTGGTGGTAGTAGTAGTAGTAGTAGTAGTAGTAGCAGCAGCAGCAGCAGTAGTAGTGGTGGTGGTGGCGGTGGTGGTGGTGGTGGTAGTGGTGGTAGTAGTAGTAGTAGTAGTAGTAGTAGTAGTAGTAGTAGTAGTAGTAGTAGCAGTAGTAGTAGTAGTAGTACTACTACTACTGCTGCTGCTGCTGCTGCTGCTGCAGTAGCAGTAGTAGTAGTGGTGGTGGTGGTGGTGGTGGTGGTGGTGGTAGTAGTAGTAGTAGTAGTAGTAGTAGTAGTAGTAGTAGTAGTAGTAGTGGTAGTAGTAGTAGTAGTACTACTACTACTACTACTACTACTGCTGCTGCTGCTGCTGCTGCTGCTGCTGCTACTGCTACTACCACTACTACCACTACTACCACTACTACCACTACTACCACTGCTACTACTACCACTGCTACTACTACCACTACTGCTACCACTACTGCTACCACTACTACTACTACTACTAGGCCTACTGCTACTACTACTACTACTACTACTACTACTACCACTACTACTACCACTACTACTACTACTACTACTACTACTACTACTACTACTACTACTACTACTACTACACCTACTACTACTACTACTACTACTACTACAACTACTACTACTACTACTACTACTACTACGACTACTACGACTACTACGACGACTACGACGACTACGACGACTACGACTGCTACGACTGCTACGACTGCTACTACTGCTACTACTGCTACGACTGCTACTACTGCTACTAGGCCTACTACTACTGCTACTGCTACGACTGCTACTACTGCTACTACTACGACTACTACGACTACTACGACGACTACTACTGCTACTACTGCTACTACTGCTACTACTGCTACTACTGCTACTACTGCTACTACTGCTACTACTGCTACTACTGCTACTACTGCTACTACTGCTACTACTGCTACTACTGCTACTACTGCTACTACAGCTACTACTGCTACTACTGCTACTACTGCTACTAGGCCTACTACTACTGCTACTACTAATACTACTAATACTATTGACCTACTGCTGCTGCTACTACTATCACTACACTACTAATCATGATAATTATAATGAAAATGTCACAAAAGTGAAGAGAAATTTGATCACCTTTATTGATTTTTTAATGATTTTAAAACATTAAAAAAGTGGCTTTCCTCGGATGTCTCCTATCTCAGATTCACACTTTTCATCTAGTCTTATATTTTTTCGGCTCTCAATGCGTTCTTTAGTAACTGGGATGGACCTATGGGCGTGTGTCGTATCTACAGGACTGGTCTGCATCTTCTATACAACAGTGGTAAGTTAAGTGGCATTCAAACATCCTCATATTATCAGGGTTTTTTTTCCAGTTTACCAGGCATCAATCTTACCACAGAGTTTACAAGTTGAATCATCCACTCACTGAAATATTTTGATATTCAGTCTTTCAAGTTCCTGGAATAATTTAGCGAAAATGGAGAGTATTTTTTAGCTCAGTTTTAAGGCATCGAACGTAGTATTACTTATGATTATGTTTGCGTTATAATAAAATCATTGGAAATATTAAAACAATCTCGATCAGTGCGTGTAACAATGAGTCAACACTTGGTTTGGTTTGCTAAGAAAGCATGGTGCTTGTTAGTTAGGAACCAGAGGACCAACAAATTTAAGTCCTCTCCGAAGGACCTTATATAGTGAGGATTAATGAATATCAGTAGAAGGCTTTACGGTACACCTTGTATTCTTTTTTTTTTTTAATGAGTGTGGTCCTGAAAAAGACCTACTCACTCTCGACGTTGCGGTGCATGGCCGTATGTAGAGGGGGGGGGGGAGGGGGCAGTTGCTCCCCAGAAATTTTGAAAACTTCAGTGAAAAATCCATGAAAAGTGTGCACGAAATCGTTCAATTTCACTTTTAAAAATGCAAAAGCGCCCTCGTGACCAGCTCGGTTGCTTCGCTCCCTCGCTTTTGAGCTTCTTCAAAAAAAATTACGCATCTTGCCCCCCCAGGAGCGTACGGCCCTGTTGCGGTAAGCATGTTTTTACCGTCCTCAGGAGGATCATTAAATTTTTGCATGGTAACGACTCTCAAACCTGTAAAATGTGCGAAGTGTCACGTGTCGAGAGCAAGAAAGACGTTAGAAAGACATTACCAAAGGGTACGCATCACATTGGTTTCGAACCCCGGTCACCGGATTACGAGACCACTGCTCTATCAACTAAGCTATAGCGCCTCCCAAATGTCGAGGAGGTGCAAACGGTTAGTATAAGTTGAGGAGCCCTCGGAGAGGACTTAAAACTGTCGGTCAACACTTACTATACAGAGCGTATCAATAAAAACGTTACACTTTTGAAAAAACTGCCAAAATTACATTTCAAAACATTTCGAAGATTTTTTTCATGTTGATAGATGCCCAGTATTCTCATCTATCAAGTGCCATTAACAAAACAAATGTTTGTTCATGCTAGGGTGAACACTGCCTGATTTTATTTAGAGTGTGAGAAATGACTTGCGCCAGATTAAAAGAAGAGGGAAAATTTAAAACCAGCTGTCATGATAAGTAGTCCCATTCAAAGGAATTGCTCTTTGCTTCAGATCTGTCGCCTGACTGCTTGACTGCCTGACTGGTTGGTTGACTGATAGTTTGAGCAATTGACTGGTTAATTGATCAGTCAGTCGATTGAATGGTTGATCAATTAATCAATTCATTGCTTGATTAACTGATCCTTTTTGATTCACTGATTGGCTGAATGAATGACTGAATGATTCATTGATTGATTGACTGACTGACTGACTGATCTATCGGTTGATGTATTGATGGGCTGATTGCTTCTTGATTGATTTCTAATTGATTTATTGAATGATCAGAAGATGTATTAATTTGGTACATTTCTTCTTGACTAAATGACTGGCATTAGTGGCATGTGGATTGGATGTGTATGTGAACTGTGACTCCTGTGTTTAGATCTCACTCATGTATGAGGCAATGAAATCATTAAAATTATGGAAGAAAATTGACATACAATTCCTAGACTATCATAACCTGATCAATAATTTAATCAAAGGCCAATTTGTTTGAATGGGAGTACTTATTCGGACTGCTGGTTTAATTGTCCCTCTTCTTTCAATTTGGCGCAAGTCATTTTTCACACCCTAAATAAAAACAGGCCGTGTTCGCCCAAGCGTGAACGAAGATTTGTTTTGTTAGTGGCACTGGATAGATGAGAATACTGGGCATCTATCGACATGAAAAAAAAAATAATCGAAATATTTTGAAATGTAATTTTAACAGTCTTTTCAAAAGTGTAACTTTTTATTGATACACCCTGTATAGGTTTTGCCTAACACCTACAAGCACGTGCTTGTTTTCTTAGCAGTCATTTAAATAAATCTTCATCGTCATCGTGGTCATCTCCATTCTTCTATTCAATTTGACTTCGAACTAGGGTGGGATGAAAGCGGTGTTGTGGACGGACACCCTTCAGGCCATCATCATCCTCCTCGGTGTCGCCGCCGTCATCATCAAGGGTACCATCGAAGTCGGTGGCCTGGGCGAGGTGTGGAGGGTCGGCTACGAAGGTGGCAGGATCAAATTTGATGAGTAGGTAGATATGTACAACTCAGCGGCTTAAGTGGGGGTGGGCGGCATGCATGGGGGTGGGGAGCCATCTCGTTCCGCCTTCAGTGATTGGCGAAGCATGAAGAGACAGACGGGGGGGGGGGGGCAGGGGGGCCGAGGGCGGGGGGGGGGGGGGAGGCAGGGACGGGATAGGAGACAAGGATACAAGGACATGCAGGAGTAAGGGGGACATGAAATAATAATGCTAATGGAGGCGCTGTTGCTCAGTGGTGGAGCAGTGGTCTCGTAACCGGGAGTACCCGGGTTCGAAACCAAGTGGATGCGCTAATGCCCCTTGGTAAGCTATTAATCCTCATTACCAAGTCCTTCGGAGGGGACTTAAAGCTGTCGGTACACTGGTTGCTTACTAACAAGTATACACCTGATTTCGTAGCAGTCAGGTAAAATAATCAACCAGCCAACCTATCAACCATGTTTAAAATTGGAGAGTGGGTTAATAATCATAATGAGTGGTTGATTTGATTTGCCGTATAATAATAATAATATACAGTTCTTGTATAGCGCATATCACATTATGATACAACGTCTCTATGCGCTTCCAAAGGACTTGGATATTATTACCCCAGCTTTAGCCCGGCAGCCTTTTACAGCGCACAAGCATTTCAAGGAATGAATTCCTGCCAGGTACCCATTCACCTCACCTGGGTTGAGTGCAGCACGATGTGGATGAATTTCTTGCTGAAGGAAATTAACGCCGTGGCTGGGATTCGAACCCACGACCCTCTGATTGAACGAGAGTCAGAACCACCAGACCACGACGCTTCCACAAATGTGTATCTGCCGTATGTGTACTTGAGCATTAGAAATTACTGATCATAGTTTGGAATATCAAGCACATTACCTCTTCTTTTAAAATAAAAAAAGACATTGTTGGTATAATTCCCACACAGGACTAGTATAGATCCACGAATCCGCTACTCTGTTTGGAGCTTGTTATTCGGGATGGGAACCACTAACCTCGGCACTGGGCTCAATCAAACAGTGATCCAGAGGCTCTTTTCAACCGGGACAAGAAGAAAAGCTATACAGTGAGTATCATCTCTTTTCGACATGTTGGTGGATGACTAACACGCCTGCGTTGTGCGTTATACGTGCCCCTACCCTGTTCCGTATAGACGCAGGCTATGTTATGAATAACATTCCGTCCTTCGGGTAGCATCCCTTGTAAAACAAGAAAAAAGAAAAAAAAATACCATATAGCACAGCCATTATAAACTGATGGTATATACATCAGTAATTTGAGCATATACCATCAAACTATTGTGTCTGTACCATTTGACCTTTTTTTTTTTTTCAACAAGAGACGTTATATGGAGGCCCAGTACGTGTAGAGAAAAGTTACCACTCTCTAAATTCCTTAGATTGGATATCAGTCTATAAATTTGTGGTTGGGGACCAATCCAAAATTACTGACTTCTAAAAGATTGACTTCAAAATCTATTAGACTGAGATTTTCAGTCTAATTTTGGATTGGTCCCTCATCTCAATCTAAAGAATTTAGAGAGCACCTCTCCTCGTTGCAAACCGACTATATAGGCCTACTATTCGTAGAAGAGTAGTTAAAACCTTGGTGTATACACTCTAAAAAGGATAAAGTCAGATTTGACTAGACTACCGGATCCCACGGGCACAAGCACTATTCTAGTCAAAATTGACACAATTCTAGTGAAGATGACTAGACCTCCAGTACCTCAGGAGAATCAGCACTATTTCAGTTGACTATATAGACTGCCGGTGTCACCGGATGAGTTTTTCAATACAGAATGACGAGAAATCTCATCCGGTGACACCGCCCCTTCTTAATCAACTGAGTGAGTGAGACGAGAGCTTCTGACTGCTTGATGGGGAGTGCAAAATCATATTTCTTGTCATTTTGTATTGAAAAAACATCTGCCGGTGTCATCTCATCCGGATGGACATCTCATCCGGTGAAACCGTATCCCACGGGCACCGGGGGGGGGGGGGGCGTTTTCATGTAAAGTGTTTACTTTATAAACATCTACTAGAATTATTTACCTGTTCTCTTCTACAATGCAATAGACCTGTATACTAATTTTATGCATATTCCACGAACAAGAATTTAAAAATGGCAGAGGCTTGCCAGACATTGCAACAGCTGATTTATACAAAGTGGATGACGTTCATTGAAAATCCATTATGCAGTTCGAAATATGCATATACATCGAAGCAAACAGATTATAAGCCTGACCATCGTCTATTTGTTTCTTTTTGTGTGTGTGTGTGTGTATTTTTTTATTGCAGGGCAATCATTCTGGCTACTGTCATCAAATTTATTGTGGTTGGACTGTGTATCTTCTCTGGCATAGTAATGTACGTGTACTATGTAGACTGTGACCCTTATACACAGGGTGTTGTGATGAGCAAGGACCAGGTAAATACTGATAAACGGCCCGTCTATTACGGCCATACTACTTTTTTTTTTTTTTACAGGGCAGTGACCATGGGTGTCGATCCGGGGGGGGGGGGGGGAGGGGATGGGGATATCCCTCCAATATTTTAGTCAGGGGGATGGCCTGTACCATCATCCCCCAATAATTTACAATGAAAAACATGAACAATTTCATAGCTTCCTATAATCCTCGAGAAAAAAAACCGTAAAGACAAAGAAAAAGAGAGAATAAAGAGTAAAGAAACATTTTTAAAAGAAAAAAGGGGAAAGGCTTTCAGCGCTCGCTCTCTTCGCTCGCTCTCATTTTAAGTATTACAACCAATGAGGTTATAATACTGTCTTTATGAAAGTAAATCGGTTTGCATCTTTTCTTTCTGTTAAATAGTATGCTATTATTGTTCTACTCGCATTTAATATCTTTTGTCATCTTAACAATGCCAGTTGATATTTTTATCAGGGTTTAGTATGAAATGAAACTGGTTTGCATCTTGTCTTTCTATCCAATGTTATACATGCACTGTTATAATATAACTGCAAGGATTCGAACGGGAAAAAGACCCATAACAGAAGAATTTTTCATGAGATAATTCTTCGTTTCACTAGAAAGAAACAAAGATTTTGTCTGTAGCTCTCTTCGCTCGCTCATAGAAACGAAATTGTTTTAGATGGCAAGCGATGCGCCGAAAAGCATCATATTTGGCAGTTAGATGATCAAAAACTGTTTAGATATCTTTGAGGCCCCTGCTAGATCCACTGAAAATGCCAAAAAAGTACGTCTTTGTTGATTTTTAAAAAAAGGAAATCTGATATACTTATCTGAAATAGAGGAGATCCAAAATTTCGGCTTTGTTAACAGGGCGCAATGCTGAAAATCCATATTAAGAAAAAAAGAGGGGGTGTTCCCCCATTTTCACATACCGTTTATGTAGGGGCATACCTTTTTTTTTCTCCTTTTGTGCATCTCGTATGCCGAAAATGATTTCATTCAGGAGGCATGGGCTTGTTACACCCGAAATATTTTCAGAATTTCTGTTTCTAATTCATCTTATTGCCGCAGCCATGTATCTACATTGTGGGCGGGGGGAGGGGAAGGGGTAATCAATTATCATGCTTCATCATCTGTCATCTGTCACGACTGATTATTTATTATTTCAAATTCGCAGATCATGCCGTTAATGGTAATGGATCTGTTTGGTGACATGCCCGGACTACCGGGTCTTTTTCTCTCTGCCGTAGTCAGCGCTTCTATCAGGTACTCTGTCAATGGTGTATCCATTGCTTTGATAAGAGGGGGGGGGGGGGGTGGGGCAGCAAAAAATGCACCGGGGCTCAAAGGCTTTCTGGCACGAAAATATAGGAAAAACATAGAAATGTCGTGCATCGATTATAACGTGTGTTTCATTGCAAAATTCATTCTAATTCTGACAATACTGGTCAATCACGTGATCATGATGATCTATATACAAAAAAGTCATCTCGCTGTACTTACATTGTAAGTGATATTTTCTAGGTTCTGGGGTACGTGGGAATAGAGGCGGGGGCTGTTGTCTCAATGACATATTATTTTGTGTTTTCATTGATCTGCAATCATAAAACTGTTTATATTTCGATGACAGGATTTTTCATCGTTAATCAGTGTAATTGTCATTCCGATGATTATTCAATTTTCAAATATCTTTGTTCAATATCAAACAGCACATTATCGTCTGGTGTGAACTCGCTTGCGGCTCTCTCAGGGGAGGATGGTGTGAAGGTATTATGGCCAAATATGAGAGAAAGAACATATACAAGAATCATCAAATTGCTAGGTAAAAGTTGGTTCGTGCTCTCTCACTAACTGTAACTCCCAATTATACCCATTTCGTTATGGAACCTAGAATAAAGGTTAAATATGATTTGATCGCACTGGGGCAGTCTTCTCTCCCATTAAATCTAACGTACTGAGAGAAAATATACCTTACATGAAATAAGAATAATTCTATACTTATTACTGTGGATATCAAATGCCTGGAGACAAATAGTGAGATTATTAAAATTTGTACTATACTATCTCATTCTCGTTTTCTTTTTGTTTATTCATCTATTTGTTGGCATCGTTCCAGGGAAAAAAAGGGTTCATTTTTTACATATAAGATTTTGAGATGAGTTATTCTTAAATATTTTTCTAAGTAGAACTTCTGATTGAACCCCCCTCCGATTTAAAATGAGGGATTGTTTCAAACAATTTTTTTATTTTTAAATCTTTGTTTGTATTTTCATGTGTTCATCTATTGGTGTTTTCCTTTCTAATCGAGGTATAGTCCAATTAAGCATCTTAAAAACGAATACAGAGAAATAATGAATTAAAATAATCTAAATTTGTTCTTATTTACAGCTTTGATGTACGGTTTACTGAGCATTGGATTTGCCTTTGTTGCTAGTCATCTTGGACAAGGCGTTCTGTCGGTAAGTAAAAAGAAATATTTGGAGGGTTTTGAGAGCTAACTGACTTTTCATTTCATTTCATTTCATTTCATTTTATTTCCATATCCATGATATCACAAAGTATATAATATAACTCAGACATACAAATTACACAATTTATGTTACTGAACGATAAAGCATATAATAATAATGAACAAATTTGGATATGGGGGGAACATGCAAAAAAGCAAAGCTTGTTACAAGGCAAGTTCCCTAAAATAACAGTATGTAATAATCATAAGTTATCCTTAAACAGGAAATAAATCAATAAGAACGGACATTCTTGCTATATACGTATACAGTTTGAAAAAAGGAAAAAGTAAACAATATATATATTACTACTTATATAGCAATAGGATAATAATAGTGCACCTGATACTAAGAACAGAACAGAAGGAGGAAGAGAGAGAAAGACAGACAGACAGACGAGATATACATGAGAGAGGGACAGGTAGAACAGACATGACATAACATGAAGACAAAAACACAACTATACAAATACATATAATCACATATAGGGCTAGTAAGATAAGACAAGAAATAAGAGGTCAG
>CM057167.1:7936703-7992170 GCA_029962745.1 Echinometra lucunter
TCAGTTTTCTACACAGATTTCCCGTCAACAGTCCCGCAAGATGAGCCTGTGTCCTAGTAGGTTATCTTCTCCTCTTAGTTACATTACAATGATCTTGAGCACACGCCTTACAAAGCACAACCTATTCACAGACACTATCAGATATAAGCGATTCCTTCATTACACCTGCTCAAAGTTGATCTAAGTTTATCCTGAATACAGAGAAATTAAGTTCTTAAAGTTGTTTGTATTTATTATGAATAGTTATCTAGCTTCATTCGTATTCCCATTGCTCTGCTAACTTCTTCTCCCAAGCCGCCTTTGGCATCTTTGGAGAGGCTCCACACCCCTTTGCTACTAATTCATGCCACTGAGCAATAGATTACTTTAGAAAGAACCGATGAGAATGATAGAGGAATGTTATTTTTATTGTAAAGTACTCTAGATCACTTGGCGTAGCCTACACTGACTGCGTTGCGGACATGGGGAGGTGCAAGACGAACTAACTTAAGTTGGGATATACCGACATTGGAGCAGACTGTGGGTGTGGGCAGGGCCTCCAGAGACCAGACCATACTCAATCTATTGAGTTATGACAGGCTGTTTGACTCTTGGACAGAGAGTGGCCTGGCAGTGCCCAACGACATGTGCAGACATTCGAAAACTCAAGATATGATGATTGTCGTAATTTATTTATTTTTCTATATTTATCGATCTATACTTTCCTCTTATACAGTCCAGGCATAGCTGACTTCTACGCCATATCTTTTCTTTACTACACCCCTATTGGTCTCATTATTTGTATGACTGTGGCTATGATCGTCAGCAGGATTACGGGTATTCAGCTTAATTTATTTTCTATATTTCTGTTTGGATTTTGTTTATTCACTCAGTTATTTTCCAGAGTAATGTAGTACATAGAGAAAGAGTAAATTACGAAATAAGTTTCAAGTTTCAAGTTTCAATTTTATTCAGACCTTCAAGAAAAAGGTACATGAAATCATTAATAAAACTAAACAATATACAAACAGATTTCGGACAAAGCAAAAAAGTTTTTTCCTTTCCAAAATCATTTATTGAGGGCATAATATTTCCAACCCTTCTCTAACGCAAACAAGGCAAACCTTGCCATGCTTGCTGAACCCCCAGTAATAATGAGTTGTATAGCATGATAACACTACACTTAGTCTTCATGTCAAAGAATTCACAGTAATTGGGTTGAAAAAAAAGACCATTATTAAATGTAGGGGGCATCTACAAGCTGGGCTCGTAGATTGTAACCCCCTACAACTTAATGGTACAACAGAAAACAAACCTAAGAACAATCAAAACCATGAAAAGAATGAAGGATGCAAAAAAGAAACAACAACAGCA
Organism: Echinometra lucunter; assembly: GCA_029962745.1. Classification (NCBI taxonomy): domain Eukaryota; kingdom Metazoa; phylum Echinodermata; class Echinoidea; order Camarodonta; family Echinometridae; genus Echinometra; species Echinometra lucunter. The sequence continues at coordinate 7,938,057 of CM057167.1, forward strand.
AAAACAACAACGAGGAATTTGTAACTTAATTGCTATGTTCTCTCGAATGTATATTTATTCATCAAAACTTGGTTACCAAGCACAAAAAATAATAATTTTGAAGTAACAGCATGAATCTAAATGATAATCATAAATCAGTTTGGAATGTATTTTAGCTGCTAGGTTTTGAGTAGGCACAGGCAGGAGGGGGGGGGGGGCAATTTTCGTTCAATTGCCTTGCATGCAGCAAGCCATCAAGTCATTTCACGAACAAAGCACATCCGCACAATATATTTTTTTCATCTCTGCAAAATACCTCATTTGAATAATCAATAGTATGTAAACACATGCGAATGCAATATTAGTCGACATTTTTCATAGTTTGTTTTTTTATGATTTTTAATAATATCATCTTTCTATCTTTTTAATGTTTTTTTTAATGTTTCTCTATTGCAGGTTTCACCGACCCAGACACCATTGACCCGAAACTGAAGAACAACTTGACAGACGCCATCTTTTGTTGCTTTCCCGAGTCCGTCAAGAGGTGGATGCGTTGTGGAATGGAAAAGGTTAAAGATATGGTAAGAAAAATCCGTGATTCTACTTGTTAAGAAATCCCACATCGTACAGATATGCGACTAAATAACATATATTCTCTAAAGATGAAAAGACACATCTGTTCCCCCTCCCCCCCCCCCCCCCCTTTTCGTTGTACATCCTCTGGAAATTCAACATAAGAATTTATAAGTGAGTTTGCGACTCACAGGGCTGCCCAAAAGAGTAAACCCCGCACCCCCGGATGAAATCATGTTTATCCCACGTTAAATGTCTGATTGCATATTTCTTCTTTGTCTTAGGACGACATCGACGATGATGACGTGAAGGACATGAAGTACTTGAACGGTGTTACAGAAAACATGAAGGAGATCAACTGCGAGGAGAAGGAAAAGATGATCGAGGCCGACGATCAGAAATACCCGCAGAAGATCGGTACGATGGTTTAATTACGTTGCTTAATGCTGGGGCAAATGGGGACTACACTTAATTCTACCAGAGAATTTTCGATGCGACTCCTCTCCTCGTCGAATCTGAGCCCCGTTTCATAAAACAGTAACAAGTTGCAGTAACTGTTATAAGCTATTGAAATCCTTGCATCTGATTACACCCTCTGAGCACAGATCGACCGGTCTTAATTCAAGCCAAGTACCCAGGGGCATAGATAGGGGGGGGGGGATGGGGGTATGCATCCCTCACTTTTTGAAGTGAGTGAATATATGGGGGGAATCAACCCCCCCCCCCAGTAATGAGGAATGTCTATGCCAAAGCAAGTACCGACCACCTGAAAATCACGCAAAATTTTTCAAACAGAGATAGGGTACCCCCTGACCCCCCCCCCCCCCCCCGAGCAATAAAGTAGAGCACATTGTTTTAACACGGCAAGATAATATTCTAATTTAAACCAAGTACTTTATAACTCTGCTATACGAAAGTGACGTGTATATACTACCAAAGTTCTTGCACATATCAGGTGTGCGATTAAGTAAAGACCAAAGAATAACAGTATTTCCTAAACATGCTAAAGTAAAAAAATTATACAAGCAGGTAAACAGAAACTCTTATATCTGTAAAGTGATATTTACTTTGTTTCGGATTAACACAAATATTAATTCAACATTTTGTTGCTAACGTAATGTTTTCTTTAAAAAGGTAACTGAGATGTAGAAAAGGTCTTTGTGTAGTATGGGAAATTCTACATTATTAAAAGGCAAGAAAGGTGAAGTAACGTGTACTAACATGAGATGAGGTTTTGTTTAGAACGTTTACAATTTCACCTTAGATGTTGAAATTTCATAACCGTCATGAAATATTGGGCCCTCTTCATGCTCTTGCATAAAAATGTTGCGATTATTACAGCCAATTGCAAGAATCAAACAAATACGTGATTCTAATGCGTTTAAACGCAACTTTTTATGAAAGAGGGCACTGCTATTATGAAATTATATCGTATGTCATTTAAGATGAGGCTGCATTGTTGAACGCCTTTACTATATTAAAAATGAAAATGACTGCTGAATTATGTATAAAAACAAAAAAAAAAGTTTACTTTTCAATCAACACAATTTTGTGACTGGATTTACCTCAAACGATACTTCTTCTTGAGGTGTATGATCATCTTAGCAGTATCATTATAATCTCCGGTTTTTTTTTATGAAGAACCATCACTTAAAATGAGGCTGCCTGTTAACCAAACTTTATTATTAGGTGCCAACAAAATGTTCCAGTACACAGCAGGCTTTCATAATTCAAGGAAACAAAACTGTTTTATGAACTATGTGATTGTATATACGTGAAACATTACTACTTACTCAATGTATATAATCTTTCATTTCTACATTTGATCGTAAGTACGATTGTATTAAAAGATTAGGGATAATTGCATCATAGTGATATGAACTGCTGTAAGGCTAGATTTTATCATGTAAACGTAATGACTGTGTTGAATACAAAATACCAGTGAATGCTGCAATATATAAATAGTTTTCTTATTTTCTTCATAAACACCACGTTCATCATTCGTCCTGATTTTTTGACACCTCAATCAGCGCAGAGAATCATTTGGAATAACATTTTTACCTTGAAAGTTTCTTGAATTTTATGATGAAGTTGAATATAATTTTCATCACAATTTATTTACAGGTAAGAGTTGTATTTTACTATTATCTTAGATCTCTTTCATATTCACGGATTTCAATGATTAAAGGCACTGTACAAACAAGTATCTTTACGGGTTTTCATTTTCTAGCTCTTTGTATAATATTGATGTATAGAATGAAATAAACACTCACCCACTATAAAAAAGCTTGCTTTTTGAATATCAAATGAAAACTGATGTGTGAGAACTTGCGAATATAATTCAGATTATGATATTTTGCACAGTCGATTTTTGCATGACTCTAGCTGATTACGACTCTCGCAAAAAAGGAATACTCAGATTCGTCATTTCCCCTCCAAACAAACTTTCATTACTTTGACATTCAAATTCGTAAAGTGTTGGGCCTTTATATGGAGGGTATACACATTTCTTTTTAAACTGAGTGAAAAAGTGACGAAAATGCATGGCGGGAAAACCTACATCATGTCACAACTTATATTGCTATGGCGAATACTTGTATCCAAATATAGTTGGATATACTTTATGTTTAGCTTCTGTTATCGGACATGTGACAGCGGAGATGTAGTGAGTTATGTAATGTGATGTGACGTGAAGTGATGTGATGTGATGTGATGTGATGTGATGTGATGTGATGTGATGTGATGTGATGTGATGTGATGTGATGTGATGTGATGTGATGTGATGTGATGTGATGTGATGTGATGTGATGTGATGTGATGTGATGTGATGTGATGTGACGTGACGTGGTGTGGTGTGGTGTGGTGTGGTGTGGTGTGACGTGACGTGACGTGACGTGACGTGATGTGATGTGATGTGGTGTGGTGTGGTGTGATATGATGTGACGTGACGTGACGTGACGTGACGTGACGGGATGGGATGGGATGGGATGGGATGGGATGGGATGTGATGTGATGTGATGTGATGTGATGTGATGTGATGTGATGTGATGTGATGTGATGTGATGTGATGTGATGTGGTGTGATGTAATGTAATGAATATGACTACTGGAAACAAGTATTATGCATGTTGAAGTACGAGGTACGAGCGACTGTATGTTTATTAGGGTATGTATGCTCCTCACGGGGGTGCATTTTACTTTACAAACAATGGAATGTGCCCTCTCCCGTCATTGTCCGTGGATTCTTGAGCTTCAAGCATTTTATTTATTCAGCACGATCGGGCGCTTTATGCTGATGTCTTTGGGGGAGGTTTCAGACGTCCTTTGAGCACGCCCTTTGCTGCTCATCTGAAGCACTTTCAATATGTATTTGCTGCCTTTTTTGTTTTCGTTTTCTATACCGTAATTACTTTAATCATCGTTTGTAAATGCTAAAATTATGTTATGAATACACATTAAAAAGGGATATGCATGTTTCTAAAAATGCAACCAGCGCATGCATGGGACCTATATGGTTTTAAGTTCTATCCCAGGGACTTCGTAACCTAAAATATATGGTAGGATAAAATTTCACTATTACAACGACTTCGTTCCGAACCCGTAACCTTCCGGCTACCAGACCACTGCTCTACCACAGACTGCTCTCACGCTCAGTGATTATAATCATTTTATACTATTATTATTACATCCACGTTGTGGTTTGATAGTCGTCGTCCGAATTTTGTGTCGGTCCTTCGGGGATTTCTGCCAGTGATTCGCGCTCCTGTTCATCCATGCTTTTCTTCTCGACCTCTGAGGCTTTGACGTCAATCTATATTGGGGAAAAAGCGGGTTTGTTATTATTGATTTAAAGCAGAAATGAAATCAGAAACATCCATGATGGCTTTAGATAATACTGACTACAGTGTTGCTATAGAATCACACTTTTAAGTAAAAAGTACTCCGTATTGCAAGGTTCAAGTTTTGCATACAAAATTTGTATACGATGTATAACTAAAGTAGTTATATGTTACTTTGATCAAATAGTTCTTGAATGTTCACTAGAGGAACACATTAAGTCAAATAAAATGTAGGGGCCTGATAAAATCATGATGATAACTCACTTTGTCTGGATATTTATATTCCTTATGCTGGCCATCTCTTCGGACTAGATCTTTGAGGCATACAGGCAAGAAGCAGAGTAACGCGTCTACGACATACAGCTTTAGATGACGGTCCAGGGAAAATGGATCTCTGAAACCTTGAATGGAATGTCAGCAAATTAGAAAACATTCAAAAGACAAATTAGAAAAAAAAATTCTAATTATAAAATTCATTCATTTTACAATCGTGACAATGAACATGATTATCAAACATGATATGGGGTCTTCGCATTGGAAGTAAATGGCAGCGTCCGACCTTTTTATCCATTATTGGATGAATGAATGAATGAATGAATGAATGATAGAATGAATAAATGAATGAATGAACAAATGAATGAATTTATTACCCAAATTACCAAAATCACAATAATACATACAATAATTCACAGTGATACATACATCTTAGTAAAGGGAGCTAACAAATAGCATATATGCTAATTGAGGTTAGCCCCACAAAGTTGATTACATGAAATGCATCAATGTTATAACCAATTGAATGAAATTTAGATGATCTCTAATATTAAAAAAAAAACCAACAATATTTACAACATCAATAACAGTAATAACCATGGCAGCAAAAAGAATAATGATATCGAATATCAAGTGAGCTTATAAGAAATTTTTTAAAAGAACATTAATGACGTGCATGAATATTCCTAAAATTGGATTTAAATTTGGTATTCGTCAATCAAATGTTGCTGTAATGCTCGTGCATAACTTCTGCGACTGGTAATATTCCTTAATTCTATTGGCAAATTATTCCATACAACTGGTCCCGAATATGAGATTGATTGTTTCCCCAGATTGGTATTACTCGCTGAAAATTTCAAATTAGATTTTTCTTTGTTTCTTGTTTGAAAACGGTATTCTGGCATTGAGAAATAATCATATAAGGTACGAGGCAGGTGATTATATATTATGTTATGCACAAATGTACCAATTACATAGCGGTATTCTTTGAAAATATCTAGCACCTTAAGGTCATAGAATAAAGGGGCAGAGTGATTGTAAACTAAATGAAAACATTTGTACTTGTCATAAAATACAAGAGAAAAACATTATGAAATTCAAAAGAAACATTTGAATGAGCGATAAAAACAATCATTTTATATCAACCCTCGAATTTAACTGCTCAAAGTGCTAAATTGATTGCTAAAAACGAATTAGAATGCTGGAAAGATAACGTCGCGAGGGCAGCAGTTCGTGTTGCGCTAAAATGAAAGACAAGATGGTGAAAAAAGCAGCTTTTTCATGAATTTGAATGAAAAGTATGTAGATTCAAAAGAGAATTTTACAAATTTGATAACTAGTAATACGGATTTGAATCCGAGATACACCTGACAGCAGCAAAATCGTCGAATTTGAATGCAAAATAAATGAATTTGAATGACAAACTTGCGAATTTGTCCGGGAAATCCTATATCATTATTATTATATATATATTTGGGTTTTTTGGGGGGGGGAGGGAATTGTCAGAGTCAAAAAGTCAATGCCGCTCTTGCTCCTGAAGTTCTGACATTGAGGCGCTTATCCCTCTACATTGATCCAAATGAGGCCTGTTCCCTCCCCCCCCCCCCCCCGACTGGGATCCACTTGAACATTTAATCTTTAAGTATTACGTTAATTGAAGTTTGCTATAATATATAAGCGTTTTTTATCATAGTTATAAAACGACTTATATATAGGCTATACATATTCATTTTCATCAGTGTTCGATAGTAAACAACAACATCCTCCCCCCCAAAAAAAAAAGAATAAAGTAATTAAAGAATTAAAAAGCGGCACACTTTACCAGATACTGCACTTGCAATCATGCCGATTGCCACTGTGATTACAAGTCCAATCGGTGCATAGTACTGATACGATAAACGATACAAGCCAGCCAAGAACCGCCTGGTTTGAAGGAGAAAATTGTCAGGAAAGAAGATGGATAACGTGAGAAGGAACAGGGGAAATGAAGAAATTGGTTTGAAACTGGTAAAGTTCGCGGTAAAAATTTACACCAGCCACTTTTGGCTAATTCTTACCAATTACTATCACAGTTATTTTTGATATATATATCCAAAGAAACGAAATAAATAACACAATGCCAGATTATCAATCCCGCCAAAAAATTGCGAAAATCCTGACAAGTCTGTGAGTGTTTCAGTAGACTTTACGATTGAATCTAAAATTGATAAAATCAATTTCAAACTAATGTCGATCTTAGGAGCAATTTTAAGATCTTCATCTTTTAGGTTAAAAAGACCCCCCCGCAGATCGAGTTATCATAATTCTCGGAATGTAGAACTACCGGATAATGAAGTTTTGTGGAACCGTTTTTTTTAAAAGCGATTTTAAGAGAAGGTCGCAAATCTTCGGATCAAGACGAATACCTCAAGAACACTAATTCCCCGTGAAAAGTACCTTTTAAAATTTGCCACAATGATAAATTCTTATATAGCAACCAATAGTTATCCCTTCATCATCTATGTACCTTCTTTCGGGTGCAGCGGTTGTGAAAAGGAGAGTTCCCGTGGTTTTCCCTGTCCCCGTCAGGATGTCGCCAGTTACCGTTGTCGTATTGAGACCCGTACATCCAGCGACGACCAGGTGGCTGTCCTCCCCGAACGAACTTGATGATGACACGGTGGTTCCGAGCTTCAGCCACAAGATTATTATAAGCCCGATCACGGATCCGACTAATGTTCCCTAGAGCACAGCACAGAGAAATATTATTTTTTACAGAAGAAGATCTACATGTACAATTGAGGAAAAACAGGATGCCCCTCCCATAGTATTGTTAGATTTATACTGCGCCTTTTTCACCGGACAAAAGGCTGATCAACCTTTATATTAGGTCTATTTCCATTCCATAAGTTTTGTGTGATTTGATCACTTTCGAGTTTCACTAACATTTTTGATGTAAAACATGAATTTTAATGCAAAACAACATCAAATTCTCCTAAATTTAAGAATACTAATTTCAATCTAAGAATTAAAAAGGACCTATTTATAGCTTCAAAGGTCTAAGAGTGATTTGCGGAGGTTGATTATTTGAAAAGAAAAGAAAAAGTATGAAATTGCCTAACCTTAGCAGTGCTCCGATGAAAGAATGCACCAAGGGTGAAAACTCCAAGAACGATACCACCTACTACTCCAAATAAGGAGATGGTCAGCTGAAACAAAAAATATAGAGATAGACAAGTAAATTGTTGAATCTACATCTTTTTCATGCAAAATAAAAACTTGACCGATAATATTTCCATTCATAACGAGACATAACGTTCTTGTACAGCACATAATCACATTCATAATAACGTCACTACAATGCATGCGCTACCTTTCAGAAGACTACCCTAGCTTTAGCTCCGGTGTCACATGATGAGACGTCCATTCCGATAAGATGACACCGGCAGATGTTTTTCAGTACAAAATGCGCTCCCCATCCATGCCATCACGCAACCAGAAACTCCCGTCTATGAAGTGGGCCATTTATTATTAAACAAGAAGTTTTTTAAAAAAACAGCTCACTTGCTACGCCCACTCGCCAATATCCATGGAATATGCCTACTCATTTGATTAAGAAGGGGCGGTGTCACCGGATGAGATTTCTTGTCATTTTGTACTGAAAAACTTCTGCCGGTGTCATCTCATCCGGATGGACATCTCAATCGATGACACCGGCAACCCATAGTGCTCAGTGCATTCATGCAATAAATTCTTCACTTCCACTTGCTAAACCTAGGTTGAGAGAGGGGGGAATGTATTTCAGTGCATTGTCTAAGAACGTTAGTGCCGTGGCAGGAATAGAACCCCGTACATTGTGGTTAATTCCGGAGACTTATTTACTAAACCATAACACCTGTGAGGCAATCTGCCTCTCTTCCTTGGTTATTGCCTTTCTTTGGGTATATACTTCAGTTTAAAAAAAACCTCATAATCTTCCAATAGAAATTCAAATTTACCGCAGGAAAACTATAGTCATGTTTGGCATATTCCCCGCCGATATGACTGATCAAGCGAACTGTATATTAGCCTCGAGTATTTTCTTGTTAGAGAATGTGAGCGCCTATATATTATGGTTATGTCCCGCTTAATGTCTGAATCGGTTTCTATAATAATTAATTCGATTTCTATGATTATTTAAGTTTGAAAAAAAAATGATAATCGGGATATTGATAAGATTCAAGAGATGGTTCTTACTGGGAGAATGCTCTCCGGTAAACTACCAGCAAGTGCAGCAAACCCAAGCGATATCAGTCCATAGATCAATGCTGTACGCGTGGGCAAATAGAAATTTACACAGATCGTCATCATACTTTGCTTCTAAAAGCCATCATTTTCGAATGAAATGATGTTTGTAAATTTGATTTTCCTTGAGAAAATTAATCAAGCTCAAATCATTCGGTGTATGATGCACACAATGAGGAATTGTAGAAAAGGCCAGGAGAGCGTTTCAAGAAATGTCTTGTCAGTGATTTTTACTGACAACTGTTATAAGCTACTGAAATCCTGGCATCTGAATGGCTGAGAGCAAATGTGTCAGTAAAATCACTGACAAGACACTTCATGAAACACTCCCCAGATGAACAATGGAAATAAAAAAAAGAGAAATAAAAAGAAAATAATAAACATTTGAAAGATGTGCAACCTTCGATTCCTATAACCTTGCTCGGAACTGTGAGGGTTTTGAGTTGGTTTTGCAAATCCACGAAGTATTATCACAATTTCAGTGTTCTATTTCATAAAATAACATATTCACTTATGTACTTCTGTAACGTTTGTCATTGTTAAATATTGTTCTGTGATTTCCGCCACAATACAGCTAGCATTTAAGTTATTCTTCCTTTTAAAATTCAAATAATACATATACCTGTATATCGGACCTATCATGCCTATATCAACTATTACAAAATTCTAAATTGTTGATTTATCTTATGCTTACATTATTTGTAAAATGATTATTTTGCTATTATTGTGGAAATACATGAAATGAAATGAAATGAAATGAAATACTCACTCAAGATACGTAAAATGAGAGTGTATCTCCTTAAGCTAATGTTTGGCCAGAGTGCCTTCAGTATATCTTCTCCCGTTACCGCTGTCAAAGAACTGAGGCCCGAGGACAGGGAACTATCAAGAAAACAAATTAAGTCATAAACGAAGAAATGATTTTGCATGTTTAAAAAAAAAAATTATTACCGGTTCTTTTAAGACCATCACTTTGCCGGTTAATTCTCATGATCTTTGTCTTATTCTTGTTTCCATCACACTAAACACGACACGCGTGGACCGACTCTGTCATTTCAATTCACAACTATCTCCTTACTTGTGCAAATCGTAAGTTCCCAGAGACGAGCTGGAACTGAAATTCAGTTGAGGATTATATTTAATAACTATGACCGGCTCTCTAACCTAGAAAAATGGTCCTCAAACCAAAAATTGACTATCCCCCATACACGCAGATCAAAATAGTGAGCAGCCCTTCTTGGAAAATTCCCCATGATCAGTCAGCACTTTTAACTACCGAAAATATGATTATTTCATTTAATTTCACTGAATTTATTTCAATTTCCAGTAAATGCATGCAAACCTAAGAAAGCTTGATGTACATCATGTACATAGGGGAAAATTAAATAACATTATTTCGTATCAAAAGAATTCACATCAGTCATGTCAATGAAATTGGGTTGGAATTGTAGGGAACAGTTAAAAAGCCGAGCTTGTAGATTGCAGTCGCCTATTATGATGATAATGATAGTGTTAAGAAAAAATGATGTTTAACCTTATGGATGCCGCCAGTATTGTTGCCACAAACAATCCAGGAAGGCCGGGCTTCGACGAGAACAGATCCATCACAAAATATGGTGTCAGCTTTATTGAAAATTATAGAAATCATGGATTAAAATAACCGCTTGGATAATGAAACCAGGTGGTCCCTGTATTAAGTCTATGGGAAAATAAGAATTAGTAATCACCGGGTGAATATTATGTGCAAGACGAAGAACTTCAGCATGTCTTATTCAAACTGATGATTGCTTTTCTCAAACTATATGAATTGAGAGAATATACACTACGCAAATGTTAAATATTGTATTGTATTGTATCATATTCAGTGAACTTTCTTCATATGAATCAATACTCTGTCCATTTTTAGAGAGAGAAATGTTTCAATGAAATTTTCATGAACAATGCACAAACACAGCCCATCATCACGGAGGACGTCATTATGTTGATCATGCGAGAAATTGTACACCGCGCACAAATTGAGCATGTTGAGTAAACCGTTGAGCATAGTCGATGTTGTGAGTTGAATTTAATTAAACAAATAATTTTGAAATACTTGAACGGAAATGTGACGCAATGTCAGTCTTTTCAATAACCATATTCTGATGATGGCACAAGTTTCAAGTTCAAGTTCAAGTTTCAACACATTTATTTCCAATTATTCAAAATTGATGTTAGCATAATTATTGAGGAAGAAGAGAATTTTTGCCTTTCTGTTACATAGGCCTACCTGATCGATATGAGAGATCTTTCCGGTTGAGTAAGGATCACACAAGCTGTATGCTGCAAACACCACCAAGCCGAGGAGTACACATAGTGACACCACCACTACTTTAAGGATGGATGATAACATGATGGCCCTATATAACAAATTACGATGGGGAAATGGGCATATCACTTTAAAAAAAAAGAATAATGGAGATTTTAGATCCTTGAAAGGAAATGGAAATTTTTTATTGTGAAATAGGATGGCATATTGCAGTAATTTTATTATTTTTTTTCAAAGGAGGATGAGGATGTCAAAGAATTGTGAATATTCATCATGCTAATCCATGACCCCAACAGGAATGGCAGTGGTGCTACATGAGTTTCAGCTCAGGACGCAAACATCAACATCTAATTAAATTTCTCAGAATTTAAATTTTGCAATGAAAGGATAAAGATATGATACATTTAAGAGAGCTATGCAAAATTGCATTTTTTTTTTACTGATCATTATTAACAATTTGCATGCTCGCACGGACTTAAATACCTTGTGCAGATGTATTAAGGCGAAAGATTTGCTTATTCTAATCATCACTTTTCAGTGCTTTCAATCAGTTTTCACTCGTGCCGTTTTGCCAGGCACGTGAGAGATATTTGCGTCGAATATCATAAGGGTAGGATTTCTAAAAAGAAATCTGGACAGATTTTCTTACATTTTAGCCTGTGTTGGTGACTCGAGGCTGAGGTATTTTTGAACGATGACTTGATTTGTTCCCATGGTACCGACTACGATGACGGTCATACCGACTATCACTGACCATACGGTATGGCGGACGGTAGGGTCGAAACTCACACTATGGTCAAAGAGAGAGAGAGAGAGAGAGAAAGAGAGAGAGAAAGAGAGAGAGAAAGAGAGAGAGAGAAAGTGTGAGAGAGAAAGAGAGAGAAGGAGAGAGAGAGGAAGAAAGAAAGAAAGAAAGAAAGAAAGAAAGAAAGAAAGAAAGAAAAGAAGAAAGAAAGAGAGGGGGAGAAATATGCATCAGATTATTGAAGGGAGAATGATAATATTTTTCTTATATCTTTGCCTGGTGACTGAGGTATGTTTGAACCATAACTTAATCAGCTCCCACCGTACCGATTACCACTGACCCGGCACTGACCATTCGGTGAGGGACGGTAAATGATCGAAACTTACCCTGGATCGTCGAAATGAAAAACAAGCTTTAGCATTCAACGTTTCCATGGTTACCTTGTTCAGAATGTGGATAAGTTTTCAAATCAAAAAGCGGATAGTGCACAATATACTCTGTGTTCCATTCTATAAACTAACATGCATGTGACCGGTTCGGTTCTTGCTCTTGGAAAAGGGAGCCTTATTTATAAACTCTGATATTGAACTCGAAGATTAAAATGATGACTCAGTGCACTTAAAGTCAAATCTGTATTAGCGACCACCTGTCTATAAAGACCATGATTTGTTTACCTTGAATAAGTTTTCCCATTATAACATCTGATTAAACTGACTTACACAGAAAGCTTGAAACGGTCGCTCTCTCGTGCTATCCGCATCACCTCTTTCATTCCTCCGACCTGATGGGTTCCCATGGTAACGGCTGCGATGAGTCCAAAGAAGATGATGATGAACTGAAGAACATCTGACCAAACAATCGCTCGCATTCCTCCCTTACACAGCGCAAGGATACAGGAAATGGAGGATATAGATCGAAGATTAAATAGAGCATGTAGAGTAGAGGAGTTGTTTTCTATCAGCTGAAATATCAGGTAGGCCTACGCAGATATTTTAATCTGGGTAATGGCTCAGCAAACATTTAGGGAAAGACCAATGAATGTCCCCCCTCTTTTTCTTGTCATGCATTCATTGCGTATCACTATACTCGAAGATGTTATCACTGCATGTGCGTTGCTCTTATTTAATGGTATACCCATAGAATTATTCATGGGAAATTGAGAAACATAGAAATATTCACGACAATCATTATGACTTTGAAAATTATGTCTTACGTCTTTGAAATAAAATTGTACAATGAGTAATTTCTGCCGAAATATATTTTCATTATGATTTAAAATGCCATTTAATTGATTAGCGCTTAATGCTATTTGTTAATTAACAGTCTTTCAGGAAAGCGGATGATGAAATGTTCAAAGATTAGTGATCATTAACTAACATTTTCATTGTGTAAACCAATACTAATTAATCCTTTTCACAATGAAATCTTACCACTGCTGTGTAAATGACAGCAACAACCAAGACAATAGCAAGACTCGCCCACAAGGGAAAGCCAGTCACTGTTGGGCAGAATAACAGAAACATGTTGGATTAAAAAAAAATCAAAAATCCACCTTCTAAAATACTTTCCTGTTATATTTCAAAGTATATCAATTCTCCAGGTAATGAAAGTAACACATTGCCCACATTATCATCCTTGTAACAGTTTTATGATTTTTTATTTATTTATTTGAATTACACAAACTGTCAAATAAGACTAGTGCCTGCAGACTATACCCATATCGAATATAGGGGAAAATTGGGGGTTGAGAAAGATAGTGAAGGAGGAAAGGTAAGGAATGAAAAGAAGATGAATGATACGACTCTCTTTTTTCCCCATAATCGGCTGCTTTGCTATTTAATTAATAGATCGTAAACTAACCAAAACTGTAGTGCCCCCCATTACTGCGCCTTCCATTGCATATGTATGAAATGCTACAAAAATGACAATGAAAACATGTACCAAAACATAGAAAATAAAAAAACCTACGCCATCTTAACCGTACCTGTCTGAATGACTAGCGAAGGCACATACAAAACAACGCCAAGATAAACCATCTGAAAACATAATGAACATGTTATATACATGCAATGTAAAATGGATTTGAGAGACAGAAAAAAATCATCTGAACGATCTCCAAAGATTTGACTAAAATAATATTGGGAGGGTGAATGACGCTGTTATGACAAAACTAGTGTAGTACGTAAAATATTACATTGAATGTAAGGGAAATTTTAATATGGCAGTAATTCACCTTTACGTCATGCATTATATTACGTAAAATTAGGGACTTTTTTCCAAGTTAGACTGAGCAATTAAGTTGGTATTTGATGAATTAATGTTTAATTTTAATCCACTAATTTCCAGAATCACGAATTTTTGTTTTCTCTATTAGATTAAGATTTTACGAAACTAAGACAACCCCATCAAACCATTACCTCCACAAAGTTGAAAAATAGTACCAAAGGAATGACTAAATTAGTAAAATGATGCAAACATTATGAAATTTCGACTACACTTAACCACGATTAATATGATTGAATTCAGTGTTTCAAGTTTATTTTGTAATTTGTCATTCATCAAAATATCACAGAAAGGTTAGTGTGAGGTGGGTCACCTTCATTTTTGTTACATACCATTTGTACAATAAATAACAGACTGCAAAAGACTCGCACAGTCGTGTTGAATCGAAGCTCCAGATACTAAACAGATGGAAAGGAGAGAATAATATAGGCCTATTTAAATAAAGAAATATAATGGTAAGATACTAGTCATTCATAAGCAAGTTTTATGAATAAAGAATAGGTGACATTAGGTTACACAGGATTTTAAACAGAAGTGATTATGAATTAAACTTGTATATCTTTCAGAATAGAATTTGCCTTTAATCTAAAATCTAAAAGAGATTGCAGACATAATACTGATATCCATAGCATTTTATGTGATTCAACTATTGCAGGGCCGTACACAGATATTTTTTCCTGGTGGGCAAGAATACGTAAAATGTTCGAAGAAACATGCAAGCGAGGAAGCGAAGCGACCGAGCTTATCACAGGGGCGCTTTTGCATTTTAAAAAATTCAAAAGCTTTTGCTTTTTAAACACACAAAATCATAAAGTAATGTACCTTATGTTGTTAATAAGTATAATTATTTACCGCCTTGAAAAAATTGTATGTCGATTTCTAACCTCAAAAGCACTGACGACTCCGATGTTGTAATATAAAGGCACGAACATTCGACATACTATGGCTCCTCCGATAATATAAGCCAAACATATCCACCAAAACATCGTATTGTACATATACACATCAGCTGGAGTTCCAAGAATGTTTATGGCAGCGGCGAACGGAATGGTCATCGACAGCGAGACTGGTATTACGTTAAGTCGACGACTACCGAGGAGAAAGCGTTCCGATGTGATGCGATGCCGTCGTCGATTTCGTCGTTCGATGTAAGCGGCGACGAGGCCGAGTGCGAGTGAGGCGACGAGCATGATGATGCAGACGGCGTAATCCCCGCCGGTGAAGTAGGTTTTGTTATCCTCGCCCGCCATTATTCGCTTGGATTTCTATTACAAGAAATTCAAAACACAGGATCAGCATGATCAGTGAGACAAAACATCAACGCTCTCGAATACAATAGTAGGCCTAAAGCACTGATTTTAAATGGACATCATTACCAACTTAGTCTCCAACACATTTTTTTTAATCATAATTACTTCCATGCAAAATGACAAACACAACAGTAATTCCTTTTAAGAAACTTCCTTACTCAAAACTTACTCAAAAGTGCAGAATATCAAGAGGTAAATTTATAAACCAACAGTTTATGTATCTAACCCGGGTATCTAACATATACATTAATGATGAGATATTAGTCTGCTAGCTTACCGGATTTTTTTTTCTCAAGAAATCAGAAATTCAATCAGATTCCATATTCACTATGAATCACTTCTCGTTACATTAATAATGTGGCTTGTTTTTTAATCTCCTTCCAAAGTCTGAAATTTGTTTTCAGGATATAACACAATACAAAACAAACGCTAGCTAAGAGCAGGCAGATTTTAAGGTTATTCGAACAGTCTGAACTTTGTTCGATAGTTTCACACACTGATCAAGTATTATTATTGAATAATCAATATGCAGAGCAAAGTCCATTAATATGTTGATGATTAATAATTTTTAAAGGTGATTATCTTATTTTGGGCTGAACATTCATTGAGCGATAAATTCTGTTAAAGCGTGTTATTTCATTTCAGTTTCCTTTCGTTTTATTTTGTTTGTTTGTTTCCTTTTTGGTGGGGCTGTTCGCATGTTTAAGAAGTAATTTTTGAATTGTATGATAAAGACTCTAAATAACTGAAATATGCGTCATCAACATCGTCACCATCATCGTCATCAAAACCATAATCAGCATCACCACCATCATCTTCATCACTGCCACCATTATCATCATCATCATCATCATCCTCAGCATCATCATCATCATCATCATCATCATCGTCATCATCATCATCATCACTCTCATCCATCCTCCTCCTCATCATCAACATCCTCATCATTACCACCCCCACCACCATCCCCTCTCTCTGTCTCTCTGTATCTCACTCGAGTCATTAACACATCACATTAAAAAAACACCACTGCATTGTCATCCTCATCATTGCGTTGTAATCATAATTATCAACATCACCTTCACCATCGGAACCATCATCGTCACCATCAACATCACCAGCATCAACACGTACCATAATGCAGCTAGTGACCCTCGCCATTACAGCCGACCTCCACCACCACCAACACTATTATCATCATCATCATCATCATCATTGTCATCACATCACCACCACCACCACCACCATCAGCACCATAGTACCACCATCATCCTCTCACTCATATATAGCACAAAGTACGCACAATGACTACCATCACTAGTTTGTTATAATTAAAATCAGCAACACAGCTATCAGCATCGTCACCATGGGCATCACCAAAACCAAAACCGGACCAACGTCACTATACCACATCCTCTAGTACCAGCACCTCTACCAGCACAACTACCACCACCATCATCGCGTGACTACCAAGCAACCCCACCGCCCCTATCATGCACCACTGGCAAACATCACCACCCCACACCGGCACCAACATCACCGGCCATCACCACTACCAGTCCACGACCATGCAGCACCACTAGCACCACCACCTCCACCACCACCACCACCACCACCACCACCACTACCACCACCACCACCACCATCACCACCACCATCACCAATCTTTATCCATCATGTCTCATTTTCGCATCCAAACATCCGGGATGGCTTTTTAACCACGGAGCAGTGTCGTGTTTATAAGTCAAAACCGCCCAATTTGGTGCATTTTACCATAAGAAAACAAAAAGCCTCCTTTCCCTGTGTTTACCGATAATATTATTATTCTGATTATTGATAAACTGCATCATCTGAGCAATATTATCCATTCGACGATACGAAATGTTTCCAAAGTTTAAGAAATTGGAGTTTTAAATGACGCTTTCAATAGATGGTGTCAATGCACGCTGGCCCAAATTTGGCGCATTGTCACGCTGAATTGGCTTCTTTTTATCTACCATGCCAGCGAGTTGCACAGTTTGCGTTGCGTAATCTCAGTTCTCCCTATTAATTGGACTAGAGGAGCTAGGAGGAAGGAATCCATCTAACTTTTGTGTTACCACAACCAGTAACAGCCAGCGTCAAGTGAACAATTTTTCTTGCATTTCTCAGAGAAAATTAATATCTTTTAGATCGCCTATCATAATGAGTGATATCAAAGGCCAGATTTTGGTTTATTCCATCGTTGGATGCCCGTTCTGCATGCGAGCGAAAAAGATACTTCGTGAGGACTTGGGACTGCCATTCCATGATATTAGCCTTGATTCCTATGGCGATAGTGTTCGAAAAGATCTCCTAGAGAGAACAGGCAAGCGCACGGTTCCACAGATCTTCTTTAATGCCATCCATGTCGGTGGCTGTGAAGAATTACAGGCTTTAGTAAGTACTCTAACAGTCCCATATATAACTGTTCATGTGTTGTTTGATGGAGATCAGACACTTTCTCCATGCAGATCTAACGTTAACGTTAAAAAGTTATGCCTATGTCATGCTAAAGTTATCTGATCATGCTGATGGGAGACTTATCTTGGATTGCATTCTCCGGCCCCTCCCTCATTAATTCCCCTTCCTAAGATGACACAGGATATGATAAAATTAATGTTCCGTAAAAATATATTTCACTGTACAAGTCAGTGAGTAAGCAATCATGAATTGCTATGATGCTTAATCATTCAATTAATTTATTATTGTAAACAAAATTATTTTTAACTCCTGAACTGGAATAAATGTTCAATTTTTAACTCTCCTGTATGGAAAATGGAATTAACTGAAAATTTTGTAGATTTTTTTTTACATGTACTGTCACTTATATTAGGTTGCCAATAAAGAGAGTCTCAACCGCCTGATTGATGAGGTGAAGAATAATGAGGTTCCTCCTAATGCACCACAGATTCCTGATTCTGGCAGTAAGAAGGAAGATAAGCCAGGTAAAAAAATAGGTGTCATTTTAAATGAGGACAATATTGATGATGACAATGGTTGTAGTAACAATAATAGTCATGGTGGTGATTTATGATAAAGATGCTTACAATAATAATGATACTTTGATAATACTCATAATAATAATGAAATTAGAATAATGGTGATAATATTAAACTATTGAATACTAAATTCTTTCATCCCCATAGACTTAATACAGGGGCCACCCAGTTTCAGTAGGCAACTGGTTAATGATAAAAATATGATGATCAGAGATCTTAGGATGAGTGATGTCATTAATAAGTTGCTACAATTACAGCCCTCTAGGCTCTAGGATTTCAAGAAATTGCTTCCTACCAGGTACCCATTATTGCTTCTTGGTGGAGAGTGGCAATTGTAGATTAATGTCTTGCCAAAAGACTGCAGTGCCACAGCAGGACTCCAACCGTGAACCAGGTGATGTTTAGTCTGGCGACGTATCCACTCGACCACCACACCTCTCCATCCCCATGTTCTGTAGAGTAATTTCTTTGTATTGTTTTCATCACTGATCTTATTCTTTAGGGGAGATGGATTTTACCTGTGAGCTTGACCAGTATGCTCTGATCATCAGAGATCTCAAGATGAGCGATGTCATCAAGGATCACAGGAAAGGACTGGTAACGCACAAGAACACCTTTCAAGGAAGTCAGTGTGTAGACTGGCTAGTGAAAGACAAAAAACTTGAAGGTAAGTACACGTCAAACCGCCTTTAGCAACCACCTGTATAAAATGACCACCTTTCTATAAAGACCACAGTTTTATTTTTCCCATCAAATGTTTCTAATTGTGATGTACAGAATGAACCTGTACATGAAGACCACCTACTCATAACAGGGGTGTGAGAGTTCAGCTTTAAAGCTGATTTCAGCTTTTTTTTGTTTTGATTTTCAGCTTATTTTCAGCTTTTTGTGAGCTTTTTGTGCACTTCCTCTGTACAAAAGTGTAGAAGCTTTTGCGATTTCAGCTCTTTTTATTTGTGGTCACTCACACCCCTGTCACAAAGATCGCTCACTTATAAAGGTGGCTTTTCTTGTCTCCCTTGAGTGGTCGCTCTCTACAGGTGTCACTCTCATTGGTTTTAGATTGCCTTAGTGGTGTAACATTCACACCTGGCTGCAAAGACCACTGAAGAAAGATAGGAAAGTGCAAATAAATCATTCTGAGGAATGTTTGGTGAAATGCAAAACCATATTGAACAAAAGAATAGTGTTCATATTTCATGAAATAAACCTGTCTATGAAGGTCACTAAAGGGCAACGGAAAAGCCCAGAGAAGACTGCCTGGGATGGATTATGACATAAAAATCCATCATAGGTAGGGTTTGTTGAGGCTCAGTTTAGATGGTTGGTCCAGCGAAAAAGATACACGAGGGCTAAGGGCTATTTGCTCCCCCCCCCCCCCCCAATGTAAAAAATAGCCCTCGTAAGTTGCAAAATAGCCCCTGTAAATGGCCAATAGTTTCAGTACAAAATGTCATTTGGAATGAAGAGAAGTAAGAAAAATAGCCCCTGTACAAAAAATCTCAAATTTTTTCCCTGCATGCAATGGTAAACTGTCACAAGAAACCATGGCATTTTTTGTGTTTTGAATGAATTGTGGGTGAGATACCAAAATGCAAAGCACAGTGCTTTTAAGCACACTTAAAACAAACCCTGCATTTTTTGATAAACTGTTTACCGCTTCATATTTGTACAGCCCTTTAAGGCAGTGATTATAAACTACTGTATAAAAAGTAAATAGTCAAACCAGTCTGGATGGCCATTTTTCTGCAAGGGTAACATGTCTTCATTCGTTTCCGGTAGTGTGTCCCTCAAGGATGATACAGGGTATATTTTTATTGCTTTTAGACAGGTTGGTCTAACTGTAGTGAAGTCAAAAAAATCAAGACTGTTCAGA
Source organism: Echinometra lucunter (assembly GCA_029962745.1). Taxonomy (NCBI): domain Eukaryota; kingdom Metazoa; phylum Echinodermata; class Echinoidea; order Camarodonta; family Echinometridae; genus Echinometra; species Echinometra lucunter. The sequence continues at coordinate 7,958,522 of CM057167.1, forward strand.
CCACTGACATTGAAAAAGAAAGTGGCCACCAGTGAAGGATGGCCTTTTCAGACAAGTGATGGGAATGTGATTTTCAAATGAAGTGATAAACCTTGATCACTTTGTCATATCATCAACCTCCCACTGTACTTCCCTTCCAGATAGGTCCAAAGCTGTCCAGATAGGGCAGGGAATCCTTGACCGTGGTTTCGCGACTGTAATCAAAGGCTCGGATCCCGGTCTCTTTGTGGATGATGGGGCCCTCTACAGGCTGCTAGAACATGATGAGAGTAGCGCCCTCAATGCTGGCTTGCCCAGTGAATGTGAGCCAAGACCTGGTGAGTGGGGCGTGCAAGTAGACATAAATTTTCTAGACAAAAAGCAGCACGCGCAGGTATCATTACGCCAATGGCATTAGGCCACACCTCTTTCGGATCATTTAAAGGGGCCGATAAGCATCCGTTATTGCCATGATATCGATAACACTGTTGCATTATTCATATCTATTGTGCATATCAGTTTTATTGTGACACTTTGATTTAATGCGCATTTGTTGCGCATTTGATGCGCATTTATTGTGCATTAATTGCGCATGCGGTTAGCTGACGGGCGTAATGTTTCAAAATGTGTACAACACACGCTACTCATTGGAAGCATCTTACAAAATGAATTATTCATTTTAGATCATGAATATTAATGGTGCTTAGGTCAGCCTTCTAATGAATCTGGACAAAATGGCCGAGCTTTAGGGGCCTGAAAGTGCATTAAGGCAAACCCAAGTTAATGGTGAAGGGAAAGTCCATGCTGGCATCTAGTTGGCTTTATTCTTAGTTTGTTCCATGGAATCATATATCCTGTGTTAAAGGTATGGGAACTCGGTAGTCAAGGGTTTAAAAGCAAGTAAATAAGAAAAGCAAAACAGGGAAAGTTTGAAGAAAATCAAGTGAAGATTGCCTCTCAAGGAAAAGAAAAATTACATTCAAATTTTTTTTCTCAGCCAACCCAAGGATGTCCAGTGTCTAGTACTGTATGTCTTATCTGGAGCAGTCGCAATGAGAATGATGTGATAACAACATTTTTGCTCCTTGCAACAATTGCTCAAGTATTACAGGGGAAGTCCATTGAGTATGATGTAGTCCACTATGACAGATTTGCACCCATGAATTAATGCAAGACAACCTAAAGAGAAGTCTTGTTGACCCTTTGGCTACTGAAACCAGGTAATATGTCTATGAAGTATGAGAATGAAGTAAACTGGGTTCCAAAAGAAACTTATCATTTTTTCAGAGCAATGTTCACTAAAATCTACTGCATCAAAATGAATCATATTTAGACACAGATAAGCTACAATTCTCCTTATGACACACATTTGAAATTTTAAAGATCAGTTTTGCCATAAAGGAGAAAAATGTTTGTGAAACTACTGACTCTTGAAGACGAAAATCTAACATGGAAATCGATAATGTACGATTTACCCAAGAGGGTGTTGAGCTTTGTAACTAACTCATGTATTGACTCTTTGCCATCATACGCAAATCTGTTCAGGTGGGGGAAAAAGACTAACAAATAAATGTCCTTTTTGCCCCCTTACAACTGGCACCCTTCACCACATTCTTTCAAACTGTTCAACATTTCTCGAGAGAGACGAGTGGAGGCACAATAATATCCTTAGGTATATTTATAGAACATTCAAAGAGTCCCTCCCTCATGAACAAGTTTATGCAGATATGCAGGGTTTCACCGTTGCAGGCGGAACCATCCCACCCCACATCTTGATAACCTCTCAACGTCCAGATCTTGTCATTATTTGGAAATCAGTGAAACAAATGCTATTGGTCGAATTAACAGTGCCCTTTAACATGGACTTGGTTTTGAATATTCACATGTACTTTTTTTTTTAATAAAGGCATGATTTAACAACATTTTTGACTCAACAGAATGTAAAAATTTTTAGATGTGCTTGGTAAGGAGTATTTTAGCTAATCTATGCCGAATTATGATTCATTTAAATGCTTTGGATTTTAATGTGTGTCACTCTGAAGAAGTGATAAGTTTCTTTTGACGTTCACTTTAGTTCAGTAGTCAACGGATGAACAGCATGCTTTACTTTCCATTTGTTTCAGCATCTGAACTTGGTGAGGAATTAAGGAAGCTCATCCTGGGCTTGTACAATGAGTTTCTTTCACCAGATGGGAAGGTAAGAACTGAAAAATTAGCAAAAGATGGAGGTGCCGTGGTGTAGTGGTTCATTCACTTGGCTCTCAGTCAAATGGTTGAGGGTTCAAATAACTTGTTTGCTACTCTTCACCATGGTGTGAAAAAAGGTATCATAGTATGGGCATTTGTGTGCTTGAAAAATGGTGCCTGGCCAGAACACTCCTCGGTGAGTAGAGTTGATGCACTTTACAGAGTGACGCCTAAAAATGCTACAAGACTTTGATTGATGGTACATATATCTTTACATGTATTCAACCATCCTTTGTGAGATTTGGTACATGTACATTGTACGTACATAATAATGTTCTATATACGTCATCAATCCATACAAGACATCTGAGCAGGTCAATTTTCAAATCATATCGACTCAATTTAGAGAAAAGTCCAGATCAATCAGAAAGCCAGTCCATATTTTTGATATACCACGTTTTTTTGCGTACAAGAAATTTTGAGCAAGCGCAAACAATCAAACTTGGTTTAAATGCGCGAACGCGATCTAGTGAGCGTAGATAATAATTATAATATGGACTGGCCTATATGACTTTCATATATGACTTTCATATATTGCCCTCATTAGATTCATATCACCCTCGGCTACCGCCTCGGGTGATATGATCTAATTTGGGCAATATATGTCATATCTCTATCAAGGCCAGTCCATATTATTTAAATATTCCTGTGAATTCCAAAATGATTCAACCAACATGTAGAACTGTGAAGTTATGATTGTTTTTGTAAAACGTAGCCTTTTCCAATTGTTACAAGAAAAGTGTGTTGAGTGACTCTGCATGACACAACACACCTTTTCAATGAAACCTAGCTAGCTCATAATTTTTTGGTGAAATTATTACGAACCCCAATAGATGGATATTTCATTTATAAGGTTTTATGAATATGCATTCAAAATAATTTTTTAAGAAGGAAAAGCAAATATCTTGGGAAGTTTCTGATGTTATTGGTGATTTGACTTCCTCAACTCATTTGTATTTAAATCATGGCCACTATGCCTATGAAAAAAAAGAATGACAAAAAAGGAAGGTGCTAAAGATACTAAATCAAGTTAATTTTTGTGTACGGAACATCAATGTGAATTCTTAAGACCCCATGGTAACAAGAATTGTGGTTCATTTGAGAGCTTGTCTTGATAATGCCATTCAACTGGCTGTAACATTCAAAATATGCTTCATTTTACAAAAATGATTATAACTTTGTAGTTGTAGCTTAGATCATCGTAAAAAATTATCATAGAATATTTTACGTGATACTGCTACTTCATTGATCTACAAAATTTCATGGAGGATGGTTTTATACTTTTAAAGATGTTGTCAAGTTCTCATCCTTTTCTTCTTTTTTTTAGACATCTTTCATTCATTAGCTGTTCCTTTCTGTCATTTTCTATCTGATCCATACTCCTTATTTGTTATTTCGTAAAATTTAATTCACTGGCCTGGTAAATTTGGTTCTCTTCACATGATGTTTATCCCGATTTTGCCAACTAGCCGACACCCTTCTCTTTTTCTCTTTTCTTTACTTTCATCTGCCAGGGTGTGAATTACAGGGGTATTGCAGGGAGTCCCCGGTTCAAGACGTACAAGCGGATTACAGCCGAACTCTCACGAGTGGACGTAGAGACAGCTACCAGGGAGGAAAAGCTGGCATTCTTCATTAACATCTACAATGCCCTAGTCATACATGGCTTCGTCGATAATGGACCCCCGTCCAACATGTGGCAGCGATACAAGGTCAGAGTTTGAGGGTCTTGAAGATCTCTGGTGGTATTCGGTAACCCATTAGTGAGTTATCTTAGGAATAGATGTTTTAATGGTCATTATCAAAAAGGAAAAGAAAAATTGGATTCATGGCTATGTACTAGGCACAGGATCCCAAATAAACATCAGTTCATGAAAATCTGTTTCTGTTTTGTAAAAAAATATTTTATGAAAAGAATAGATAGTTTCATGGTCTGCACAGAAAAATATTGTTCTGTTTTACCACTATCTCCAATGTCCTAATCAATGAATATGTGGAAATAGAGCTTCCAACCAAAATGTGGCAGAGATTTCAGGTAAAAATTCAATGTTCATTTAAATTTATAGCATGCACACAAGACATATCAAACGTAACATAGCAAAATCAAGTGGCCTCAAAAGACGGGTTGCATTTTGTTGATTATATAATTTGCATTGCAGATAGCACTCTGACGAAATGCAAACTATACAAAAAATAACTTTCTTTTTTTACTTCATCTCTTCAACTCTTCAGTTTTTCAACTATGTGAGCTACATCATCGGTGGCCATCTTTATTCTCTCAATGATATTGAGAATGGGATCCTGAGGGCTAACAGGAAGCCGATTGGTTCTCTCTCCAAACCCTTCTCCAAGAATGACCCTCGCCTCAAGGTGGCGCTGCCTAATCCCGAGCCTCTCATTCACTTTGCTCTGGTCTGTGGAGCGAAGAGCTGTCCACCAATTAAGACATATTCAGCCAAGGTGAGTATTACGAAGCACTGACGTGTAGAATTGTTTACCTTTTTAATTTCAGCAGCAGCGTTCCTTGTTTTTATCACAAGGGAAATTCTCTGCACATATTTTGTTAGAGGTTTGTGACCAGTGATTAATTTTGATGAGGAATAGTTTATTAAAGTGACTGAGCACAAGCTGAGAGGGTAGCAACCATGGGACATCTATGATCTTCCATTTAATTGCATCTCTTAAGGCTTGTTCACAGTGCCTGGTAAACCACTTCGAAAAAATTGTATGGGTTTTTGAGTGTATGACACATCATATTTCTTTATCTTGTAACACACAGATGGTGCTTTTGTTGCTTCACTTATTGCCACTTTAGCATTCATTCAGACACAAAAAGCCACGTTTTAAGAAAGTGGTTTATCACTGTACGTCTTAAAAATAAACTTGAGTTCTAGTCATGTAATCAAGTTGTCAAAGAAACTATTTGCAGGCAACTTGGAAAAGTACTTTGATTATTTATGAATACAGGTGTGTGGTGTTGGATTTTGGAATTATGAAATTGATAAGAAATTGACCCTCTTTCCCAGATAGGCACATGCCATGCACACAGAACATTTTACTTGAAATTACCTAGGTGTATGTAAACTAGTGGCCCCAACTGTACCATTCATTTGATTCTGTTTTCAAGATCCCTTTACTCACCATGAACTGTGCATCATCAAACTTCTTTGAAATTATCTTCTGACTCCCTTCAAGGATGTGGACAGTCAACTAAGATTAGCAGGAGAATCTTTTCTCGAGGGTTCTGATGGCTGTCAGGTGGATGTCAAAAAGAAGGAGGTCAAATGCAGTCGTATCTTCAAGTGGTATAAGGAAGACTTTGGCAAGAACGATAAAGAGGTATGGCTACATTTTAATGAGAAACTCAATAGTAACATTAACTTGTTATTATGGATGATACTGGTTTCCCTGAGCATCATTTGACATTTTGTGTCAACAGTGTCAAACTGGTTTAAAACACAAAACAAAACAAAGGGAGGTGGGCAATAAAGGCTCGTTTGCATATAGTGGCAAAGACTCACGCTACAAGCACTACACCCCAACGCTTTTTATTTTTTGCATGTTAATGGTATTTTGTTGAGATCAAACTGCAAAACCTTTAAAAGGTATCTCTTGTGCCTCCTGATTTGGACCAATCCAAGTCCTATAAAGTAACTTTCCTTTAATTCAGTGTAAAGTGATATTCATGCGTACTGGGAATCTCATTATCATCACTGGTGTGGTTTACACTGAAAAATCTGTGAGGGTTTTCTGCTGCATATTATGACTGCCAGTCTGACTTTAAGAATAAGAAGGTCATCTACAGTTGTATGTTCAAGTGGTGCAGAGTTAAGAACTTAGAGAAGAATTATGAAGAGGTATGGCTGCGTTTGAATTGGAATGTTTATGTTACATTTTAGCTCTAGAAAGTGAAAAAGATAAATGAAACTCTTTGAATACCAAGCCAAGAGATAACAAAACAATGTGGCATGTTTATCAAAACTCTTTTTTTTTTCCTCACCTGTGTAGTGGATTCCAATTTTTTGAGTTAAAGGCATTGGCTTACTTTGTGAGCAGCTGATTTAAAAAATTCTCAAACTAAGATGAAACATGTATATGAGTACTTTTATTTGTACTCAAAAACCCTGAAACCAACCATAATTTGGAATGAAAAACTGTTAGTTAGATGCAAACTGCAATTTTATTATTTTTTGGTCTCAGAGACAATAAATAAGAGGACTGTTTTGCTCAAGTTAAAAAAAAAACATTATCTGCCCCCTCCATGTGATATGCCAATACACACAGTGTAGTCCGGTGAGCCATGCGCGCATGTGCACTCTGTACATCTAGTCTGTGCAACCGACCCTTATATATTTTTCAAACATTGGTTCACATTTCTAATATTTGAAATACTTCCTGTGGATATTACACTTTGAAATTTTCAGACTGGTATTTTTACGCTATAAGTCTATAACCCATATGTTCATACCATTTTCAAGTAGCAAAATGACTTTTAAAAAAATTATAACAATGTTAACCAATGCCTTTGATATTTCTGGTGACAGAGGTAGCATCATCGTCAACAATCATACTGTATTCACAATAACCTTCTATAGATAGGAGGTATGATTACTAAATTCACACCATAGGTACAACTTTTAAAGGCGCAGGTGAAATTAATAAATGAGTCGAATCTGCTCAGTGTCAAAGGTCAGATGGTGAGTGAACTTTCTACAAAAAGCAGTGCAATCACATAAATTGCTATGGATTTGAGATGGAAGCCTCAAATTCATACAACAGGTAAAGCTTTTGAAGAAGCAGGTCATGTTCGAAAATGAGTCAGATGTGACAAATGCCAAAGGTCTCATTACCAATTAACTTTCATTGAAAAATCACCTCACATGTAGTACTCTTTTTTTCTACCTTTTAGGTAGCATTATTAAATTCAAATCATAAGTAAATCTCTTGAAAGTCCTGTCATGTTTGTGAACGGATCATTGTATGTAGAGGGTTGAAAGGTCTTGAATGCAATCACATTTGAAAAATAGATCAAATCTGAGCTAGGTCAAAGGCGAAAAGGTCAATAAATTTCATTTTAAGCCACTGAACACGTGATAACTTCTTGTACTTTTCAGGTAGCATCACCAAATCACTCTTAAATAACAAGGCTGAATGTTTCAGGAGCTTGGCACCTTTCATGATATTCATGGCAGTTTGACAAGATTTTTAAAATACAGATTCTTCTACACGTATTAAACATGTCAAAGCCGTAGTGCTGGGCAACCTGTTGTGCTCATTCACATCGCGGAAGCCCCCCCCCCCCCCCCCCCCTCCCCCTCCCCCTCCAAAAAAAAAGAAAAATAGAAGAAATAAATAGATACATGTAAATAAAAAAGAATAAAAAGGGGAACACACATAACTGCAAACAGCATTGTCTCATTTTCTGTGAATAAAATGTACGCCATCCATTATTGCCTATTATAATAGAGCTGCCAGACCAAAGTCCATATTCTCATTCGCATCTAGTAGCAAGATGCAGGCATTAGGCACATGCCTTGTTTGCATATCATTCAAGTTTGATCATCTGGGGCCTTTTTGCAAACATGAATAAGTAAAAAAAAAAATTTGTTGCAGAGTCATTGGGGCACCTTTTCTACATCCTAAAATAGCAAAAAAAAATTGCATATTCCATGTGAGCACTTTTTGCAATCATGAGATATTGAGTAAGTATTGCTTAGTCATTTTGTTCTTTTTGCAGATGATGAAATAGCTATTGCATAATCATTTAAGGTAGATCTTGCAAATCATGGACTTTCTAATGGTGCAGTTATCTGGTGACTCTTGGCAAAAAAAAAATTGATATCAAAACAATAGTACTCTGTAATCCTGGTACTTATTTTACCAATCATTAGATATCTTGTAGCATTATTGCATAGTCAGACTGACAAGTAATTTTTGCAAGCCCTGAAACAGCTAAACAGTATTGCATTTTGGTATTCGAACAGGCCCTTGATGCAAAACATTTTGATGTCACACTAAAATTGCTCTCTCATGTGGGCCCTTTTTTGCAAAACATGGGATATTAAGATGATATTGCTTAGTCATTGGGGTACTTTTTCCTTAATTCAAAATAGCAAACTAATATTGCACAGTCATACTTCCTTGCAAATCATAAAATATGTAAACAATATTCATATGGTCATTTTGGTACTTTTTTGCAAATCATGGGATAGCAAAACAGTAATACTAGGTTGACCAGGGACTTTTTTGCACCTTTGATTTATGACCACCAGATTCATACCACATTTACATCCCATGAAGGCGCAGGTCACATTTGAAATATAGGTCTCATCTGAGCTAAGTCAAAGACAAAAAGGTCAATAAACTTCATTGAAAGCCATTGAACACATGATAACTTCTTGTACTTTTCAGGTAGCATCACCAAATCACTTTTAAATAACAAGGCTGAACATTTCAGGGGCTTGGCACCTTTCATGATATTTATGGCAGTTTGACAAGATTTTTAAAATACAGATTCTTCTACACGTATTAAACACGTCAAAGCCGTAGTGCCGGGCAACCTGTTATGCTCATTCACATCGCAGAAGCCCCCCCCCCCCCCCTCCCCCTCCAAAAAAAAAGAAAAATAGAAGAAATAGATAAATAAAAAAAGAATAAAAAAGGGAACACAAATAACTGCAAACAGCGTTGTCTCATTTTCTGTGAATAAAATGTGCGCCATCATTATTGCTTTTTATGATAGAGCTGCCAGACCAAAGTCCATATTCTCATTCACATCTAGTAGCAAGATGCAGGCATTAGGCACATGCCTTGTTTGCATATCATTCAAGTTTGATCATCTGGGGCCTTTTTGCAAACATGAATAAGTAAAAAAAAAAATTTGTTGCAGAGTCATTGGGGCACCTTTTCTACATCCTAAAATAGCAAAAAAAAAATTGCATATTCCATGTGAGCACTTTTTGCAATCATGAGATATTGAGTAAGTATTGCTTAGTCATTTTGTTCTTTTTGCAGATGATGAAATAGCTATTGCATAATCATTTAAGGTAGATCTTGCAAATCATGGACTTTCTAATGGTGCAGTTATCTGGTGACTCTTGGCAAAAAAAAAATTGATATCAAAACAATAGTACTCTGTAATCCTGGTACTTATTTTACCAATCATTAGATATCTTGTAGCATTATTGCATAGTCAGATTGACAAGTAATTTTTGCAAGCCCTGAAACAGCTAAACAGTATTGCATTTTGGTATTCGAACAGGCCCTTGATGCAAAACATTTTGATATCACACTAAAATTGCTCTCTCATGTGGGCCCTTTTTTGCAAAACATGGGATATTAAGATGATATTGCTTAGTCATTGGGGTACTTTTTCCTTAATTCAAAATAGCAAACTAATATTGCACAGTCATACTTCCTTGCAAATCATAAAATATGTAAACAATATTCATATGGTCATTTTGGTACTTTTTTGCAAATCATGGGATAGCAAAACAGTAATACTAGGTCGACCAGGGACTTTTTTGCACCTTTGATTTATGGTTACCAGATTCATATCACATTTACATCCCATGAAGGTGCAGGTCACATTTGAGATGTAGGTCTCATCAGAGCTAGGTCAAAGACAGAAAGGTCAGTAAACTTCATTGAAAGCCATTTAACACATGATAACTTCTTGTACTTTTCAGGTCACCGTAGCATCACCAAATCACTTTTAAATAACAAGGCTGAACATTTCAGGGGCTTGGCACCTTTCATGATATTTATGGCAGTTTGACAAGATTTTTAAAATACAGATTCTTCTATATGTATTAAACACGTCAAAGCCGTAGTGCGGGGCAACCTGTTATGCTCATTCACATCGCAGAAGCCCCCCCCCCCCCCCCCCTCCAAAAAAAAAGAAAAATAGATACATGTAAATAAAAAAGAATAAAAAAGGGAAAACAAATAACTGCAAACATCATTGTCTCATTTTCTGTGAATAAAATGTGCGACATCATTATTGCTTATTATAATAGAGCTGCCAGACCAAAGTCCATATTCTCATTCACATCTAGTAGCAAGATGCAGGCACAAGGCACATGCCTTGTTTGCATATCATTCAAGTTGTTTGATCATCTGGGGCCTTTTTACAAACATGAATAAGTAAAAAAAATAATAATAATTGCTGAGTCATTGGGGCACCTTTTCTACATCCTAAAATAGCAAAAAAAAATTGCATATTCCATGTGAGCACTTTTTGCAATCATGAGATATTGAGTGAGTATTGCTTAGTCATTTTGTTCTTTTTGCAGATGATGAAATAGCTATTGCATAATCATTTAAGGTATATCTTGCAAATCATTGACTTTCTAATGGTGCAGTTATCTGGTGACTCTTGGCAAAAAAAAATTTAATATCAAAACAATAGTACTCTGTAATCCTGGTACTTATTTTACCAATCATTAGATATCTTGTAGCATTTTTGCATAGTCAGGTTGACAAGTTATTTTTGCAAGACCTGAAACAGCTAAACAGTATTGCATTTTGGTATTCGAACAGGCCCTTGTTGCAAAACATTTTGATATCGCACTAAAATTGCTCTCTCATGTGGGCCCTTTTTTGCAAAACATGGGATATTAAGATGATATTGCTTAGTCATTGGGGTACTTTTTCCTTAATTCAAAATAGCAAACTAATATTGCACAGTCATACTTCCTTGCAAATCATAAAATATGTAAACAATATTCATATGGTCATTTTGGTACTTTTTTGCAAATCATGAGATAGCAAAACAGTAATACTAGGTCAACCAGGGACTTTTTTGCAAATTATAACTAGATATATTGCAGTCATCCCACTACTTTTTTACAATCCTGAAATAGCAGACCCATATTCCTTGGTCATGTGAGCACCTTTTTCAAATTGTGTGGTATGAAAAATAGTGCGCTTTTATCTATCCTTTAGAAAAAAAAAAAAAAAAAAATCAGCGTTACTTTGTCATCTGGGTAATTTTGGAAAACCTGGAGATAAATTCTAATCAAAATTGACTGGTGTTATGAGTATTTTGCTCAGCTCTGAGACAAAATACTTATCTTATTTGGTATTCAACCAAGTCTTATTTTGTGCTAAGACTTAGACAGTTCCCTAGGAGACTTAAGTAAATTACTTAGAGGAATTAATTGGCCAGTATGTAGCTTTCATATATGGAGGGTCATTATAATCTGTGCACAAACAAAACATTTCAACTGCATATTTAGAATGGCTGTTTATTGCTCATTTTGGGGTGGGTTTTTTTTTTTTGGGGGGGGGGGGGGGTTAGTGGAGGGTGAAACGTGTGATGTCACAATGAATATCACTTTTTTGCCTCAATATGGCCTGCTTGTGTTTAGATGTGATCTGAATATGAGTTAAGCCATTTTACTTAGACTGTAAGCCAAATTTTAAGATAGGTACTTGATTTGAATAAACTAACCCTAACCCCTAATGTAGATATAAACCTTGGTATGGTGTGTAAAAAGTGACAACAGTACATTTCACTTGCCAGTCAAGTAGGAAGCTCAGGGGAAACAGAGAGAGGTTACACCAGATGAGAGATATGGGAGCAAGAGTCATGTAAAGTTTAGCATTGTAAAACATTCAGCCTTCATTTCATTATGGATATGGAGTAACGTTTTTTTTTTAATTTCCAGAGTCCCCTGTTTATACTGAAACATAGATGTGCATTGTTTCTATTCTCCACTTCATACAGTCTTTGTTTATTAAACGTAGGAGGGGCACGTTAACACACAACACAGTCAACGGTCATCTGCCCAGAATGAATTTGAACCCACTGTCTTTGGTCCATCAGGCAGATGGTTTACTGACAGAGCCAACCGGCCTTCCTTCTCATTCGTTCTTTCCCTTTTATCATCTAGGCCTTCCAATTCAACCCTTTTTTGCTATTCATACCATTCTTGTTCCCAATGCAGGTTGCTCTGTTCATATCCAAACATATCGGTGACGGTGAGAAGAAGAGAAGGCTTCTTGTGGTCGTTGGTCAAAAGGATTACAAGGTCAGTTACATGAACTACAACTGGGCTGTCAACTCACAATAATGAACAGTGCTCTCAGGCCAGGATAGATGGGCAGGTCTGAGCGGTTCCATGACATTTGCTCCGACAACAATTGCTCCAACGACGATTGCTCCATTGAAAATCTGCACGTTAAGTAAAACATAAAACCTAACACCAAACCTAACACTAAGCTTAATTCTTATCCTCAAATCATTCTGAACAAAACCCCTATCGCAACCCTAAAGCTAACTCTATGTCTTTGGAGAAATTAAGACAGGCGGAATTATCGCAGGACCAAATGTCGCGTCACCAGTCTAAGCATATTTGTCTCACATCTTACCGACCATGTCTAAAAGAATTTATATCTGTGGATTCTGTTAATTTGTAAGCCCTTCAAGAGCTTGATTTAAGATGACCAAACTTACATCATGTTTTGAATTTCTAAAGATTGCTATACGGGTATTTAATCATAATTCCTCAAATTTTACCATAAACTTTTAAGATTGATAGCTACCTAAAAGAAAGCAAAATTTCAAAAAGAACAGTACTTCTTTTGTCACTTTGATTTGTTTTAAGAAATTGCAAGGCAAGCTCAAACAGCAAAGATAGGAGACTGCAAAACAAAGAAATAATACTGGCCTTATGACAGCATATGATTCATTCCAAAATATTATGCTGCTTTTATAAAGTGAATTAAGATTTCATATTTTATTCCAGAATCCAGATAATTTGGCAAGTGCTCGTGGTGCTGAGCCTTATAGTACAGTTTTATATTTTCCTTTGCATTATCTGTCAAAACAACTGAAATAATGAATTTCACTTATCAAGTTTCTTCACTATTTTTTTTGTTACTATATGTAGATAAGAGAAAAGAAGGATATAATTATTGTAATAACTGAAGCCTACTGACTGTATTTGGATAGGATTTATATACATGTAGTATTGGTGTACCGGTATACTTCTTGGTAAATATTCTCTTTTGTTTGTGGGAACTATTAAAAATCTTGAGTTTGATGATGGTACGTAGTTGAGTTTAAGTCGTTGTACTCTAAGAATTGATAGTATACCAAGAAATTCCTTTTCTTGTGAATACTTAGTTTTGATTAGATAAATGGTTACTTTATGATAGGTTTGTTTGTATTCGAAATGCATTTATGTGGTTTCTTACAGCCCAGGAAAATAGAAGCATTCCTTGCTTCTTTGTTTGGTTTTGCTTTGTGTTTCATAATGAATAGTGTGAAGACAGAATGGCAGCTCAGCAAAAGGTAATGTTACCAAAAAAAAAAAAAAAAAAAACTGTCCTGAGCACAAACTACGTAAATGTTGAAAAGTTTGATTGCACCAAGTTATCTTTTCTCAATTTAGAAGACAAGATACTTCTGCTATGTAGTGTACATACCAGTCACCCAAGAAGATATTTTGTGTATAGCTAGAATGTATGAAATTCCCCCCCCCCCAAAAAAAAATTAATAAATGTAAAAAAATATATATGTAGAATATATGAATAAAATAAAAAAAAATAATTAATTAAATAAATGAATAAATAAATAAATATTTAAGAATATATATGAATAAAATAAATAAATAAATAAATAAATAAGTAAATAAATTGAATAGATAAATACAAAAATCTACCTGGGTTTTCCAAGTTAAGAAATGTAAAGAATTAAAAATGAAGAAGTGTGTGTTGACTAGTCTTAGACCTGGTGGCCATTATAATGTTAAGTGAGGTTTCCTGTCACCTAGTAATACCTTTTAATGTCAGTAATATTTCAAAGTTCCTAATTTGAATATAGTATAGTGATATGAAATCCCTATCATACATACTAACTAGGCAAAATGTCTTTAAGATTGTGGTACACTTTTTTCGAAAGTGTATTGCCAAAATCGGTCGGTCAAATTACTCTTGCCGCGTTATCAACATCACCAGCAATAATCCCTTTTGCACTTTGGATGTGTCTTTATGTGCCATTAGTTTTGCTAAACTGCCTGGGTTGGATATTTCTTGGTGTTTTTTTTTTTAATGCAATTTGACAAGTTGATAGTTGTGCACAGAAATACAAGAATACATTGTGTGTTTTGTAGGTTTTAGGACATTCCTGAATTCTTGTATATTGAAATGCTGATGATATTGTCATGAACCTATTCATATTTTATAAGCTAGTTTGATTTTACAAGGGTTTTTTTTTTTGTCAAGTGATATTTACTATTGTGGATGGCTGCAATTAAAAAACTGCCACTTTAGATGGACAAATTGTACACATTGATACTATGGTTAGTCAGATGATATTGTCTTGAACCTATTCATTTTTTTATAAGCTCGTTTGATATTACAGGGTATGCTCTGTCAAGTGATTTGTATATAATGTACTTTTGTGGATGGAAGCAAAAAAAAATGCCTGTTTGGATGCATGGTTATTTCATTTATACCTTTGAATACTTTTCATTTTTACTGTCGTTGATTGTTAAGATGCAAAATTTCTTAAATATGTTAATATAAATGGTATCGTATGGCTTCACTGTCTTCACACTGCTGAGGGTGATTTTTTTAGTGTCAGCATGCTTTGGGAAACTCTTCAAATTTAGACAATGTTAGAGGTTGTGAGTTACAATTAAGGGTGTTGTGCGCACAGGCCCATTTATAATGTCAAGCTGTGTACTTGAATAAAGTTTTAATTCCATTGTATCAACAGCAGAGAGCAAAGGACAGGGTTTTTTTTTTTATTCCTTGCTACTTTAATCCCTCAATGTAAAACACCTCAGTGGGTTGTTTGTTTGTTTTTTGTGCACAATATGAAGAAAAAAAAATGTTTTGATTTTGGACATAAAAAGAAAATCCCAAGGGGGTTCAAATTTAGAGGTGATGACACAATCCTTGATCTGATGTTGGAGTGCGTAACTCTGTTGTAAACTTTCAAACAATACTACCTGGCAGACCATATTACCTTGCATAGCAGGGGCCCTTATGTTTACTTGATAACTTTTTACTTGAGCCCAAGGAGATGTTATTTTTAAGTATTTGGCCCATTCAAAAGAATTTTTGAACCATACATGTAGGCTGTGCTCCAGCTATACCAGGTGTCCTAAAAACGTGGAGCAGCAGATTATCAGTACTTTGCCTTTGAAAAGTATATATATTTTTTACCTCATTGGGAGCACTGGATAAGATCATTGAATTTGGTTATTAAATTTGATTGTATGGCCATTTCCTGAAATCAGTTTCAAATTTTTCATTTTTTCGCGACAGAAGAAAGTAGAATCGTGTCGGGAATGGCCTTATAATTAAGCCCCTTGATGTGTGTCATGAAAAAGACTGCATTGTCAGAAACGGGAATAGAATCAAAATTGTTTTACCAAATGCATTGATCTGGTATCAGTCTCTTCTTTAAAAGATGTTTTACCAAATGATGGTAAAAATCCCCCTTTCCGCTTTTATGTGCGACACACCCGGTATAGCCCTTGGGGCGAGAAAAAAGTGGGGTGCAAGTGATCACTTGACCATTTACTTAAGCATATAAGCTATTACTAGGTAGCTCCAGCTTCAAGCAAATGCTACTTTTATGGATCTTGAACCTATTCATTTTTATAAGCTAGTTTGATATTACAGGGTATAATCTATCAAGTGATTCGTGTACATGTCATGTACTTTTGTGGATTGAAGCCCCCCCCCCAAAAAAAAAAAAAACCTTGCCTAAAACTTATTTCATTCCTACCTTTAAATACATTTCATTTTTACTGTTGTTGATTTTTAAGATGCAAATTTCCTCAACATATGGTTTCATTACTAGCATTTTTCCCCGTATGGTGTTGAGGGTGATTTTTTTTTTTTTTTTTGGTTGTTTTTTTTTGGTTGTTTTTTGTTGTTTCAGCAAGCTTTTGGCCCCTGTTCAAATTTAGACATTGTTAGAGGTTGGGAGTTTCAAGTAAGGGTGTTGTGTGCACAGGTCCATTTATAATGTCAAGCTGTGTACTTGAATCAAGTTTTTATTTCATTGTGTCAACAGCAGAGAGCCAAAGGACATTCCTCGCTATTCCTCGCTACTTTGACCCCTCAGTGTAAAATACCTCAGTGGGTTTTTTGTTTGTTTTTTTTGCACAGTATTATACAGTTCATTACAAAGAAAAAAAAAATGTTTTGATTTTGGACATAATAGAAAATCCCTATGGAAATTTCTCATTGAGGAATGTACATCATCTGCATACATGAAAAACTCACTTTTTCAGCATCAGGTTTAGGTTTAGGGTAAGAAAAAAAAAACAGGGTATCAAATTCAGATGTGATGATGCAGTCTTTGAATAAAATCCTGTTAAGGATGTACAAATCAGAGATGTCAGACGGGTTTCCCTGTTAACCCATTCATGATAGAGATCCACATTTTGTGGTTTGGCCTAATATCTTTTGATGCAAAGCCCTAAAAATCATACCAAATACATGAACAGAAAGAGCAAAAAATTCTACACAAACTGTGCCCATTTTGGTTGTGTCAATATTCGTTGTTTGATGCTGAAAATTTTTTTGAAGGAAAATAAGCATTAAAATCCTTAAATTGGCAATGTGATAGAAGTTTTAAAAACACCGTTTTCCCCTGCAAATTGGCAACTTTTTGACTTCTCATCATAATTTCTGTCAATTTATATTCATTTCAGATACATGATGTTTTATAAGAAAAATGTAGCAATAAAATAAGAATGTTGGTGTTGCCAATTTG
This sequence comes from Echinometra lucunter, assembly GCA_029962745.1. Lineage (NCBI taxonomy): Eukaryota > Metazoa > Echinodermata > Echinoidea > Camarodonta > Echinometridae > Echinometra > Echinometra lucunter. The sequence continues at coordinate 7,975,491 of CM057167.1, forward strand.
AAGAATAAAAGCTGATCAAATTAGGCTTTAAATAATTCCTGTCACGAATGGGTTAAGGATGTACAAATCAGAGATGTCAGACGGGTTTCCCTGTTTAGGGTATCAAAACCACTCCTAATTCAATCCTCGTTTAGTTTGCTTTTCAGAAAGTGATGTACACAGATGATGTGCAGGCGTCAGTGAGACATACCCCCTGAGATTTCATGTCCAACATCAAGCAATTCAAGTTGTAGGGGATTAGGCACTGTTAACTCATGTTACGGATAATAAATGTACCCTTTGGAGAATGTATGTGCTTGACATCAAATGGGGTTTATTTAGACATACCCTGTTTGATTGTCATGTCACCGTTTGTAGTTGATAGGCCTATCGTAGTATTGTCAATGTCACTGTTGCAGCACTCTAGGCGAGTGTTACTTTGTGTATAGCCTATGTACTCGGTGTGAACTACATGTAAGATTACAAAGTTGATGAGTTGATATTTATTTTCATACATATACATACGCCCATACACCCATGTGTGTGTACTATGTAGTTTTAAATTGTAATCTATGGATGAAGGATATCAAATCAGATATACATGAACCATGCACACTCTCCCACACTCGGGGATCTTCAGTGGCTTGCATATTTATCATTTTCTACGTGGCTGCCTCCCCCCCCCCCCCCCCCCCCCCTCTTTAAAAAATGGTACTATTCCAGTCACATCAGAAAATTCATGATATCAACTGGCACCTCTCAATGCATGGTATGCCGACGTTTGATTATTATTATTATTATTACATGTATATTGGTTATGGGTATAAAATAGTTTGTTTAATATGCGATGGGTTAAATTTGCATCACATACATAAATTTTGTAGTAGTGCAAGCATGATTTTTGCTCTAACGTTAAATAGTGCATGTTCTATTGATGCACTATTACCAAATTATGAACCTCAAATTATCCCTCTTGTAGGCCTGTTTCACCTTTGCCCTCTCAGGATAGTATTTGCTATGCTCTTTAATAATCCAGTATATTGACGGTTTAGCGCAGCAAAGGGCTATCTGTGTTTTTGGCTATTGCGATTAAGTTATGTTGTAAACACTGGTTTAATGTCGATGGCCATACCTAATTTGGGTCATACCCTGCTGTAGCAAAGTTTGCTGTAGCAAAGTTTGCTGTAGAAACCATTATTACCAATGGGTTCCTGGTCTCTTATTGGTCATTTTGATATCAAAACCTCATTTTGACTGAAAAATGCAGATAGCCCTTTGTTGCACTAAACCCTCGATGATAGCCCATGCACTATTTGATGAAAATTTTAGTCAGAGTAAGCTTGTATTTATATTAGCTATGAAAGAATGATGAAGTGCTATATTGTAATAAGATATATACTGTGCATTACTGAATTACTTGTTAATATTTGTATGGTTATACATGAAGGTCTTTCAGGTCTATGTGTCATTGTTGCCTTAGTAAAATATTAAACCTTTGACCTCTGACAATAAATTTGATAATCTACGAGAAGTTTGAGGAGTGCATATTGTGTTTTATGAGAAAACTGTGTTTTTGCCCCAAATTTTAGATGTGTCCCGCTTATGTTTCGAGACCGATTTCCAAACGAAGAGAAACATAAGGAAATATAGAGAAAGATAGAATGAAAACAACGAAAAATGAAGTATAGAGAAAGAAGTTAACAAAAGGATGAAAATAAAGAAAAAATAAGAAAGGTAGATTGAGGATAAAATGAAAACAAGGAATAACAAGAACAGAAAGAGAAGATGAATATCAAAACAAAAAGAAACATGAGGAAAGACAGTAGGATATTATGAAAACGAAGAGTAACATAAGGATAGGCAAAGAGAAGATAACAGAAGGATGGAAACAAAGAGTAACATAATGAAAGATATCTAGAGGGGAGAATGAAAAAGAGGATAGATAGAAAGGAAAGTTAATAGAAAATGTGAACAAAGAGAAATAGAAAGATAGAGAAAGTGATAAAGTGATAAGCATACGGATAGATATATGTGAAGATATAAGAAAGATAGGGCATTACACGAGGAAAGAGAAGATAACAGAAATATAAAATTACAAAAATAATGGAAGATAGAAATTGAATGAACAAAAAACCAAAATTAGAATAACATTAGGAAGGATAAAAAGAGAGGATGCTAAGATAAAAACAAGGCTAACGAAAGGAAAAGCGGTCCCAGATGTGAATAATCATATCTGATTGATACACGTCTGTAAAACCCAATTCAACAACTTAAGAATAAAAGATAGAATAATTGCAACGCATCACATAATGAATAATTAATAGGACAAGATGGTATGATGAAATGTAAAAACTAAGATGAAACAAAAAGGATAAAGAATGCTAACAAACCATCGCATTAGGAAGGATAGAAGGAGAAGTGATATAGTTTAAAATGGAGAAGACTAATAATTATAAGGCATGGTAGGAAGAGAGGAAGGATTGAAAGAGAAGATGATAAAAAGGTCAAATAGAGCATAACAAGGACAGAGAAGGGAATACAGCTAAAGATACAACGCATTACAAGAAAAATAACGTGAAAAAGACAAAATTACATAATACTAGTAAACGAACAAACAAAAGCATGAATTGGCGATCAGGACCCATATTCATGAAACCTTCATAGGCCTAGTTGTTAACTAACTGTGTACTGTTCCGTATGTAATTAGTTAACAACTAGTATGGTTTCATGAATATGGGCCCTGGCTTATAAATGAAGATTACTCGCGAAAAAGTGGACCTGTTGACATGTGCTGCCACAGCAACAGGAGCGGTTCCTGTTGTGGACACATATCATAACTGAAGACAACTCTTTATCTAACCTATGACTCTCATACTGTCATTCATCAACAACAGCCCGAATGGAGCATAACAGTTTAATCAATAAATTCTCAGACTGATATTACATTTTGTTACCACTCTGAATTCTCAGAATCCATACTTTAATAACAAATAAACATCTGTCATCTACATTGACCGAATATTTTTGACACAATTTTTTGATACTGCAAAATCCATCAAAGAAGTATTCTACACGATGTTCTAATTTTCTTGCGTCTTAATAAAGCAGCAGTTTACTGTAAAATTTCATAAAAGCATCGAGGCCCACATCAAAATATTGTAAAGAAAGTTAAAGTCATAATATCACATTCGCGTAAATCCCGGGGGTGGGGGATATATCCTCCCCCCACACACACACTTTTTTGAGAGGGGGGATGGCGTGTACAAATATCCCCCACACTTTTTAAGGAAGAAATGATATCTGAATTAATCTTTAAATATGATTTTTATTAATCTGTCATAAACAACCATCATATTTTAGAATTTCTATTTGAAATTGCGATTGAAAACCAGAAAAGTGGTTATTTTTGGCTCGCTCGCTTCGCTCGCTCAAATTTTAGAATTTCTATTTGAAAATGCGATTGAAAACTAGAAAAGTGGTAATTTTTGGCTCGCTTGCAAGATAGAAATTAAAATGTGTGTAAGGGGGGGGGGGTCTGTGCAGGTGGGTGAGGGGGTGTGTTCATACTTAAGTGTGAGTTCGACAGAAAAAAAAAATCGGCAAAAAAGTCGATCATCCCCCCCCCCCCACTCCTCAAAGTGGATTTACGCCAGTGTAATATCATAACGTTCCAGTATTCCAATACGTCTACAATACGGTGCTACTACTTTAATATAAGGGAGTGGATTAAAACTGCAAATTGCACCAGAATGGCAGAAGATAGAGTTGAATGGAGAGATGTTGCAATCAACCTCCGAACCGCGAGAAGATATATACTTCGATAAATAGATATTTAACATGCATTCAGAACTTATAAGTACTTCTATGTATGGTACAGTGTGTGTTTTGGGGTAGGGGTATAGTTTGAACTGAAAGTTTAATTTATTAAAGAAATAGATATGGCAGCCCAAAGGTTGAAATGTATTCAGATAAAAAGAAAAGTTGACTACACAAAAATGGAAAAAAACTTTGTGCATATTTGTTCTTGTACACAAGATAACAAGAAAATATTTAAAGGTAAAAGGAGTGGTTGCTGTAGGTCTTTTCCTTGGGATGTATGAGTAGATCAAGCCATTATATTCACATTTTCATTGTTTTTCTAGTGGTTTTAAGACCACAAAGAAAAGCAGAAAGGGAGTAATTAGAACTGGCTTGAATTTCAAGTACATTGAATTTGCATGACTATCATGTTAACAGACTATAATACTCTCGATTCGTATAGGCTACTTTAATGATTTGCTAGCTTCCCCTTCACCAAAATGCATGTAAATCACAAATGTAATCTAATAAAATTTTACTGATTAGTTTGTCACCACAATTTAATATCCTTCCAGTTAAACTGGTTTATTGGCAGCTGGCTTTTTAGACAGCGCAAGGCATAGCTTCATGAAGACTCCGAGGAAGATCAGGCCGCCGACGATGCCGAGAGTAATGACCAACGCACTAATGATGCGCGCTGCTCGTTCTGGCGACAGCTCCAAACCAATACTGTCGACTTTACATGTGACTGGAGTCGACGTCGGTTCTGCATCGTCCTCAAGGAGAGTCTTCGTGAGGTCGGCGATCACGGTGTTCCAGAAGACATCTTTCTCCTCGGCCCGGGGAACGGGTTCCTCAGTCGGACAGGCATCCAGGAAGAGGGCATTATATCGGAGTGGGTCATAAGGTCGCCACACAGACTCGGGATCAGTAGGGTTAGCTGATGGAATACTAAATGAAAATTGAAAGAAATGCAATCAAATGATACATCGTTGGTGGAAAGTTTTTAGCATGGTAAGTTGCGTCGAATTATCCAGACATCAATATCCTGCCTTCATTGTTAAATGTGCTTTCACAGGGGCGGATCCAGCATTCTCCAATGGGGGGGGGGGGGGGCGGAATTTTTCAAAACCGCCCGAACCGAGGAGAATCGTATGGTTCAAGGCTTCGCTCAGTGGCGTAATAAATAAGATTATTTTGTGGGTCACCCCCCCCCCCCCCGCGAGGTAGATGCGCCTATATCTTGAAATAGTTATCTTTAATTAAGAAATTAAAAAACTCTTTTTCCTGAGCAAAAATTTAGTCAATATATGTTATGGTTGCCCTTCCCAGGGGCGTCGCTAGACCTTTTTCAGTGGGGGGGGGGGGGGGGGGGGGGTTGTAGAGGCCACTGATTACCGGCAAACATTGCCATCGATACCGACGACCAACGTCCCATGGGGCACTTTCAATTGTGTGCCTTTATCACATTTTCCTTCGTCTCTCCTACACATTTTCATTCAATTTCAACCAGATTAGGTGACTTTTACATATATATGAGCGAGCGCAGCGAGCAATGAAATGAATCTCCTTTTCGTTTTAGAAGTGATGATTCTTCATCAAAATACCAGATGGGCCTATACGATATTTAAATCAGAAATTTGCTCACTTCGCTTGCAGAATTCATTCGCTTTCCCCAAAGATCCTGTGTCTAAATATTATACAAGCGAGAAAAAGTATACACTCTTTTTCATGTTAATTCGTCATCAAAATACATTTGGACCAATAAGATATCTAAATCATAGCTTATTCAGTCACCTCGTTTGCAAGCGAGGAAAAACATATATTCTCCTTATCATGGTAAAAGTGATAATTCTTCATCAAAATATACGATGGACCTATTAGATACCTAATTATTTTTGTCGCCTCGCTTGCCGAATTCATTCGCTTTCAAAAACCATCCTGTATTATACGAGTAAGCGAAGTGAGCGAGGAAAAACATATATACTCCTTTTCCCGGTTGAAGTGATTATTCTTCATTAAGATACACGATGGTCCGAAAGGTATCCAAATTATATATTTGGTCACCTCGCTTGCCCGATTCTTTTGTTATTCCAAACGATCCCGTATCTGAATATTATACGAGCGAGCGAAGCGAGCGAGGAAAATATATATACCCCTTTTCCTGGTTGAGATGATTATTCTTCATTAAGATACACGATGGGCTGAAGGGTATCTAAATTATATATTTGGTCACCTCGCTTGCCCGATTCTTTTGTTATTCCAAACGATCCTGTATCTGAATATTATACGAGCGAGCGCAGCGAGCGAGGAAAAGTATACATTCTTTTTCATGTTATTTCGTCAAAATACATTTAGACCAGTAAGATATCTAAATCATGTATTTGGTAACATATCGTGCCGAATTCTTTTGCTTTTCGGAAACGATCCCGTATGTGAATATTATACGAGGGAGCGCAGCGAGCGAGAAAATACATACACCCTTTTCCCTAGAATGAGTGTTATCTTGTCATACATAAAAATACATTTAAACAAATTAGATATCTAAATTATGTATTCGATTGTCTATATGCCAAAAATGCGAAACTATCCTTCATCTATACGAGCTAGCGCAGCGAGCGAGGCAAATTATACACTCTTCTTTATGGTAGAAGTGTTATTTCGTCGTCAAAAACACACTCCTAAAAGATATCTATATAACATTCAATCACCTATTTACCAAATATAACCGTCTTAAACCATTCTGTTTCTTCCAGGGCGAAGCGAGCGACCGACAAAATTTTCTATGAAATGTAGATTCCAGTCCGGACTCGATGAAGGGCTGGGTAACCTGATAAATGGACGACCCCATTATCAAGGTACACTATCGTCGGTATACAAAAAGCGCGCCAATTGCGTAATATCAAAATTTGCCAAGGATGATGAAGGATCAAGCAAGAATACCGACCAAAGTACAGCCGGAACAACCCTTCCTGACCCAACATGGGACATCATTCCGCCCCCCTCCCCCCCCCCCCCCCCCGACTCCACGTCTGCACCGTACCCGCAAGCACAATGTTGGAACCTCTCTTTCTCTCACCGAGATTTTTTTCTAATAATTATGATAACTGTCATCACTGTTTTTCTTATCTATTTTCTTCCTTGTTTTCCTCTTTTCCTTTTCCCCTCTCTTGTATGTCTTTTCTTTTTTCTGTTTTCCTTCTTTTTCTTTTCTTTTTCTTCCTTCTCTTTTTCTTTTCTTTTACCCTTTTTCTTCTCTCCTTTTCCTTTTTTCTTTCCTCTTCTTTTTCCTTTCTTCTTTCTTTTTTTCTTTCCCCTTCTTCATTTTTTCTCCCCCCTTTTTGATATTTCCCGACGGCAGCGCAGATTTACTGACGATATCCTGAGCAGTGGGGGGGGGGGGTGTCACCCCCCCCCCCCCCACACACACACACACACACACACACCCTCCCCGCTATCGACAGCCCTGGCCCTTTCGACAATGCGATCCATCATGGATTATTGGGAATGATACCTCTCCCCAGTTTTACATTATGGGGGTAAGTCACTACCAGATCGTAACTAGGATTTTTGCGGGGGTTCGACTTTGGAAATAGTGGACCCTTTTTGAGGAATTGACAATTGCGAGTGCGAAGGGCGAGCGGAAATTTTGGTTTAACCTGAAGGCAGAGCAATTTTGCCTCTCATTATTCTTGAACTCCTTCTAAAACTGATTATAACCTAATTAATCCTCCCCCTAATAAATGCGAGCGCGAAGCGCGAGCGGAAAAAATGAATTAAACTTCTTTGTAATTCTTTCTTATATTTTAAAAAAAAAAAAAGAAGAAAGCTCATAAAACTGTTTCTTACCCTGTCTTTGCAAACGAGGAGATCATTTCCATGAAGTTGATGGAGACCTTCCTGTCGATGGGACTGTAGCCTGTTTTACTCTCCTGTATCACTTGCCGGTCATAGGGCCAACCGAACGCATTGGGGATGTCATCGCCGAAAGACGTCATGGCCCAGGATGGTAAGAACGGTCCATAGACATGGCTCTCAGGATGATAGGTCAAGAAGTAGAGGTACAGCTCCTTGTCAAATTTAGCCATTAGCTTCCCTACTTCAAGGAGAGGTGCGTTTAGCCAGACATCACTCAGGAACTCACTGATCTGCTGCCCGACTGGACAGTCGACATTGGGAACAGTCGGGGATAGCTCGCTCTTGAGGTAGAACATCTTGAACAGAGAAGCAAACTCGTCTTTACCGTCATAGAAGATGTTCACAACATCATCGATGACAGCTCCAGCGAACCGTTCATCTGGGCAGCCATTGGGCACTGACTCGTTCAGGTATAGAGCAAGGATTATAGTATTGTCGTTTTCAGTCGCTCCTATGAGTAAGGGAATTGATTCGTAGTCACCTGAAGCTAATATCTTATCAGCAGACTCTTTAAGGAACGTCCCATCCCATACGGGGTTGAACGAAGACAAGAAGCTATTACTGCCACCAACAGGGGCCCCAAGAATGTCTGTTGCTGACTTGGTTCTAAGGCACGCGACTAGCTCGGTAGATGTTCCTGAAGGGCAATCAAGAATGTCGGCCAGTTGGACTGCATATTCGAGAGGGTCCCTTTTACCTGCTGTCAAGCTAGGGAGCGCCAAAACAGAGTCCCCAAATGCAATGATGTTGTGCATGAGACCGTCATTGAGTCCATTCAGTGAAATCAAATGGGCGATCTGCGCACCAGACCCCATCCCCAATGCAGTAACACTTCCGGGGTCACCGCCGAAAAACTGCCGATATATCTTTGGACCCATCCCAGAGCTGTAACGACGTCCATGATGCCATAGTTTCCAGGAGCGACGTTATCCCCTGTTGAAAGGAAACCCAGAGCTCCTATGCGGTAGTTTAGAGTGACCACTATTGCCTCTGCGTATGAAGCGAGCGTTGACCCATCAAAGACAACGCCATTTCCAGAAAAATATTGACCAGAGTGAATGTATACTATAACAGGCAGACCATCCTCTCTGGCTTGATCAGGGACAGGTGCGAATATGTTCAGGTAGAGACAGTCCTCATCGTATTCCGCTGCCGCTAGATCGGCACTGCATTCTGAGGACATCCTGGTGGAGGTTCTGTAGCATTGCGGACTTTGTCAGAACCCCAGTTAGTCAGAACCTCGGAATACTCGAAACGCCTTTCACCAGTTGGAGGTAAAGTGTATGGGATACCGCGGAAAATTCGTACTTTGTCGGCCGTCAACACCTTGATCTGCAGTGCGGAGGATGCCACGGACTTGGCCTAACTCAGAACCCTCACCGCTGACACTCAGAGTCACATACTCATCAGGTTCAGGTTCCACTCCTCGTGCGACATCTGTCAGGGGTGCATCCACAGAGCACGTCTCGGTATCATCGTCCTCGAGGAGAGTCTTCCTGAGGTCGGCGATCACGGTGTTCCAGAAGACATCTTTCTCCTCGGCGCGGGGGATGGGTTCCTCAGTCGGACAGACATCCAGGAAAAGGGCATTATATTGGAGTGGGTCATAAGGTTGCCACACAGACTCGGGATCAGAAGGGTTAGCTGATGGAATACTAATAAAAAAGGGAAGAAATGCATTGAAATAACTCATTATGATAGCGATAAGGGATTTTTTTTTTAGGATGGTTAGTAGCCAAAAATTAACCTATACCTAAATTTTTGAATATGGTGTTCATTATTACATGCAGTATACTTCACATTCAATAACATCTTTACAGAGTTATAAAAATGAAAGGCTAGCTTAATTAAGTCAAAAGTAGAAAAGAGAGTAAATGATTATTGAAAGAGGAGGTGAGCAATCAAATTTGAATCGTAATTCATTTCCTTCTTTAAACACATACGGGCGAGGGGGGACTTGGCATGCATGCTCTCGTATCCAAGTCGTATTGCGAAGCCATCTTCAACTGGTACAGGTTTACCTGAATGGCAAGCTGAACTATCTGAAACAGTTTTGTTTAGCTCTTCCACTGCTTACCAAAACATAGCAATGTACGTCAAGTTGTTGCCATATTGAAAACACGTTCGTTCAATTCCATTAATAGATTTTTTAGCCCTACCTTTTCGATGTTACATTTTTTTTTCCTTAAGCGTGAGTAAAAAAGAAAGAAAGAAAAAAAAACTCATAAAACTGTTTCTTTACCCTGTCTTTGCAAACGAGGAGGATCATTTCCATGAAGTTGATGGAGACCTTCCTGTCGAATGGATTGTAGCCTGTTATACTCTCCTGTATCACTTGTCTGTTCATAGGGCCAACCGAACGCATTGGGGATGTCGTCACCCAAAGACGTCCTCACCCAGGGTGGCAAGAGAGGTCCATAAACATGGCTCTCGGGATGATAGGTCAATAAGTAGAGGTACGGCTCCTTGTCAAATTTAGCCATCAACTTCCCCTGCTCGAGGAAAGGTGCGTTAAGAGCCAGATGTCACTCAGGAACTCACTGATCTGCTGCCCGACTGGACAGCGGCATTGGGAACAGTCGGGGAAAGATCCGTCTTGAGGTAGAACATCTTGAACAGAGAAGCAAACTCGTCTTTACCGCCGTAAACGATGTTTACTGCATCATCAATAATAGCCTCTGCGAAACGTTCATTTGGGCAGCCACTGGGCACCGAAGAGTTCAGGTACAGGGCAGTGACTAAAGTGTTGTCACATTCAGTCGATCCTATGAGTATGGGAATTGATTCATAGTCACCTGAAGCTAATATCTTATCAGCAGACTCTTTGAGGAACGTCCCATCCCATACGGGGTTGAACGAACCCATGAAGATATTACTACTGCCACCACAGGGGCCCCAAGAATGTCTGTTGCTGACTTGGTTCTAAGGCCACGCGACTAGCTCGGTAGATGTTCCTGAAGGGCAATCAAGAATGTCGGCAGTTGGACTGCATATCGAGAGGGTCCCTTTTACCTGCTGTCAAGCTAGGGAGCGCCAAAACAGAGTCCCCAAATGCAATGATGTTGTGCATGAGACCGTCAATGAGTCCATTCAGTGAAATCAAATGGCGATCTGCGCACCAGACCCCATCCCCAATGCAGTAACACTTCCGGGGTCACCGCCGAAACTGCCGATATATCTTTGGACCCATTCCCAGAGCTATAACGACGTCCATGATGCCATAGTTTCCAGGAGCGACGTTATCCCCTGTTGAAAGGAAACCCAGAGCTCCTATGCGGTAGTTTAGAGTGACCACTACTGCCTCTGCGTATGAAGCCAGTGTTGACCCATCAAAGGCGACGCCATTTCCAGAAAATATTGACCAGAGTGAATGTATACTATAACAGGCAGGACCATCCTCTCTGGCTTGATCAGGGACAGGTGCGAATATGTTCAGGTAGAGACAGTCCTCATCGTATTCCGCTGCCGCTAAGATCGGCACTGCATTTCTGAGGACATCCTGGTGGAGGTTCTGTAGCATGCGGACTTTGTCAGAACCCCAGTTAGTCAGAACCTCGGAATACTCGAAACGCCTTTCACCAGTTGGAGGTAAAGTGTATGGGATACCGCGGAAAATTCGTATTTGTCGGCCGTCAACACCCTGATCTGCAGTGCAGAGGATGCCACGGACTTGGCCTAACTCAGAACCCTCACCGCTGACACTCAGAGTCACATACTCTTCTGGTGCAGGTTCGACTCCTCGTACGAAATCTGATGGCGGTTTGTGCAACCACGGAGCACGTCTCGGCATCATCACTGCCTATCACTCGGGAATGTAGTCTAGCCAAAAGTAAGTGTACTCATTCCTGAGAGACTGTCCTGTTTGAATAGTTTCAGTGATCCAGAGATAACTCTCCGTGTCGTCATTGAACTGCGGCCAGGTGGGGTTTTGAGGTGTGCTGGGATTCGGATCTCTGTAAAAAGTAAATGAATAATAGATACTTGCATAGATGAATAAATATACAATAATTGAATAATTAAATATACTCATATAAAAAATTGATAGGCCTTAATACAATTACTAAAAATAAGCTGTGCATATCATATTGTCCACGTACTGGAAAAAAAAAACTGATATAGAAATCGGATGATATATTAATTTGTGGAAAAGCAGATTTTCTTCAAAATTAATGTTCCTTTCGAGGAGGGCTTTGGCTAAGTGGTAGAGCAGTGGTCTCGTAACCGGAAGTACCCGGGTTCGAAACCAAGTGGATGCGTTTAACGCCCTTTGGTAAGGTATTAATCCCTATTAGCAAGCCCTTCAGAGGAGACTTAAAGCCCGTCGTTCACCTGGTTGCTTACTAACTAGCATACACATGCTTTCTTAGCAGTCCGGTAAATAACCAATCATTCAACCATTTCATGGCATGAATTTGATGCTTAATGCTATTATTCATCGATCAAATTCGTTGTTTTTATGATCTTTATGTTGTCAAAACTGAGATCCGTTTGTTACAAGATTTTATTTCTCAGATTCTTTGAAAGCTATACCTCTATTACTAGAAATTTTACCGGTAATCGTTGCTCTCGGGCATAATAAGAAAGTAAATTCTAAATTTTAAAGCACGTTTAAAATATATGTTCAAATCGTACCGCTCGTGACATATCAGAATATACAGATGAAGTCCATGTAAATTAGTTTCTGCTAATAACGAACTTCTCCTTAAAGTACAACATAGCATTTGCTCATAATTACGCATTTAACTCGAAGAATTCATGCTTAGTAGCACCAGAACCGTGGAGAGAGAGGACTTTGGATTGGGCAGAGCTTTCTCGGTTGCAATAATCTGCCCTCTCCGATCCCAAATTCTTTGTCCTCTCTTGCGTTCCGGTATCTACGTTCACACTCACCCAGTTTTACGAAGTTGGTCCCAATACTGAATCATAGCTGCACTTAGCAATGCCGGTGTGGTACCCTGAGTAGCACTGAAACAGCCGTTTGTCTGTCAAAAATATTATCCCAGAGGTAGAAAGTTCCTCACCCTGAACGACTTTGGTGAAGTCCCGAGGATCATCACTAATCAGTATGTATTCTTGATTGCTGTCCACATAGTCAAAAAAGTACAGATACGTTATTTGTGTTAGGGCTTGACTGGTGGTTTCGGAGGAGTTTAATGGTACTTGAAACGTAAGATCGGTTCACCATATAAACTGAACATAAAGGTTAAAGCACTATTGCTGTCTGGGAGCTCAAGAAGAGGACCTTGGTATTTGCTATCGATGGCATTCATAACAAGTTCGGCCTTGTCTTCGCTGTTGTATCTCTGCACATGATCGTAGTAGACAAAGTTCCACACGTCACCTGCTGTCTGGAAGACTTCATCAACGTCCACGTAAGCGTTCAATAGTGCAGCACCTTCGTCACTGTTGAGACCTGCTATAACGTCATATTGGTGTGCATTGTTGCTTTCCAGAAGGTTGTCAAGAGTATCAGGAAAGAAATAGCCATCTATCCTCGGTTCGAAGTAACCACCGAGAACAGAATAATTGACGGCCAGGATGTCTTCCCATGGTTTTTCGCGGAGACAGTCCAGAGTTCCTATCCATGATTCTTGATCACAGTCGAGACTGTCCACAAGGATTCTGGACAACCTGGTAGCCTGACCCTCAGCACTAATGTAGGATGCGTCAGTTGGTGTACCTCTGAAGAATCGCTCGTTGGAATAACGTGTTGTCATTCAGAGGGGTGAGCATTTGAGACGACACACTTGTAGCGCCCTCTCGTCCCTGACCAACGATTGTAATACTGCTTCCATTCCCATTGAAAGAATCAATGTTATCCCGCACCCACTCTATGGCCAGTCGCTGATCCCAAAGGCCGTAGTTTCCCGGTACAGTGTCATCATCTGTGCTGAAGAAGCCAAAAGTAAGAAACCTATAATTGATGGTGACGATGATGATCGAACCTGTCACAGCCATCTCCCGGCCGAATGTACTCCATTCCTGAGTAAACTCGATACCCGCGGCCTGGTATGAATACCATGACAGGAAGTTTCGAATCTGTTGTTGCGGCTGGGGGTACGTAGATGTTCAAAAAGAGACAGTCTTCGCTGATAACCAGACCCTCCACACTATCCACTGGAGGTTTGTGGACAAGCAGCACCAAACTGCGTTGCATTCAGCGTGTCGTCCCATGCTTCCTTAGGTCTTGGGCGAGCAAATCGGAACTCTCCTACTGGGGGTTCTGCGTAGGGAACTCCAAGAAATTCTTTCATCAAGTTGCCATTAAAATTATATTCGTTCCCCGCGATGACTCCGAGTCCTGTGGGGACCGTAGTAACTTGCGCCAAACTTATGTCGATAAGAAATAGAGAATTGTAAACGCAATGACATGAAGTGAAGACATGGCGAAAAGTTAATCCGGATCATAGCACGTAAGTGAGCGCAGAAGATTGAGTGAAACAAGATTCAGAAAATTCCTTTATATATGATTAAAACCTGTTCACAACGGAAAGTGCCAGAGCGTACCAGTTATATTGTGTACTTAAACATCTTCTGTGAGTCAGAGTGCCACGCCTCGGCACCGATCAAGCGAAAATATTGCTGGATCATTGTTTGATATCATATGGTCCGAAAAATTTGAGCAAACAAGGCCACCTACTTCTGATGCTGAGGTATAAAGCAGACATTATCATGATGATATAAAACAGGCAGGTTTATATGCCTTTTCCACTACCTTCATTGAGCAGGATAAATGGTTGATAAATATTGAATCAATACCAGTATAAACACTCTTGTTCAAAACATGACCTCCCTAGACGAATCCATGTACTCTTCAGTCTGTGATTTTTTTTTTATTACTGATGTTTTTAGCCCTTTGACAACCACTGTCGCCTACTTGTATCGTCATGATCTTTCATTTAAATTAAACAATCGTAATAATTAGTATTCCCTTTTACAAGTGTACTTCGGAACCTGAAACCGGTTAGGAAACATGAGCGATATTTGTCATGTCTTTATTTAAAGAAATCAAAATAAGAACAGCACCGGCGTAAATCCACTTTGAGGAGGGGGGGGGGGGGAATGATCGACTTTTTGCCGATTTTTTTTCTGTCGAACTCACACTATACACACACCCTCACCCACCCGCAACGGACCCCCTTACACACATTTTAATTTTTATTTTGCGAGCGAAGCAAGCGAGCCAAAAAATAACCACTTTTCTGGCTTTTACTCGCATTTTCAAATAGAAATTAGAATAAATATCGTGGTTGTTGATGATAGGTTGTCAAAAATTTTACTAGCTGATTAATTGAAATATCATTTCTCTCTTAAAAAGTGGGGGGGGGATATTTGTAGTACACCACGCCATCCCCCCCCCCCGGATTTACGCCAATGAAGACAGTTATATGGTCATAATATATTTCCCTGAAAAATAATTCAGCAGGCAAAGTATTAGAATCATGACGTGTCTCTGCATGACTACTCTTCTCTTTCTGTCTTAAGTTTCAAATCCGGTTCTCTCTCTCTCTCTCTCTCTCTCTCTCTCTCTCTCTCTCTCTCTATCTATCTATCCATCTCTCTTTCTGTCTCTTCCCATCATCATCATCTTCTCTTCCTGCCTGTTTTGCCTTGTTAAATGTAAATTGCGCATGTTTTCAGATCTTAGAAAATAGAATACATTCCTAAAATCCAGGTTCATTTACTGTAATGAAAATCAACTTCACATCAGCACCAAAAAGTGGGACCGACAACTTCAAACACGATTATCTCGGAAGTGTAAAAATTCTGTAAAGCCCTTTTGGCATAATAAGATCGATTCCGCTTCTTCTTTTCCACACAACGATTACAGCTCAATTCGAGTATCTACATGGCACTCGAAACATTTTAACATTCAATTCACAAACCCAGTTAAAGGATATTTTCATTGTCTATAAGGGTTATGTTTTCCTCCATAATAATTTTATTTAACCTTATGCATAGCATTTTTTCTTGTAATCATGCCTGGCAATAAAATTAATTATTGTGAATATTAATCATGTTTAACTTTTCTGTTTGCATCCTTTCTACTTCAACTACAGAATATTGTTCTGTCTGGACATCTCTTGGGCTGCAATGGGGTAGTGTTTCTACATAAAACAAACCATTATCATCATCAAAATGTTTTTGAATCGAAATGATAGATACATTTATAAGTACAATTCCTATTCGTATATCTTTTAGGACCTATATATAATACAATCACTGTTTTCGATTAGGTTCCACCACTTGTGCTTTATTAAATCCTTATCATTTGATTACTTCATTGAATTCTTCTTTACTATTTCGATGATATTCATTGTCACATATATGTATGATTTGATTTGTCAAAGATCAATTAGATACATATTAAATCAAATCAATTATGAAAAGATTTGAGGCTCTCTATTTTTTTCTTTTTTCATTCATGGCACTAGTTCTGTAGTCCCCACTGAGAGCTAGCCATGTCCCTTCATGGCCGAAATCACTGTCCCGTGCTTTTTTAAGTTGTTACATCCAAACGGGGCAGTGATATTTCCAAATACATCTAATTTATTCTGATTTTTAAAAAAAAGATCAGTGAAAAATTTGATAAGGGCAAATGATGTTAGCCCATCGCGAAAAATAATTACCCATTGCAATGGACACACCAATTTAGATTGCAACTTCGGAGCCAGCATGTAGGGAAGGGATGGGGTGGGCGGACGGGCTATACTTGATCAACGGTTTCATTGAAGGCTGATAAGCTTTTTCTTAATGGCAAACTGGTCTCAATGGCCTAGGCGGTCTCTAAGTAACTTTGAGGACTCAAATCTTACTCATTGATGGGATGCCTATTTTGAAAAACAAGTTCCCAAATTAGATCGGACGATTTTCAGCCAAGAAATTCTTCAATGAATATACATGACTTGCATGGGTCATTTTTCTTTTTTCATTCATTCATGCATTGTCGAGTACAACAGGCCGAAACTGTTTCTCTTTTTTTTT
>CM057167.1:7992670-8009663 GCA_029962745.1 Echinometra lucunter
TACAACAGGACGAACTGTTTCTCTTTTTTTGCTAGAGGGGGCTATATATATTGCGCTGATACGACGTCCGAATTTCCCAAAATTCAAATATCTTCCAGTTAGCAGGGTTAGATTGCCATTTTTCGTCAACGAGTATACCAATATCCTTAATTTTTATATTACAGGAAATTTGTGCAAGGTGGCAATGATTCAATGGTCAAGGGGGATCACTCGCACTGTCTCGCAGACTGAAGTGGTACGTGTTCAAAGAAAGTGGCGTAAAAGGGTCGGCTTTCCAGCCCAAGGTGTCGACTCCATTTTCGGGAAAAAAAAAAAATCAGTCTTTTAGTACATTCGACGGTTCTGGGAGAAAGGGGTGTTTCTCAGTCTAGCATTCGACGTTTTGGGAAGAGGGGCGTTTTTCAATCTGACACTTGACGTTTTTTAGAAATAGGCGTTCTTCGACTTTTTTTTTTTTGGCCCTACTTAAACATTGTGATATGATGCATATTGATAACTCGTTATGTGTATGTTTATATATTTGTTTGTTACTTCCACGTTTTATGTTTCTGTTTTTGATTTTCAATAAAAAGTAAAAACAAAAACAAAAAAACAAAAAACAAAAAAAAAGGGGGGTGCTTAGCCAGCTTTGGTTGCAATTAACTGCGCATGCGCCGCACATGTATGACTGGACCGTGCTGAGAAAGGAATTGACTTGTAAAATATCAAATATTGGACAACAAAATAAAGAAAGAGCATGGCTAATGACGAATCGAGTGAGGTAGGTTGAAATTTTCCAATTTGTTGACTTTTTGGATAGGATAGTGAAGTTGGTAGATTAGTCGGGAAAGCGTCCGATCACGCAGGTCACATTATTCGGTCCCACGTATTGCTTTTTGTGTGGTGTCTGTTTGGACTGGACCTAGGCTATGGCTAAGTTGAATATATATATGATGGGGGAACCCTTGTCTGCGCACCGTATATTTCACTTAAAATTGACAAACTTTCCTTTTTGTATTCCTCTAGTGGCTGACCTCATTTTAATCCTCATATCCTAGGGAGTAACTGTGCCGAAAATCTCATCGAAATCCGAGCAAGAACAATGTGATTTTTTACCAGAAAAGGCAATGGTGTAAATTTGACGCTAAAAAGAGGAAGGTGCCCTTGTCTGCGCACTCATTCACTTTACACGCAGTTCAGGATTTTTTGCATGAAAATGGCATTTTCAAGGCATGTATGAGTAAAAAATACATAAAATAGACGCCTTTGGCCCGTTTTTCGTCATTTTTTCAGTGATACATATCGCTAAAATTGATTTAAAGATGATTGTGTTCATTGCGTCTTTTGTGATGATAGAATCGCGCAGAACTGCGTATGCGCAGACTTGGGCACTGCGCAGACAAGGGGCATCAGACCATATATATATGAGAATGGGGGAAAAGGAGAAAGAAAGACAATAAAAAAAAAGAACAGTGATATATAAATAAATGAAAGAAAGAAAAACGCGTGGAATAATGAACGAATTAGTAGATGAACCATAAGATTAATTATTGTGTAGTCATAGAGTTAAATGCCAAATGTGTAGGGTCTAGATCTAATTATATTATTTTTAGGCACACCTTTACTAACAACATTGCACTTCTACGACCCGAAAACCCAGAATGTCTGTTAACGATTTGATTAATTATGTACTCTTGTTCCCTTCAATTTCTGTGCTGTTTATATATCGGTCGGTCGGAGAATTCCAAAATGACAGGTCTCACACGGATCGTGTCTGGTATTGGAGGGGCCTTGGCTGGCATGCGCGCGCAATCAGCTGAGAAGCTTGTTCCATGTACCGAACCGGGCTGGACAGAAAATATGATAAAAACAGACACATGATCTGCAATAATCACCCGTCATGAATCTCCCATAAAATTGCTCAAAATAAAAAAAAATAAACTATCGGTATTTATGTAATTCCAATGCAAATTAAACCTCAAACGATATTTTCTAAACTGGCGTAAATATTCAATATTGAATGACAAGCGCCGTTAAACCAAAACAACAACAACAACAACAACAACTAAATAACCTGGTCCTGGCATACATACACTCATACATGTACAGGCTTATCTGAAGACATGTATGTTGGCAATATAATCTGAGTGATGAATGAGTGGTTGCTTCACTGCTTGAGCATGAGCTTGAATTAATTGAACCTTGGGATCTAACGTTAACTTCTGCATTCTGCTCAGCCTTAGACTCTAGTTAAAAAATAAAATATAACAGTGTTATGTAAGATTTCATAAGAAATGTTTAACAGTTTAACAGTCAAATTCCTCGTAGTCTTGGACCTGGCTGAGTCGGTGATGACTGAGTCATTTCAATGTTGTTTTTTTTTTTTGTTTTTTTTTTTATTGACGGGCTTTGGCCTTTGCTTGGTCTTTGGACTGGGTGTCAGTTCTAACTTTAAGTTCTACCAATGAAATCATGTAAATTAATGACCAAATCATGAAAATCAAAGGAAGTGGTGTCTACAGCTACACATACTTGAAATACTTTGGCATAGCTTTGAGAAGCAGCGTTCTGGTGTGTCATATTCTGACATTTCACAGAATGCTTTTGACCGGCATGCACAGGCCCCAATGGAGATAAATACTGAAATACATGTACACACTCCAACTTTCCCATGCACCGTTGGCCCTGGAAACTAGCTTCCAAGTTCGCTATCGGCCTGATACATGTAGATCTAGCTCAGAGCAGTGACTATAGAACCTAAATTCTTCCTCGAAACTAAAAATATCAAGATTTGATTGACTATAGACCCTACGTTTCGCTACGTGCGAGAGTGCGCCACTGAATCAGTATCGCGCATCACCTTGCAACCTTGCTCCTTTCGCTAATCACCTCACAGTCAACTTTTTACACTGAGAAGTACTTTCTTTTTTTTGCTAGCATGCATATATTACTTAGTTGTTTTTCTGGACAACCTCCTGCTCTTGGCTTATTGCCACATACAGCTCACAGTCACATCACTATCAGTTGCACAGTTTTCTACCGTCACATTCTCTATCTCAACTCGTGATCACGCGAGCTTTCTCTGAGCATGCAAGCGCACATAATGTATGGCTGTTGCACTGTGCGACAAGCTAGTTTGATCGACATGTAAGATGTCGTGACCAGGGTTCTCGCCAGGAAAAAAATCCACACATGTCCACAAGACTCTCTTTCTCTTCCCTGTATGACCATGAGGGGAAATCCACTCATAAAATTTTACAGCTTCTTTCAGCCTTCAACCTATCACCAACTGAGTTTAAGAGTACACTAGCTATTTAATGGGGACTACACTGGTCTGTCCCTGGATACTTCACAGGCTTAGTGGAAATATATTGCCAAAGAGTAAAAAAATCTCTGCCATTTGTTTTTACTGTTAGGAATGTATACTCAATTTCTTTTTTTTTTTTACCCTTGTCGCCACGCATGTCTGGGCAATTTCACACATGGTTCTACTTTATCTGAAATCCTGCACACATGGTATTGGAACCATGGGTGTTATGTGTTACCGAGAACAATGGTCGTGACCCTGCTATATATGTCCTCTAATTTGATTCTGTATATTCTGTTGAGTGTTGATTTCGTTTATTTTATGCTCTTTTTCAGATAAAGGAATGCAAGGACAAATTACATGAAGTGGTAAGACACATGGGTTTTCATCTCATTGATAAAATTTAGCCAATAATTTTGTAATTTGATTGATTTGATATGTGATTGCCTTCTATGATTAATTATTAAAGAACATTCTCTGCTTATAAATTCTAATCTGTGGACAACCATTTGTAATCATTTTCTTAGTATCCTGTCTGACAATATTTTGCATTATTCATGTTATAGTATTTTTCTGCATGTCTCTGCAAGCAGTGTTTGTTCATACAGTATGCCAATGATGTGTCTATTATTTCAGTAGTTGAAAGTTTTACAAGTCTTAGCACAACAACAAAAGCATTTTTGGTGCACAATTTGTACATTTCAAATCATTAGTTTTCTTTTTGTTTCTATTTTGAGCTCATTTGTGATGCTTTCTTTTTCTTTCCATGAAATCAGTCCGAGAACTTGGTGAAAGTTGTCTTCCCACAGAAGATTGTAGAGCTAGGGGATTTAGTAGAGGTAAGAGTTTTTCTGATGTTCATCTACCTTCCTTTGAGTTTTTCGTTTTAACCCATTCGAGACAGAGGTCCACATTTTATGGTTTGGCCTAATATCTTTTGATGCAAAGCCCTAAAAATCATACCAAATACATGAGCAGAAAGAGCAAAAAATTCTACACAAACTGTGCCCATTTTGGTTGCGTCAGTATTCATTGTTTGATGCTGAAAATTTTTTAAAGGAAAATAAGCATTAAAATCCTTAAATTGGCAATGTGATAGAAAGTTTAAAATCACTGTTTTCCCCTGCAAATTGGCAACTTTTTGACTTCTCATCATAATTTCTGTCAATTTATATTCATTTCAGATACATGACGTTTTATAAGAAAAATGTAGCAATAAAATAAAAATGTTGGTGTTGCCAATTTGAAGAATAAAAGCTGATCAAATTAGGCTTTAAATAATTCCTGTCACAAAAGGGTTAACCTACATGTATTTTCTTCTTCCCCTCCCAGGTCCTGCTACATTACATGTATGTACATCTATTAAGGCATTATACTTTGGATTATTGAAGAATACAATGTATGCCATGATTTTTTTTTTTTTTTTTTTATAAAATGGTGAAATTCATTTTATTGGACTATGCTATTTGGTTGAGACTTTTGGGGGTATTAATGGCAACAAAAAATAAGTATGCTTCATTTTCTAGCAGATGAAAAATATTGAACTTGAGTTTTTACAATTAGTACACTATTTCTAATTGTTTGGATACCTTTGTGAGAGTATGATTTATGTAAAATTTACTTTTTAATCCCTTTTTCATCTCTTTCTCTCTTTTTCTACTCTTTCTCTTCCCCTTTCCGCTGCTACCCTTTCTCTTTCTTTTTATTAAGTTTTACTTGTGGCGTCTGCCTTAATTGCTGTGTTTTCATATTCTGTGGTCCATTTGATATTGCTTTTTTTGGGGTTGATATTTCAGATACACCTTACATACATGCAGGTATGGCTAATAGCAAAAGAACTATTGATTTATCTTCCTCTAATCAGTTCTATACTGGGTAATGTTTTTCTTTCAGAATGATTTGTTCCGACTCAGCCGTATGTCAGAAGTCACAACTAGCATCAACATTCCAGTTCCTGCCCCAGTCATTCTCAGTAATTCTGATGGAGTTGACAGTACAGTAAAGCCGCATGTAAGAAGAAATGTGCAGTTAATCTTTTCTTAAACAGGGCCCCGTTTCATAGAACTTGATAACAAGTTACAGTGAATGTTTTAAGCTACTGAAATCTTTGAATCTGATTGGCTGAGAGCAAATTTGTCATAGAAATGTGGCAGTTGTTGATAACAAGTTTTATGAAAAGGGAACTTCTGGTTGTTAGCTCGTGGTACTGTTTTGCACTAATCTTGCTGAAACATACGTAGATTATGATATTTCGTGTTCTTTTGGTGATAGAAGCACATTTGATTAATGCTTGCTGCGATATAAAGCTCTCTATATAAAAATAGCAGTTGTAATCAGTTTTCAAGTACCTTTAAATGTCTTGTTACTTGTTATAAAAGATTCATCATAATCCATTATCTATCAACATCCTTCTCAAGGTATTAAAGAAAAATTTGAGTTCTGGGAAAGGTGAAAATAATTTATGAGCTTTCTCATTTCTATTCATATTAGTCAGGAAGAATATCACAGTAACAGGATCCTCTAGAACGGATTGCTCTTGAAATGCCGTTATATCGGAAATATGACCACATATAAATGAAAAGTTCAGGCCGCATATTCCTGCTAGGTTTGTGTGGTTCTTCATGTATTCGTGGGTGTTCTGTGTGCAGTGCAAGTGCCCTTGAAAAAAAGTAGTGAATTTCTTATTAATTCAATAATCCCCAAATGTTATACTAGACACCTGTCCGTATGTACAACTAATAATCTAACTTTTCCAATTGCTTTGAAACAGTTTCTTTCACTTTATGTACACATAATTGCATGACCAGAACTCCAGTTTATCTAATCCATTGCCTATAGTTAGAAGAAACTCCCTGCATTAAATGAAACTAATTCCTCAAATCAAGTACATGTGTAGATGTTAAATCAAAGCTATCGACAGAATGAAACAGATCAGCAAAAATGTGACAAAATCGGACATGGAATAAGAAGGTTATGGCTATATGTTATGAAATATAATTCTTTATGACATTTTTTTGACACTAGTATAGCTATTGATGAGTTCAGTTTGTGGACAGCTCTCAATATATTGGTTTTTACACACATAATTAAACATTTTCATTTTGCTTAAGATTTGCACATTTTCTTCAGCCAAACTCAAGATATATAATGTAGGAGTGTTTTCTCTACAACATGTTTCGGATAAGGTCAATGAAAATGTGTGTTCTTCAAGAAAATAAAGAACATATTTTAAATTCTGTGCCCAGAACGTATTGGAAAATGTTCACAAATTGTATCGGCAATATCAATATCAATGGTAGTGACGAAAACCAAAAATTTCATATTGGCATAACTTTCTTATTTTGAGTCTGATTTCGTTCAAATTTTTGTTGATCTGTTTTATTCTGTCTCAGCTTGGGTTTAAAAGTTACTTGACTTGAGGGTTTTGGTTTCCTTTAGGCCTATAGGAACTGGAGAATACAGTAGTCATGAGGTCAAATGACAGCCTAAAAGGGGTTTCACACCGGGCCTGCGTAGAGTTGCGTACCGGGTGCGCTGAAATAGGCTGCGTACTTAAAAAATGCTGCGCACAGGATTGGCGTAGTCGGAAAGAGAAGGAAGCAAGCTATCACAAGGACCGGAAGAAGTATGGATTTTTGGTGGTGTAGGGTAGCGTACTCTTGCGTAGGCACGGCGTACAGTAGCGTACTGTTGCGTAGACTTGCGTAGGAATGACGTACAGTAGCGTAGTGTTGCGTAGACTTACGTAAAAACTGCGTTCCAGTGCTCTACACCAAGAGTACGCAAAATTTTTGCGTCCATCTCGTGTACTCCTTTGCGTCCCATGGCGTCCCTCGGTGTATTGTTACAAAGGGCCGCGTAAGCTTGGCGTAGTTGCTACGCAACGCTATGCAACACTACGCAACTTTACGCAAGGCCTGGTGTGAAACCCCCTTAAGATCCAGATGTATTTTATTCAAATTGTTCACATTTTTTTCTCCCTTTTAATAACAGGCAAAGAAAAGGAAGCATGACTCCGATAACGATGTGCAAGGTGAGAATTTTTTTTCTATCTGATAGTAAAGATTGTTCAAACAGGAGCTTTCTTAGAAGATTAACTTACAGTCAATGGAATCTGTCACAGGGATTATCAAAATATATGAATCTAAAAAACTGACCGAAAATATTTTGGCTGCTGTGAAATTTATATTCACAAATAGGTATGTTCAAGTTGAATGTGATCAGTTTTCATTTTTGTGTTTAATCTCTTGATTTGAACTAATGACTAAATGACATTTGAGGAAAATAGTCCATTGTTTGAAATTGTGAAATTGAGAGAAAAAAAATCATCAAAACCCAAATATTCGCATCAATGCAGATGAAATGAGTATGTTTAGATATGGAATTCTGACACCTTTATGTTACATTTCAAATTGTGTTTCATCACATATTTGTAAATTTCAATTTTTGTTTCGTTTGCCATTTAGGTTTTTCCACTTTCAAAGTAGATTAGTACATGTACATGTAAATGTGAAGAATTAGGTCTCCTTTCATTGTGTGATCCTACATTGCATCTCTTCTATGACCTTTGACCTTTGATCCGACAGGTTGCAAGGTGTTCTCTTTGCCTTCAGGGTCGGTACCATGCAACAAGCAGTTATGTGATCTTATAGACATTCTCAAACCCAAGATATGTTGCCTCATTGAACACTGTAACACTCTCAAGATGTGGATACAGCTCCAGATTCCACGGATCGAAGATGGCAATAACTTTGGGGTTTCGGTTCAGGTAGGCAAATGTACTGATGTGCCAAAAATTCTTGTTTGCAGGAACACCTGCCATTTATATGCAAGTCATTTATTTCTTTGATATGTATTTATTTATTTATTTATTTATTTTTGTACTTATATTTGTACTTATATTTGTTTATTGACTATTTATGTATTTATTTAATATTCATTTATTTATTCATTTATCGTCTCGCCCACCAGAGGTGAAGACGAGACTAAGGGATCCAAATGTCGTACGTCCATCACAAATGTTAAAGTTTACCTGCAAGACTCTCTTATGACGCATAACTTGGCAACTGTTGCTGCAATGGCAACCAAACTTGGTTGATAGATGCACTTGGGGTACATTCATGTTATAATACCTTTGAAGGTCACATGGTAAGGTCAAAGGTCATTTCAGGTCAAACGTTAAAGTTTACCTGCAAGACTCTCTTATGACAGATAACTTTGCAACCGTCCCTCACTTTTCAACCAAACTTGGGTTGTAGATGTACTAAGGGGATCTGCATGTTATGGTGCCATCGGAGGTCACGTGATAAGGTCAAAGGTCATTTGAGGTCATATGTTAAAGTTTACCTCCAAGACTCTCTTATATGTATGACACATATTTCTGCACATGTTGCTGCAATGGCAAACAAACTTGGGTGACAGAAAAGGGGGTGGGAGTAGGTGCAGGGGAAGCAGGTGAAAAGGAGTAGCATTTCATGAAATAGCCCTTCTCAAATTTTATGGGATGTTGCATTCTATGGCAGATATTTCAAAATGAGCTTTGGATACAATTCTGTTGCATGGCAACGGAGATCGCGCTATTTCTAGTTATTTTCACAAGTGGGCGAGACACAATATTGCTAATGCCTTGTTTATTTGTGTTGTTATATTTATTGATTTGATATTTATTTATGTTTTTATTTATTTATTTATTACAAATTTCAGTTATGCAAATTAAACTTTTTGACTCATTGTTCTGTGATAATACAAAATACAGGGTGAACATACAAAGTAGAAAAATAATGTGTAAATAAGTACAGAGAATAATTACTAAAATAATAATTACCATGTATTGTTATGAGCAGTTGAGTATTTTCCTATAAATATTCTGTAATATAAATTTACAATTATTATTATCTAAAAAAAAAGAATGAAGGAAAGGTGTTCATAATTAATGAGATGTTTATAAATACAGATATCATTAACTGGAAATAGAGATTGCAGTTCACTTGCCCAAGCAAAGAAGAAATTACATGAAATATAACCTCTTCTGTTAGGCCCTTCTTGTTATGCATGTATAAAGGGGAAATTTTTGATTTTTTAAAAAACTTTAATTGAAGCAAGCATAATACATGTATGCACATCTATACATGTTTTTCAAACTTCTAACAAAACTGAAACTATTTGGGCAAGCCCTTATCCACTCCTGTGAACTGTCTAAAGCCAAGAAATATGCTCTAGAGTTGAGACAGCAAGGAGCTGAGTGAAAAATACTTTAGCTTGAGAGAAAGTCTACAAGAGTGTATGAAAGCTTTCCAACAAAAATTCAAGGTCCGTAGAAACTTAAACTGTAATTGTTAAAATTTTTCCACTTTTAATTGGTGAACAACAGGTGTATGATGTTAACTGAAGAATATGAATCCATTTTAACTCTATGATGATTTCTACCTCAACAGGAAGACACGCTAAGTGAGCTACGTCAGGTAGAGAGTGAGGCAGCGGCCTACCTAGATCAGATATCACGGTATTACATCACAAGGGGTAAACTGGTCAGCAAGGTCGCAAAGTACCCTCATGTGGTGAGTTTACTGCTTCTACCAAGCAGTTGCTGTAGCCTTGTTTGATTTAATGAGAAGCACTCTTATGAAACTTCTTCAACTCTGCACATCAATATTTTGTTTTACAATACAAACATGAGTTGAAAGGACTGTAATAATTGCAGGAAAATTTGATTCAAAACTAACTATATGACATGCTTTTGCAAGAAGTCTTGTGCTGATGTATTTTGAAAACTTTATGCCCAAAAGTTTTCTAAGAATTCCAAGAATTTCTAATCAGAAGATATCCAAGAATTGCTGTAAGGTGCAGGGGCTGAACTACTCCCTCTACATGAATATTCCAGAGGAACCAGTTCTCAAGAGTCTCTTCTTCATTCTCAGTGCTATGTCAGTAGGGGTAGGAGCAAAGTATCCCCCCCCCCTTTTTTTTTTTGTCAGAGGCAAGTTACTGGCCCCAGAAGGGTCTGGAAGTCTTTGTGTGTTTTTCTTTTCTCTTTCTCTCCTGTTTTGGGGCCATTTTGGCCCCCTGGTTGCTCTTGTGAAGTAATATTAATACTTGTTTCTTATTTATTTTTAAAAATTCTTTTCAGGATGACTACAGGAGAAGTATAGTTGAAATAGACGAGAAGGAATTCATTAATCTTCGCCTCACATGCCTTGAGTTGAGAAATACATACGTGAGTAGAATTCTATGTCCTGGTTTTCTCTTGGGGAAGTATGTGTGTCGATGGGTAACGGCACATCCTGTTTACTCACAGATACATATTTGATGTATTTATATGGGTTCTTTAATCTTTTTTTATTTCTTTTAGGATTAAAGCTATCACTTTCGGTTCATATCAATGAAAAGGTCCATTTGATAGTTAAAATTCTAATTATTCTTAAGTTACATGTATGTAGGGGAGGGAACTTATGCAAGATTTAATTCAAAGAAAATAGAAAAGGATAACTTAATTTTTCTAGGGGTGTTACCGTTACAGGGTTGTGTATTTAAGGGATATTTCCCAATTGTACTGGGTCAGAGTTGTGATTTGGTTCGGTGTAGGGTTTAGTATGCAGCAGCTGGCCAACATTTAAAGTAAGGAAATCATTGTGTTCAATTGACAGGATGTGTCATGAAGATAGTAAGCCCCTTCCCAACGAAAATAGTCATATATATGTCCTTCTTTAAATCTTCCAGCTTTCCCTTCATGATGTGATAACAAAGAACAAAGACAAGATCAAGAAACCGAGAGGAAACAACGCAGAATCAATGTACTGAGGACTACAACTTCGTCATCGTTATTACCAGCACAAAGGATTTTCCGTGGCTGCTCCTCCTTTTTGTAAGATCCACCAGTTGTGTAGTCCTGAGGAGCATGTCGTCGTTATTCCCAACAGTGACATACAAGTTTGCACACTGCAACCCTTCCTCAGTATAAGATCTACCAGCAGGATAAAGAGAGCCAGCCTCAGAAAAAAAAAAATTATAAAAGATCACACGACTACTACAATATAGAATGAAATTTTGCCACGGCATCCCCTTTTTGATACATGTATACAATCTACAAGTGATGTATCACTGCGGACTTTATGATCATCTTCATCATAACCAAAACAGATAAAACGCTTTCTCATGGTCAACCTTCCTTGGTCCAAGATCTAGCAGTGATGGTGTCCTGAGAAGCATGTCATTAATAACAACATGGATTAAAAGCTTTCTCACAGGAACCCCTCCTCATCATAAGGTCTACCTGTGATGGGTCCTGGCCAGCATGTTATACCAACATGGATTAAAAGCTTTCTCACGGGAACCCCTCCTCATCATAAGGTCTACCTGTGATGGGGTCCTGGCCAGCATGTTATACCAACATGGATTAAAAGCTTTTTAATGGCAAACCTTCCTTAGTCCCAAGAGCTACCAGTGATGGAGTCCTGAGTGGCATGTCATCATTAATACCAGCACAAATTAGCTTTTTCCTCTTTATAAGACCTACCAGTGATGTATTACTTAGTCTCATCGTCATCACTAACATTATCCTATGCCGATATCAAGCTTTTTACGGCAGCCCCTCCTTTTTAGAAGATCTATCAACAGTGTAATACTGAAGATCATCATCACTACCAACATAGGTTTAAAAATACCCAAGTCAATCTCCTCTTTGTACAAGTTCAACAAACGATGTGAGACTAGTCTCACTTTTCGGTGTCTCCATCTGAAACTGTATCCAGAATGAATTCTTTATAATGAGTATTACCAAAAAAATTTCGGGATCTTGTTAGTATTTGGGATTCTCGGTCTGAAGTCCATCATTAAGATGCACATTTTATTGCCCCAAGAGTGATGAATTCAAATATTTGACCAAGTTACAGAACTTTCTTTGCTGTTGGTCTTGGTGTTGATATCCTAACTCCAGACTACATCATTAAAAATTAACATTGTAGCAGCTGTGAGAGAGGTACATGTATATTTATATTTCTTGACCAAAGTTATGGAGGAAAAAACTGGCACAAGCTGAAGCAGAACATGTAGTGCCCATTTTGAGTAGTGTTTCACCTCACTGCATGCCCACATGTATAAAAACTAAAAAATTGTCTTGGCACATGTATGTGGTAGATTTCTCATTTTATGATTTTATACATGTATTTTCTTATTTCAGTGTTATGTCAGAACTGTGCATTTCACATCTAGCTTTTAAAATGACTGCAGAGAAATGAACTTTTAGTTAGGATGCTTTAACCTCACATACTGTTATTTGTTTTTATCCTTTGGGAACATAATCCTGGCATATTATTAGTTGTTATACATGTAAATCAGCCTAGAGTCTTGTAAGGTAACTCTCAATCTTTGCTGTAAGATTTCCTTTCAAAATGAAAAAGTCACAAAATTGCTCTGAATAATTGCTCATGCAGTTCATATTAATGTTTATAAATATGTTTTGTTTTTGTTTTTTTGAAAAAAATGTGTTGTACCTGTACAGTGTAATCAAAATCCAGAGTTTGCTGTACTAAATCTGAAAAGCATTGAAAGCCTTACACAGATATGCATATGTGGGACAAGGTTTTGTATTGTAATCTTGACAAACTAGATTTATCCAGAGCTCCTCATAATGTATTTCCCTCCGGGCCTATTCGCTTGAGCCCATGGTTACAATTTTATGTATTGGGGTGAGACTTTGATGTTTGGTGCCCGTGTGTCATGGGCATAGGCTACCTGTGATTGTCTCGCCCTGGGTTATGTCACTCTGCTGTTTTAAAAAAAAGCCTTTTAAATTCTTTGAAAATGCAACAAATTGTATATCGAGTTCTCTTTATGAAAAATTAGTTGTACAAGTGTAATGAACAATGTCAGTAACTTTCATATAAGCCCATGTGTGTTATTATACATGTTCTCGTGTACAATGCAGCCAAGCAGTAATTCCTGTTGTGTACTGGTCAGTAAATGTACAACTATCTGGGGTTCAATCATAGGAACTGATGATGACCATAGAGAATTGTCCCCCAGGCCTCATTGACAGCTATCCCCTGAGCTATTATATGTGTCCCCCCCACCCCCCCCCCCCACAGTTACCTCCAGGACAAATAGCTCTGATCAGTTTATTAATTGCAACACATTAATCACCCTACCCCTGCAGTTTCCTTGGAAAGTTACCCCCTAGCATATTAAGGCCCATGGAGTAATTGTGGTGGGGGGGGGGGGGGGGTAATTATCTAAAGGGGTAAACATCATCTTTGGAGGGATATTTGTCCCGGGGGGGGGGGGGGGGGTGGTAATTGTCCTGGAATGCTCCATGTAAGATCTGATCAAGATGTTTTTGAAACTTGATTATTTCACTTGCCTTTTGTCTATTTCCTGCCTGCCCCTGCCCCCTTTCCTTTATCTTTTTATCTTTTTTTCAGTTGGTATGTTATTTTTTTTTGGTTTTGTTTTTTGTTCTTTCTAGTTGAGCTACTTATAACTGTGCATGGTAACCAGACTTATCCAATCATATCATATCTACATGTCCTTTGTCTCTGTGACCGGAATTCACTCAAGAGGTTTAAACCACGGGCCGGTTTAAACCCCTCGCGGGTTTTTTAAGCGTACATGTGCACAGAAACTGGTCCAATTATCCGTTTCCTTAAGCGTGCGCACGGCAGATATGCCCCTGTTTATGCCCGTTTCAGTACGCTTATGGAGGTTTAAAGTTTTTAAACCAGTAAGACCACCCCATGACCTAAACCTCTGTGAATTCCGGCCATAGTGTCTAGTTCATCTTTCATCCCCTGCCTGGGTCTACTTGTCTTTTCATAACTCTACCTCACTCTTTTCTCCTCTGTTTTTTTTTTTTTTCAACTTTCATGAAAACTGTTGCACACTGTGTTCAATAAATTCTATTTGGGGAGTGGGGCCAGGAGAGACTGGGACAGATTCAAGGAAGAATACAAGATGAAATACTTTCATGTACTATTAAATTAAAGTTTCTTACTATGCTAGAGTTTTATTTTTTTTGTGTGTTTGTAAATACCTACATGTATATTCACATATACACTTGTACTCCCAAAATAAGTCTGTTTACATGCATTTCCTTTTTCCCCTTCTTTTTGATTGTGCCATGATAATTGCTTCCATGTATAAATTAGAAGTGAAAGTAAATTAAATGATTAAAAAAAAGGATTCCTAAGCTACAACTCTGGCCTACAAATTGTGTCATTTATTTTCTCTGTGATGAGATAGTTCAGATGTGATTGAATCCAGAAAAAGTGTAAAATGTAAAGCCCCAAAATTTTGGACATGAAATTATCTCAAAATGATTCCTGCACATGAAATGGACATTTTCACAGAAAGCAGCTTTTGCAATACATGTATAGCAAAGATTCTATAGGTCTCAGTCGCCAACTTTACAATTCATACTCTAGTAGGGGCTTATTTTTTCAGTGTACAAATGATTCAAGTACTTTGAAATAATGCTTTTGTGATAATTGCTGAAGGCTTACTTCAACGATATAAGATTAGGTTTAGGGCAGGGTGACCAGATACTATATTTTACAGGATCATCCAATATTTCAAGAATTTGTCCTGCATTCGATATGACCTTTACCGGGACGTGTTTTTGTCCCATAATTATTTCATAATTATGGTTGAAAAGAAACATTGTTTAGAACAGATAGATCGTCATCGTAATATACAGCCGGAGTATGGAGTACATAATTATGGTTGAAAAGAAACATTGTTCAGAACAGATAGATCGTCATCGTAATATACAGCCGGAGTATGGAGTACATATGGTGCAAGCAGAAAAGTCAAGTTTTGCTCACCCTCTGGGTTTTAGAACATGGCAAGGTCATTGTGCCAGCAAGAGAGGACGGCCTTCCAGACTAATTGTACTTCATGCCGAAAATAAAGAATGATAACATCATTTCAGCCTTACCAGTCCAATACAAAGCACTGGCTTCACAGTTCGATCTGTGATTTCATTTTGGGATGACTCGCTGGTGACTGTTGGACCAATTTAATTCTTACCAAATTAATTCACCTCTAAACAATCAATACAATGCTCTATCAAGTGGGGCCTCCGAGGGACATTTTATGTATTCCCCTTCCCCATTTGCAGACTCTGTTGTTGACTAGTATATTATTGTTTCGCAGATACTAATAGCCAACTTCGAATTATGTAGTAATTATTCAACGATTTGCTCGCTTGATATGCTCACCCACAATTCCTCTATTGGTTTGAATATTTACTACTGCATTCTGGCCTTGGAGTCAAGACACACCCCGCCCCCCCCCCCCCCCCCCCCTCCCCACCACTCGTGTCCCATATTGAGAATCCAAAATATGGTCACCCTGGTTTATGGTTGCCTTTGGATTTGGGGTAAGGGGGTTAGGTTTCAGTATTTAGTGCAGGGATGAAAGTTAGAACTGGGACGGTGTAAAAAAACTGACCGGGATTCTGCTGCTGGATGGGTTCTGCAGGACAAATGATCCAATTTCACATATCCAAAGCATTTATAGAAATGTACAAAGACAAAACATTCAAACATACGAGATAATATAGTACAGTGCGAGAAATTTCATCTGATACATATTTAATATGAAAGCTACAACGTGTTCTTATTCTTTTTCAACATATCAAGTCTTCAAAATCATAAAAGTGTACATAATTAGCCCAAGAAGAATAACAACATTTTTAGTCTATTTTCTTGTTCTTCCATGGACTGTTTGATGTGTATCAGCTACAAATTTCTGAAATTGATCAGCAGAATTCCTAATTGAGAAGCTAAATCTAATGGAATATATTTTGGCATTTGACAGGCTTATACAAAATTTCATTAAGAAATGGGTATTGATTAGAATAGCCATGCAACAAAAGAAATAAGGAAACATTTGATTTGTGATAATAATTGATTGCCTAATCTAAGTAGTGCTCCAGAATGATTCCCACTTTATAGGTTCCCTTTTCAAATTCATTTCTTTTTCATGATTTATTACAATAATAGTACAACTTCCTCTCATTTTTCTTTACAGTTAAATATATAGCGAACGTGCTGCAAAACAACTAAGAACCTAGTGTAGCTCATCTACAAATGAGACTTACATATGTGGAATGATCCACTTCTACATAATAGCATAATTTAATACATCTCTTAAAGAGAAGCTCGAGTTCTGGAAGAGGTGAAAAATATTCTTTTGAGAGCTTTCTGATTTTTTTCCATGAAAGGTAAGAAAAAGATCATAGCAAATATCTAGAAAGGATTGTTCTTCAAAGGCCCTCATATATAAGACAAACAAAGCGTTGAGCTTGAACATTCATGCCAGATTTTGCATGTGGTCCCATACACTCATTTCTGTGTAGTGTGTGCAGTAGAAGTGCCGTGGGGGGAAAAATGAGCAAGTTTCTTATTGTGTTCCCATTTCTTCTTGTTTTTACGTACAATAAATCTTTCAATACTGGGATACTTTAATGAACTGTTCCAGGGCTCTGAAACAGTTTCTTTTTACATTGTAATCACATGACCAGAACTCCAGTTTTTCTTTAACATTCTAACATCCGCATATTTGCCTTAATACGGGTATAAAAAACCCATGTATCATATCATTTGAAATACTGGCCATGTATGCCATCAAGCACAAGAGAGGCAGAGAGGGCAATTCCTCAATTCATTTTGTCACTCTTTTTGCCTTGATCAGAGAAAATAAAAAGGCAAGACC
>CM057167.1:8010163-8189180 GCA_029962745.1 Echinometra lucunter
CGGCTACTTTTATGTCGATTCCATCTATCTTCCCACTGTAAAAAGTAAAGAAAAGAGGGAGAAGAAAAGAAGATTGATTAATAATAATAATAATAATGGGTATAAATCCTACCAGGTACCCATTAACTACACCTGGATTCTTAATTAATATCAAGCCTTCAGTCTATGACCTGGCACTTTACTTTCTAAAGTGCCTTTAGAAAGTTGAGATACATGACACTAGAATAATGTACCCCATGGCTGCGTTTCACGAAACCGTCATAAGTCTAACTTCTTGGACATCCCACTGAAACACGTTGTAGAATTAACACGCGTTTCAATGGGATGTCTATGAACTTAGACTTCTGACGGTTTCATGAAATGCAGCCCAAATTCTGAAATTTGGACCATCATCACCTCTCCTCTTTTGTTTTATTACATGTATTTATTTTGAGCAAAAATTTTATAGGTTTCAGAATTTCAGTCAACTAATATTATACAACTGAATGAATTTGCTGACATTTATCCCACACAGTAATCTCAAAAGGTCAACTTACAAATGAAATTGACCTGCTTGAACAAATACTACAAGTCGACAAGGCTTAACTAAAATACCAAACATGACTTTTAAGGCAAGGGTCATAACAGAGCAGTAAAGATAACGATATCTATACCCATAAATCATTGCCAAATCAGTCGGGTCGTTTTATGTGGAAAATGAACCAGAAATTGTCACGCTAGCTCAGACCCACACACAGGAGCAATCATATGTCGGACTGCGAAAATTTCTGTTGCAGTCGACTTCTATAGCTGAGGATATGAATCTTCACAATAATCAGCAAAATTTTCCAAAATACTTCCTTGTTGCACAGAAGGATGGTAAAATCTATTTCTTTGGCATTCCCTCAAATGGATCTTAATCATTTTGACTGATTGAGTGAATTTTTTTTTTTTTTTTTTTTTGTTGATCAGCAATCCTGCTCCCCACTTGCAGTTATTGTCTAACCTCACATTAGTGTGAATGGCTCGGACCTGACTGATGCTACAGTATTCAGTAATATTCAGTAATATTCAGTAAGCTTTAAGGCATTGGTTAACATTGTTATGATTTTAAATAAATCTCATTTTGTTACTTGAAAATGGGATAAACATAGGGGTTATAGTGTAAAAATACCAGTCTGAAAGTTTCAGAGTATAATATCCACAGGAAGTATTATTAAATAATAGAAATGTGAACCAATGTTTGAAAAATAAACGAGGGTCAGTTGCACAGACCAGACATAAGGAGTGCGCATGCGCAGATGGCTCAATGGACCGCACTGTGAGTATTGGTGTATCACACGGCGGAAGGCACATAACGGTATTTTTGAATTCGTGCAAACGGTCCTCTTAGTTCACTGTCTCTCGAGACGAAAGCTAATTAAATGGCGGTTTGCGTCTAACTTACAGTTTTTCATTCTAAATTATGGTTGGTTTCAGGGTTTTTGAGTACAAACACAAGTACTCATACACATGTTTCATCTCAGTTTGAAATTTTTTTAAATCAGCTGCTCACAAAGTTAGCCAATGCCTTTTACTATTCAGTCTCTCCCACTAATTTATCAGTTCAGTGGATTCGCTCAGCCACCTATTTATTTCAGGAAAAAACCTAATCACTAAAAACTATTAACCAGTAATTTTTTTCTCCTTCGATGTGATGTCAATTCAAAAGGAATCAAGTGGGCAGCGTGCCTGATTAGCAGAAGCACACCGACTTTGCTGTTCAGGTGCGATCACTTTTATCATTATCTATGTACATTGTTGTTCAAATGTGACCCAGGCCTTATTCTGAGCCTATGAAAACAAACAAACTTGATCTGGAATCCCCAATCACACTAGAAAGAGTTGGTATAAATCTACATGCACGTCGCTTTCAAACGTGATGTAAACACAACACATATATGAATTGTACGAGTTAGAGTCCCCAAACTTGAGCACAGTAACACTACTCTCTTCCTGTTTCTTGAACTGAGACTGAGAACAAAAGAATCTTCCATTTAGAAAAATACATACACAGGAATCAAGTTACACTGTGCATGAACTTTGCTTTGCTCAGTGTTGTGCGAGGTTGTAGAGTGCAGCAAATTAGGTTTTTGTTCTTTTACTTTGAGTTAATCTAGGAGTAAAACCTTCTACACTGGTATCATTATGACCTACTAAACTGCATATTTGATTGGTTTTACATCTCACCCTCTCTAACTTGTTAATATTAGTCTTATCCCAACAACAACAATGAAAAACAATCACTGAATGAACCGTCTCCTTTGCCCCTCTCTTTTCTTTCTCTTTCCGCATGCTCCCCAACATGAAACTAGAATTAACTTTGTTAGACATGTTAGAGCTAACATCAAATGAGTGCATACAAGCACAGATAAATCTTTTATGAGTTCAGACAGATTAAAGTTATGTCATATTCATGAACATTAACAAATCAGCAGCAATTTGAATTTGACATGTCGTTTCTGATTTTTGTTTTTGTTTCTGTTTTCAATACCCTCAACTGACAATCCGAAGTTTAAGTGGATGGCCATATCTACGTTCACTTCGTCTCCGTCCTAACCAATCAAACTACAGATTTTTTGGAAATTCTGTTCGCAGACCTGGCGATTCAGCAGTGCTGTGCTCCCGAGCTGGTGAGCCGAAGGGCTCGGCACGTATTATGCCCACCCTACCTGCCCGGCCCATTGACTTCACATGCATAAAGATGGGAGGCAACCAAAGCGAAGCGCCGATCACTTCCTACTCACCCGGCTTGTGCTGTTTCGAATTTGTTTAGAAGTGTCTCTTCGATTATTCTGTTCTTAATTTCTAATAAAATCATCTTGATGATAGTGTCAGTTTCACAAAGTAGAAAGTTTCCAGTTCCTCGCCACTCCCAGGAAAATAAGGTGTTTTTCTTCGAGTTGGGGACGCTCTCGTGCAGGGAATTCACGAAAAGGAAGTGAATGCAAGACACTTAATTTGCTGCCCTCTTGTGTCGGTGTTTAATCACGAGCATGAATCATTCTCAGAGCTGGCAATATCAAATTCTAATTATGTTTAAATTGCAAATGAGCATGGAATTGATAAAGTAAGGAGGCCTATCACCCTCCCAGAATTTTCAATAAATAATTCTCAGAATGTGTCCCCTTCTCAAAAATTCCAATCCCCAAAGGCAACTGAAAGTCACTAGGCATTTTTTTAATCGTTTTGTCTGGTATTGTTCTTTGTCTTTTCCTCTTTCTTGTTTTTTTTTGCCAGATATATTTGTTCACTTTCCAAGTTTAAATAAAACGAGCTGAATTAAAGAACTGAATTTTTTAAAGGTTGCTTGTTATTTTTTAAAATCATGAGCCGGTTCCCTTACTCCCTCCTCTTTCCTTTGGAAAAATTTGTAATTAACCTTACTATTAATATAGCCTGCAAAATCTATATCAGGTGAACCTTTAATTTTTTTTTTTTCAAAATCCTTTATTCTCCTCTGATCATCAGGGCGGCGCAGGTGTATTTTGATTATTTTGATGGGGGGGGGGGGGCAAGATGACTCACAGAGTCGTTTTCAGTAACAAATAGGACTATTATATGATTGCATGACACCATCCTCCCTTCCCCATACTCTTCTTTTTCTTCTTTTCTTCTTTTTTCTTCTTCTTTGTCTTTTTCTTCTTCTTCTTCTTCTTCTTCTTCTTCTTCTTCTTCTTCTTCTTCTTCTTCTTCTTCTTCTTCTTCTTCTTCTTCTTCTTCTTTTCTTGTTCTTGTTCCTCTTCCTCTTCCTCTTCTCCTTCTTCTTTGTCACTTAAGAAATCACAGGGGCGGGGCGGCCGCCCTGCAACTTTGTTTCCACAGAAGCCTTATGCACCATGTGAGCTTCATTTTGCTCCCTTAAGGGTGCGGACTGCGGAGTATACCCTTTATGGAAGATACAAATTTGCACTCATTTGGATGCATTTGCACAGTTGCACCTTTAAGGGTGCAGGTGGGCATTTCCAGGTGCTAACAAGTGAAAAAGGGTGCATCTTTGCACATTTTTTCATGTAGGGTGCCTACTAATAATTATTGTTGCATTTTGGGTTCAAAATCTTAGAGTGTAAAATATCATCATAAAGAGCTTTAGTGATTTAGGTGAAGTAGGTTAATCATGCCACCACGCTGCTGCCTTTTTTCCCCTATGATTCTGAATGCAAATGTGACGCTGAGGCAACCAACCGTAGAACAAATATTAACAGCGCCAAAATATGATTGCTAAAAGCACCGAAAATAATCTTGTTCACTCGGAGACTGCAAGCACTGATTGGTTTTTTGTTGACCCGACAGATCGCTTCATTCTTTGCTCCACGTTAATGCGATTACATGTCAACGGGCTTTTCATTCTTTTAGTAGCCATTGAATACGATTTCCCCATCTCTAAAAGATCATTCCTTTAAATGAAAATGAGAACATTTTAAGTAGGGGTAACAGTCATGGGGGAGGCAGAAGTTTTATCATTGATATTTCATTCGGCGCAGAGACAACCAAGGAAATGAACAAATTAAAGTACAAAACAATAATATTTAAAGCGAGTCAAAATGGATGCCGGGAAAAGAAACAGATAAACAAAATAACTACGACTGGAGGGTCTTCGTCTTCTCCAGTCTATGTGACTTCATAAATATAGAATGACGTAAAATAATGAGATGCAATATGTTGTAATAGTGATTCGAAAGTACATCTATAGTTTCATGAAATGGATCACTCGTGAGATAGGATGAGCTGAAAATGACAGAATAGGCCTAAATTTGAGTGTATGAGAGATCGAGGGTTAGAAGGGTTGCTTTTGATGACATTCAAGATGGCATTTTGACTTCGCACTAATGCATTTTAAATCTATGTAGGTATCTCCATAATCATTATTTAGATTACTTTAAAGAAGTCATTGTAAACAGCATAAAGAGAGTCTGCATCATTATGATAAAGCCTATTTTCTAAAGGAAATGTGTGTGGTCATACATTATTGCACTGAGCATACTATTATTTGATTTTCTAAATGCAAAATATGAATTCTGACCAAATTATTTGTTATCTTTTAAAATTCTGATACAGTTTGATTTCAAATCTGTCAATTTCATTTACCATCATTGCCACTTTCGTGGTAATGACGGTATAGTGTGGTAATGACGTTTAAGCTCTAGGAATGAGAGACCCTTTAAGGGATTCGTGACAGTAAACATAGTAAGACGTAATCTTCTGTGTGTTTGATGGCAAATGACGTCCGGGAAGATGGGATGTTTGTATCAAGAGAAAGGATTATTATGATTACGATCTGAGTGCATTCAGGGGCGCCACTTAACATTCTATGGGCAAGCCTGGCCTACGGGGGGCGAGGAGCACGTACCCTTAATCAAATTTGGAACGAAATTTAAAAAAAAAGGGTGGAGAAGGGAGACAGAAATGGAAGGAAAGAAAAGGAAAGGGTGGGTAATTAAAAACAAAAACTATACATACGATTACATACATGTGGTCCCCTTAAGCAATGTTGTTCTCTCGCATTTCATTCATCTATGATAATAAAATAAAACACTACACTCTAAATTCATTATATTAGAAATCATTCTAAAATGGATGTGATTAGGGAAGAATCCAAAATTAGAATGATAATCTAAATCTAAATATGAGTTTTTAATCAAATGTTGGATTCGTCCATAATCATAGTCTTTTCAGATTAATTTCTATAGTCTAAGGAATTTAGAGTGTACCCTCTCCTCCCTCTCCCCATGGCACCAATACCCCCCCCCCCCCCTCCCGATGGGTGGTATCCTAGTTTTGCAACCCCGTCTTTTTGTGTCATCTATAAAGACTGTCATTGATTTTCGGATTTTATCATTTCGGCCACTTTAAATCAAATGGAAAATTCCTTGTCGTTAAAGATAGTAGCCAACATTTGCACAACATTGTTTCAGAAATTGAAGAGAAATAAGCCAATTTCAATTTTAAATGACAGATATTTATGTAAAACTATCATGTTATCAAATTTACAACAATATTCCAAAGAATAAGTAAAAAATGAATGGTTTTACTATTTAAGCGTCAGGAAGACGCCGTTAAAAAAACAAAGAAAATAAAAGAAAATTTGTGTTGAATATTTCCTTCTCCTTCCTAAACGGGAATGTACTGGGATTTAAAACTTTACAAGTGTTTTTCTGTGGCTTAAAGAAGTCTAAAGTAAATTACTTTTGTGTGTCACTTGCAAATGTGGGCTACTACCTTTAAATATATGGGTAGAGGTGGGGAGGTATGAGTTGGATATCATACCAGCGATATCGGTTAGAAATAATTATATTGTAAGATATAAAAAAAAATGCAGACAGGATTAGCTGCTCTAATGGATATCCATTATTGTGAGAGGAAATGAGAGAACAATGGAGCGTTAGCAATAATAATTTCATTCTCATGATCGCACAGGATGTAGTGAGATTCCACTCTTTGAGGGGTCATGTAAGGGATGACTTGGTTTTAAAGTGGAAATCCATACAAGCAAAATACTGCATTCACTCTCAAAAGAGTAATTCAAACCACCATTTCAGAGTATATAGATTCAACTAGATTTGATTCGACTCACAAGGTGATCTCTGATATAATTATAGACTGATTCACACTCCGTTTCTCTGAATTATCTGCATTAACCCATAGCAGAACTGCAGTATCTCCTTTAGAGATACTTTGGCAGTATTGCTAGATCCAGAAATGTAGGAATGACACATGTTTACATGGGAAGATACAGAAAAATGCACAGAAAATCTCAAGTATATTTTTAATGTAATACCCTGTACCGTTGACAAAATTCAATAATGGCAATTTGGTTGTAGCCAAGTAGAGATTAATGCAATGCAATCACGAAACTCTAAATTGGCATCGCACTGTATAATATACGTCATCACTATTTTCATGGGCGATTTGTCTGTTAAATTTGCAGCTTTTATTCACATTAGTTCACTATTACTTTTCAAACTATGTAAGAGTGGAAAAGTAATTGTTGCCAATTTGACGAAGGATAGCTGATCAACTTAGTCCTTCAGAAAACTCTATACTTTGCTATGTGAGTTAAGCGAGCTTTTTTTAGGATTACAATTTGATAAACAGTAACATTAATTATTTTCCATTCCTTTCAGTCCAATGATCTTTAACCCTTTTCTTCTATTTTTTTTTCAAAAACACATGCTCACTTTGGTAACAATATGCCAATAGCACGTTTATTCATTATTTTGATGTAAGATAAAAGAGCAGTTATTATGTAGATAAAATACCTTGCTCAAGGGCATAAGACTGTGTCGTGCCGGGGATCGAACCCCCGACTCTCGCGTCTCCAGTCAAGCGCCTAAAACCACTGGACACGGAACCTCCACTTTAATCTTGTTTCCCCCACCCCCCCCCCCCCCCAGCCTCTCCCCTTCCCCACCCCCACCCCAGTGCACCCATGCACGCTCCCGGTATACAGTGTGTATGTCTGCCTGCATGCACTTCAAGGACAATTTGTTATTCCACCAGTAAAATGTCAAAAGTCAAAGATCGTCTAGAGTTAAGGCGAGAGAATGTTATTTCCAGAATGCCGCATCAAAAAGAAAGAACAAAAGAAATAAAAACATGTAAACACAAACCTCTCATAGTTCTCTGAAGTATTACCTTCTACTTGTCATGTGTAAAAATCTATACGTTGACCCGTGAAAAATCTAGATGAAAATATACACCGACAAATTATTATTCATGGATTAAATCAGATATTCCTTATTCTTCACTGATGTATCTGCACTATTATGCTCAATGTATTCTTCTTCAGTTATTCACTTGTTTATTTAAATGAGTTATTTACAATGTCTAATGTGTTGTGCAAAATTTATGGTATCCCCCCCCCTTTTTTTTAAATTTCAATTCGTCATAAAGCTGCGAAAAAACTCTCAAACCCCTGTAGAATATACTCTCTTAATCATACAGGAGTGGAAAACCCCTCTGGGGGAGCATCGGCGTGAATCCGTTTCGAGGAGAAGGGGGTGATCGAAATTTTAACAACTATTTGATTAAAACATTATTTCTGCTTTAAAAAGTATAGGTTATATATTTTGTATCCCCCTTTCCCCAAAGGGTGGGCGATATACACTCCCACCGCCGGGGATTTACGTCAATGCGGGGAGTCATGTTGGAGTTTACTACATCTGGAGTAGAACTGATGCTTTAAGCGTGGAATCCACTCCTAAAAGAAGAATTTAACCACTACTTTGGAGCGCATTCTAGTCTAAAGAAGTGATTATGACTCCCAACATCTACTAGACTTCAACTCCCCTCCATGTGGGCTTATCTAACATTCATCACTTTTCTTTTGGATTTTATTCTCTACGGCACTGAGCTCATCATTCATGCCTCATGCTCTAAGGCGCGTTGTAGCCATGCAAACTTTAATGCCTTCTCACGCAGGCGAGCCGCGAGCAACAGAAAAAAAAAAGTTTTATCTCCATGACGTCATACAATGTCTGATCAAGGGGGCAAGGGGAAGGTACCCTTCTAAACAACCCTAAACCAAATCCATATACTTAAAGGTCGAAGTCAACTTCAAAAAGTGCCCTATTATTTTGCTCTCCGGAGGTTGAAACCATGAAAGGTTTCCCTAGGAGTCTCTAACGTGTGATAACCATACTGACAAAGAGAAGCCTAAAAAGAATCCACAAAACTTATTTTCCCATCGAACCCCATGCTCCTTTTCAGATTCCTCGCGGGTGGGGTGGGGGGGGGGGGGCGCAAAGGGGAAATGATCCTTTAAAGTCCCGAAAGAGATCGGCCATGGTGTTCTTTGCTTCTGAATTTTTTTGTTTGTTCGTTTGTTTTAATGAGAAGTTTATGACTGTATTCTCTGATGTGAGGAAGAATGAAGTCATTTCCATTTTCCTGTCGCCTTGTGATGTAAGAATGCACGAGGCTCTATGTCTTCGAACTATAAAT
This sequence comes from Echinometra lucunter, assembly GCA_029962745.1. NCBI lineage: Eukaryota > Metazoa > Echinodermata > Echinoidea > Camarodonta > Echinometridae > Echinometra > Echinometra lucunter. Next base: position 8,019,125 of record CM057167.1, read on the forward strand.
TATCCAGAGGAAAGCCGCTCAGTAGCATAATTTGTCAAACGTCGCGCTTTTTTCGGGATAAGAAAATCATGAATAAGAAAACAAGAGCTAGTAAAGTATTATCGGATATACACGCCGCCTGCGGGCACGAAGCCGGCGATACCACCACGCCATACCGCCAATACACAAGGAAATTGCTAGCATGAAATGCATGCATGCAGCATTCGCCGGAGCATTCGTGGGTGAGATTCACGGTGAGATTGCGGGAGGAGTGTGTGCGTTTTTAATGCACAGTGCGTTCAAGCACGAAAGCTGCATCACTCGCACTCTTCATTGGAATTACATGCAACACGGCGGAACTTTACCTGCCTGCTGTTATTCTGTGTGTTTTACAGTAGGGTGCATTGGACAGGTGGAGTGAGCCCGTTTCCATTTTACTCACTAAAATACATCTTACGAGGTAAGTATTCATTACAAATTTCATGATATTCTCTCGTAATATTCATGCTTGAATTAGAAATGGTTGTCAAATAGAACATTACACAGAATGCATCATCTCGTTTGACGTGTGATAAAAGTGGTAACAGATGATTTTCTGTTTTAGTGCGCCATATGGTACGCCAATTCTAGCTCGTTAGGAAAGGTGGTATATAAAAAAAACACAGTATACTCAAATCAAGGTCACTACACGTAAAATTAGCCATAATAACAAAGACCGGTCAGTGTCCAACGTATGCTGCTGTATTGCATTGTGATTATAGGCCTATAACGGTGGACATCGTGGACTCTATGCTTAAGTAACAGACGACTCGCTATTATCGTAAAACGGTTATTGCATGATCGTTTCGCTTTCTTATGAAGATAGTGAATTACCGCCGCCACTAAGTACGTTGCTTTCATTAACGTCGTTAAGTACCACAAATTACATGCATGTACAGCCTATTTCTTGACATAATGATTGTACACAGTGACTTCGTGTTAGTGTGTTAGGATGCTGTACTATGGTTGTAATGCAATGATAATTTGAAGAGATGTCTCACGATTGAGTCACCGCACAGTGGCGAATGTGTAGTCATGCACTCCCTTTGAATGAATGTGCGGATTTGTAGGTATTATGTATGATGGTGCTGCAAAATTTGAATGTGCCTTGGTTGAATGTGCAGTCGTTTGTACAATTATTCACAGTGACTGACAGTGATGACGTACGGTTAATATAACTGCATCTTTTAATTAGTAAAATTTGTGATAAATATATTAGCCTTCATCTAAATTTAGTTTAATGCTCCACTTGCTCAAAGCATTCCTTGAATTAGATGTACAACTTGACTTCCATGTTGCATGTGTGGCCACCTTGTAAAGGTTTGCTTTAATTTTTTTGAAAACTTTTTTTTAACATGGAAGGTCCATTAACATGAATTTTGAAGTGTGTAATTAGTTCAGTGAATGTTACACACACACCCACACTCTCTCACACCCACACACACACACACGCACACACACACTCTCTCTCTCTCTCTCGCTGTCTCCCTATAAATTTATTAAATTTAAATCAGGAACAACCCCAAAATTCGATGAAAATCTTAAAGTGATAGATTTAGAAATCAGTCTTTACTGATCAAAATTTCATAATCTAATTTGGGATCTGTCCCTATAGTGTGACGCAAGATTAATTTGTAATCGAAGAAATTTAAAGTGTATGTATATAGTTTGATAAAACTATTGGTATGGGGACGTGTTAACTATACTGGGCTTTATTGCGTCCCCGTCAAAAACTATTGGTATGGGGACATAGGGTTAGGGTTATGGGGACATTTGATGTCATAGAGCAAAAGAATGTCCCCATAGCAATGTGTTTATAGAAATGTATACATTGCATATATATATACATACATATATATATATATATATATATATATATATATGTGTGTGTGTGGGGGGGGGGGGGTGTAGTGTATAAACTGTGCAGGTTTTTAAGTGATTGCTGTGAAGCTTAAAATTTAAAGAAATACATATTTCTTTCGTATTTGTTAACGTAATTCGTTCAATGACTATGCATTCTGCATGCACTTTTATGACGTTTAATTAATAGATCATTTGTGCACTGCTAATTAGAAAATGATTCCGCCTTGCATGTAAATTGGAAAATTACGAATTGATGAAGACGTAATGACTTGGCCCTGACCATTGCTGAATTGGATTGTTAATAAACACACGGAGCACAGAGGCATTACATCCCTCTGGCTCGACTTCTGCACGCCGAACGTTATACATGTACTAACCCTTCATCAGAGGCATTTTCTCAAATTATATCAGTGCTTATGTTCTTTGGAAATCAACTTACCTCTGAATTATGAGTGCCTGAACATCCATGATGTACGATGCTCTCATGAAATAGATGAGACATTTTGGTTGCAATGGTGTCATGTTGATTATTTTTATCAATCAGGTTTTGGCCAAACTGTTATCAGCAATAAACATACTTTGAGAAGAATCGCTTCTCTTATTGCTTGTCTGTGTATTGGATGTTGTTTTGATGTTGAGGTGGTCACAGCACATCAAAAGGGAAGCATTATCCGCTTCATGCGAAAAATAAAGGCGGTTTTGCAAGAATATTTGTTTTTCTAAGTTATTGATGTTACATGTAAGAGGGAGAGGAAAACACCTCTCAAAACTCGTACCCTCTGTCTCGTGGCGTGGTGCCGGGAGCAACGACGCCGAAGAGGAAGGCGCAGGGAATATAGGAAGTTCCTCCGAGTGCATAGCTGAACAAGAAAAGATACATGCATAGATTGATATGTGTGTGTGTGTGTGTGTGAGAGAGAGAGAGAGAGAGGGGGGGGGGGGTGAAGAGGTACACCTCAACTCTGATCTGAACTGCAGCAGCAGCTTTACACTGAATGGTAATGTACATTAGTTTGATAAATAAATGTATTTCAAGTTATGCATGTTTTTTTTTTTCGCCTGAACCCTATACTAACTTCACCCGCCATGCATAATGGTATATCAGTAGACAGAAATTGACTTTGAATATAATTAGTTGTTGCTATGTCGGGAAAGATTATGGTAAGCTATCTAGTTGTCCAGAGGAACTTTTGTTTGAACAGTTGGGAGGAAACAGGCCTATTTACCCCTTTTGATAACACATTGAGACCGACCACCCCTCCCGCCCCAATAGTACCTACGCTACGCCATTACTCCATGAATATTTAGCCACAGGGAAGCACTAGATGATAATGCTTCGACATAAAGTCAATAATAAAGATCCAGGAAATGGCGCATCGTGATGGCCCAATAAGCGCCATCTCACGCGAAACGCTAATAGCGATTTCCAAATGTCATATTTGCTTTAAGTGGGGCCAATATTGATTCGATTCAGTCGGGCGGGCGCAAAGTCGAAAAATAACTGCCCTGATTTAGAGTATATATTAAGTCACTGGTGAAGGGACACATTTTTAGGATCATTAGCAAATCCGTGATTGGGCAAACAAGATAGGCATCATACCCTTCAACTCGTAATGCACTTGAAAAAATTACATTTTGAAACAAGAAACGATATGCGTCATCAGAACTAATTATGTTTATGAATGATACGTTTATCTCATTTTCAGATTTGTGTTTGTACTGTTTATTAGGCACCATGTGGTGTTGTTGTTTGGTTTGGTTTGTTTGTTTGTTTGTTTTTAATTACAATGTTTTAATTGATTCAAGTTGATGGCTTACAATGTTTCAAACATTAAAGCGAACGCTACTTCGTAATACCCTGTATTGAATTGTATTGAACACGGAATAATTTACCTTATTCATGAGTATTTATTTGAACAATTTTGTTGAACAATGCCGCCAGTAATTACCAAGGTTACCAGGAATTTTAAAAATAGTATCTATATTAGGCAAACTAGATAGGACCAGGGATGTCTCTTTGACAGGGAAGTGATTCATTCTGATATTTCTTGACTCCTCGACCGTCGACATGAACCTGACCTCTGGCCATGTGATTACAATACAGAAGGAAACTATCTCAAAGCAGTGGGGAAAGGTTGATCAGGTATAGTGCATAAAAACTGATGTATACCTTGAGGCCTATTTTGAAATCATCCCATCGATCTTGCTGAAAAGCATTTGCACACAGAAGTGGGTACATAAGACTACACACAAGTGTTCAGGACAGACACTAAATTAGTTTTTTCTTGCCGTATTTTGAATCATCGATTTCAAGGGACATTTCTAATGTAATATTTATTTATTTATTTATTTATTTGTTTATTTATTTATTTATTTATTTATTAAGGTCTTCTTCAAACAGGGTAGCCCTTTCAATAACGAATACTGATCTTCCAAGGGGCCCTGTATTCCTCCAGACCATTACGAAAATAACCAAAAAGCTCAAATTAAAAAATATTCTCACCTTTCCCCGAACTCAAGGCTTATCTTTAAGAACACAGTGCCTTACCTTTAATGCCCTCACGTGTCTATGATGGATGGGGAAGTGCGCCGTATGAAAACAAACACGTTAATTTTGGTTAAAGCACATCCCCTGAAACGATCAGCTTATACACAAACCATTGATCTTCCTCTGATAGCAGGGCGTCTCTCTTGTGAGCGTGGGTGTGTTCACACCAATCACTGCTAATGCACCTTCGTTTCGACATGTTCGAGGAGTTGTTGACTGACGCAGGACCCCGGGCGCAGGACTGCATCACCAACTGAACTTGCCGTCTTCCATGCGCCAAGGTAGACATGGTAGAATGCTGCGACTCTTTTAACAGTGATATAGCGTAATACTCACTTTAATCACACAGTCAACTTATACCACATTGGCGTCAAAGAGAGAATTGTGACTATATCGAGAAAGTTGGTTGGCGCAGCAATAATAATTATGCCCGTTGATCACGAAAAGTTACGTTGACGTATAGAACTGCACGGACATGAGGGTATAAAAGCCCAGTACACACGAGGCGTTATTTCACTGCGCATGCCGCTATAAGCAGTGAATAATAGGACCGTACAGATAGTGCGGCGCACCTACACGCCAGCTAGTTGGCTGTCATTGGTCTGTCCACATTCATCACTGTTCGTTGATTTATATATATATATATATATATATATATATATATATATATATATACTACTCCAGTTTTAGAAAGTCGATTTTCGGACAAAAATGCATGTTTGGATATTTCTGAATCATTTCCTGACTGAATGTCCGTCGGAGGGGACTTAATGCCGTCGGTCCCCTGGTTGCTTACCAGCAAGCATACAAATGCTTTCTTAGAAGTCAGATATAATAACCAACCAACCAACTGACATAGTCATGAGCAAGCACAATCAATTCAAGAGAAATAAAGAGACCATAGTAGAAAGATACGAAAATTGTGTTTGACCCTTTAATTTGACACGTACACTCAATAAAACGAAATATGTACTTTCCAGGGTCTCTTAGAGATTTGAAGGCGGTTGATGTGTGTTGTTTGTATTCATCATCCCTGATCAATATCCACTTTCTTCAGTCACTTCTGATCTTCATGCCCGTACCCAGACTCGATCTTGTCACCGATCCCTCCCCTTTCGCCCCAGGCATGGGGCTTCATCACGGTTCTCTCGCAGCACTCAAGCAAAAAATGTCATTATGGATGATTTATTGACCTTTAGGGCTGAAAAGCCTAGCACATCCTCAGTGGAATTGAATTCAATAGCAGAATCAGTGTTCAATTGGCGCCTTGCTTTCTCCCTCCCTCTGCCCGTCCATCATGCTCCCAAGTCGCTCGTTCCCCCCATCTGAAATATTCATTCCAGTCTAATTACACTACAACCTCATGCACATGAATAGGCTACTGCATGCATATGAGAGGATGCCCCGACGACACATGCATGCTATTGCGTCATTTTGCCCAGGTTTCCATTCCTGAACAAGCAGACCTTAAGGTCATGGTTCAGGTTGCCATAGGATTCTACTAGCAGTTCAAGACTGGTGTCATGTTTATGTCATAGTTCTTCAATTAAAAGTTCAGACTTCGGTAGTGCTGAAGGTTTGTCCATGAGGTGTGGTCCCCGGAGAACCCATTATTGCAAGGAACATGGTAGGGGAAATGGCTTCATGTCTCCTACTTAAAAGAAACACTTTTATTTCCTTCCGAAACAATAACAAAGTGTTTATCATGTACATAAATCCTGCTACAAAGTACACCCAAAAAGCGGAAAAGAACATCTTCATGGACATTCTTTTGGAGAAGGATGGGATCGGATGGATTACAAAGATAGAGAAAGGATGGCATTTGCATCATCAAAATATATTGACGAATAATAGAATAACAAAATCAGCGTAAGCTTGTAAAAGTGACAGCGTTATAGCGGGATATTGGCTGAACTTAAAACTGCTTAACAAGTAACTACAAGGTATGGCGTACCTCTCAATTTCTGTCCAGGTATATTGATAGAGGGAAAAAGTGGATGGGCTGGCAGTTAGCTAAGATATTCAGGTATAGTTAGTCAAATTCGCATATGTAAAGGTGATTGAACATGTAAATGATATCCTTCCTGCACCCTACCGTAGAAGTAGTCGCATCCCGATTATTTCCCTGTCCTTTTCTAAAAGTACTACACACCAACGACTCGATCTCTCGTTCATTCTTGCTCATTTTCATATTAAAGAGAAGAGTATAAAACCGTGGAAAATTTATGAGGGGCTTTTTAAAAACCGACTCGATCCCCCAAATTGGTTTATCTCATTTATAGTACATTGATGGAAAAAGGGGTGTGTTCCATGCAGCCTTTCCACGTTTATACGAAAAAGCACCCTTAAAATAGATCACGTCTTATCTTCTTTGTATTATTCATCAATTTTCAACTGAATTGTGCCCCCTTTTTTCTTGATCTGGGGAGCGTTTCATGAAGAGTTTTGTCGGTGAAAATCACCGACAAATGTTATAAGCTACTGAAAATCCTCGAATCTGATTGGCTGAAAGAAAATTAGTCAGTGAAAATCACCGACAAAACTCTTCATGAAACGCTCCCCTGGTCTTTACAATCTTGGAATTGAGAGACTGATTTTCCGCTAGGTATTAACTAAAAAGCCATAATCTCAGATCTTTGCAGATATTTTGCAGTACTCTGTGAGACGGCAGAATGCAAACAACTCTTGATTTTTTTTAAAGAAATTGATATGTTCGCTAAAAGCCATCAGCTAAAGCTTGTTTGATATGTTAGAAGGAAAATCTGTTAGCAAAAGCACGGTAAAATCCCATTTTGTAAATTGATAATGCCATGGCGGATGGTTTCAAGGAACAAACACACAAAAAGCGAGATATTCTTATACAACATGACCAAAGTAACCAGTATGCTGTTTACCGCCATGGTGCAATTTGCTTTACCCGAGGTATGATGTTTAAGAATCGGAATGTACCGGTATCCAAAGAAATAACAACAACAACAACAACAACAACAACAACAACAACAACAACAACAACTTTCTCAGGTTTTTATTCAATATTTGTTGTAGGATGATTGATATTATTTTGTAATCTGAATTAGTTAGATGCATGGTATTACTCCTTTTCAGTCACTTTCTAATCTCATATTTGACTTTTTTACCTTATAATTATTACCATCTCACTTTCCCATGCAATGCACCCCCCCCCCCCTCTCTCTCTCTCTCTTTCTCTCCTCCGTGTCCATGTGACTTTCTCTTATTCACTCTCTTCGTCGGTCTCTCTATATCTTCCCTCTCTCCGTCTCAATCTTCTTGCTGGCTCAACCCCCACCCTACTCACCCCCCCCCCCCGCAAAAAAAGCTCATTGTGCCTGTAAACCCATTACGCAAGGTGGTGTTCACCAGAACAAAAAATGAAGTGAAATAAACCGAGAGATAACCCTGACCTGGTGTTCGTATACGATCGATAATACCAGGAGATTGCAGTAAATCTGGATATATGCATACTGGAACTGTGACTGAAAATGAAGTCAGTAAATTTACACAAAAAGTGTAGGTTTTTCACAAAATAGAAATGAAACCTGTGTTGCCTTTCACTTTTGAACCATTTTGATGCACAGACCATTTATCGGGCAATCAAATTGCTCGATGCAGGCTTAGGGCCGCTTACAATGATATGATTTTTTCATTGATTGGAAGGGGGGCTAAGTGAAATTAATGATTATAATAGTACGTTTTTACTTTAATATGATAAAGATGCAACAGTCAAAATTCACAGCTAGGTAAAGTTTCATGCACAAGAAAAAAAATTATGTCTCGTGTTATGTTGGAAATAAAACCTGAACTTGAACTTGAACTTGAACATACGATGTAAAAACAAAACCAAAAAAAAGTTAATTGTATACGAATTTAGAGTAATGATTTGAAATCTTAATGATTCCAGGCAGTGACAGACATGCATGAGCGAATCATTCATGACTTCAGAACACAAAACTTTGCAATTGTTCATTACCATTCACTGAACCTTTTTTTTTTTTTTTTTTTTTTTTTTTTACAAAAGGGGATTCCAAGCTGCAGGTGCCATACACAATCATAGGCAAATTAATACAAGGGTCCTATAGCCAAGCATTTCTTTGTATGCATTATAATCTCAAAATCGCATTCTTGACACATCGAGGAGAGCCTTCATCAGCAGCACGACTTTCCTACAATAGTTCTCACAAGGAGTTCTCACCCCTTTCGACTCAGTGCAGGTCAAAATGTGTTGTTTCTATCTGATAAAGAGGAGGGTTTGTAAACTTGATTTCTATGTTTTTCAACATGTACAGGCATAACCAGGCGCAGCGGTAACGCCGAGGAGGACAATACATTGAGGGGGGCATTATCATAGTCTCAGTACTAATAACATTTTCCGGCGCGCTCTTGGGCCTAATAATAATTTTATTGAAAGATAACGAAAGATTTGAAAATGGAAAATATAATGTGTTGGGTACATAGTACAAAACGTTGCTCTATTCTTTATGCTCTCACTTCATTAAAAAATCGCTATATATTAGTTATGACCAAAAAAAAAAAAAAATACTTGCACCTCCAAATGTATGTATGTATTTTTAAATTGGTCGATTTATTATTTTACAAGACTACCAAGAAAGGGTGACAGCCCACTTGACCGAAGGCCCGCGAGACCGAAGGCCCGCGAGGCCGAAAATAGCAATTTGTAATCTATAATTTCACACCGCTCTGACCAATTCCTGTGCCAGAAGGAAGTTTGATAATTATTAAAGGAGAATGCAACCCAGACATCGGTGTCTTTCCAGTGAATGAAGAAGAACAAGAAGAGTGAACAGTGAAAGTTTGAGCAAAATCGGACAATCTGTTCAAGAGTTATGAAGTTTGAAAGTTTAAGTAAATCCTTATTATTGGATCCTTGAATTGGCAACTTTACCAGCATCTGTGATGTCATCGTGGACAACTCTCCATACATTTTGTACACAGAATTTAACATTTTCTCTACTTTCAAGAAAAATAAAAATTCTATTGATTTATTGTTTGAGTATGACATGGCTATATCAATTCTGCAAGCATTTTGGGAAGATTTGTGTTGATTCCTGACTTGAAATTTCATATAAATCAATTTTTTTTTTAAATTATGTACAAAATGAATTGAGAGTTGTCCACAATGACATCACAGATGCTGGTAAAGTTGCCAGCTCAAGGATCCCCATAATAGGGATTTACTGAAACTTTCAAAATTCATAACTCTTGAACAGATTGTCCGATTTTGCTAAAACGTTCACTGTTTACTCTTCTTGGTCATCTTTATTCACGAAGAGCACACTGATGCCTGGGTTGTATTCTCCTTTAAAGGGCAACAAGGAACTAAACATGCTAAAGGAGACATAATTATTTTATATACCGATAGCGCATTATTTGTAATGAAGGAAAATACTATACGAGAAAAGTCGGCCTCACGGGCCTTCGGTCTCGCGGGCCTTCGGTCAAGTGGGCGGACCCCCTAAGAAAGCATGTGTGAAAGTTCGCCGCTGAGGAACATGGCGCTTCCACTTGGTTCTAAACCCGGCTATCACTGAGGCATCATGCCTCATTTTAAGTTCAGTTGTTTGCAATTTTGTACTACTTTTTTCTGGCATGCACTCCCAGTACGCCCCCCCCCCCCCTCTCGTTCAATCATTCCCTCCCTCCTCCCTTGGTGATTTTAGGGGGTACCCTGGGGCATAAATACTAGGAACGAGGATTAGTGCATAAGAAGTATTTTGCCTTTATCATTACGTTGGCACGAGGTCATGCAGGATTTCATAACCCTCGGTTTTGCTACGCATGGCCAAGTACTGCATAATGCACCGAAAATAACGCTTGTTGCATACAAACGCATTTAGAAATGGCTGATATTTAACGTCGAAACGAGACAGCAACACCCGGGAGCAACACCTGCGTGTATAGGCCAGGATTTGACCTGGTATATGTTTCATCAATATTTGGTAAGATAAGTACATGTAAGTTAGTTGTTTTCTTACATTAATTCATGCACATTGTAATACCATGAGCAGGTATGCTGAATGATGGTAATTCCCTCATTTACCATGTTTACGAGCATAGGTGTGCAGAGAGGCAAATGAAATCGGAATTCAGCTTTATTCAGCTTTATACAGTAGCTGCATTGCTGGTTTTTAAGACGATATAGTTTTGTTTTTAAGACCTTATAATAGCTGCTCATGAGAAGACTGTATGTGCAATGAACCTGCATGTAATTGCACCGTTCTTACGATGGGCAGAAATGAAGAAAAGTGTTTGGTTAGGTGTAAATTGTTTTTAGTGACAGAGGCGGCGCCAGGTTGGGGGAGGGGGAGATGACCCATAGAGAAGTTTTATCTAGGTTTTAAATGAACAATCAGGGCTATTTTATAGTTGAATGACAGTGCCCTCTCTTCCCCAATAGGCCTACTCTTCCTTCTGCTTGTTATTGTTCTTCTTGTTCTCTTCTTGTTGTTTCTGCTGTTGTTTGATGTTTATTGTTGTTGTTCTTCTTCTTCTCCTTCTTGTCCCCGTGTATCGCCACTCCTGTACAGTGATATTCGAGTGGAAACTCACGTTCAAGTGACATGAGATACGTTTTGATTTCTTGCTGTGGCACAGTAGAATTACCAGCAGAATTAGTGGCCTTGTCATTCTGCTATCGCTTTTGCAAGACTCAAAAACCACTTCAACCGTCTTCTTGGTCTAGGACGAAAAGCTTAAGCAAGGTTCCATGCAGTGTACAAGGACTTTCAATAGATTTCAATTAAAATCCAAAGGCATTAATTCTAATACTACAGGCCATAACAAAATATAAATTCTTTTTTAATTTCTTTTTTTTTCTTTTTTCCCTTATTTTTTATTTTATTTTTATTTTTTGAAGAGATACCAACTGACTTTCAAAACCAGACCGAATCCCATTTAGTTACTAGAGTTTTTGTTTTACACCCCCCTGGCACATTTCTGTTACGACTGTTTGTAGGCTATATTGATTTGATGAACAAAATATGAAAATAATAGGTACAGCATTTGTAATGCGCCAGCAATCTAGTGAACTATTCTTGGGCGCAGACTGAATTATGCATTGCAAATATTCAACGCATTTGCCCTTTTAAAAAGATGAATTATTTCGTTGCCTCTGCTGGAACAATACGAAACGTGACACATTCATTAATTTATACTTGAATGACAATACTCCATCACAACAGCCACGACAGCACGATATAAATTTTAAATCATACCTATATGTTTCCATAACATTAAAAAAGGATGCATGCATGCATGGTTGGTACAACCCCCATACACAAGCCCACATAAACGCACACACGCTAGTAAGAGAAAATGAGAAGAATGGGGCAAAAAACAAACATTGTCAACACAAAAGAAGAAGAAAAATCAAGTCCATATTTACAAAACGTTGAAAAGGAAAAGAAAGACTTAATTTTTCTATTAAATGAAATCCCAAAGAATGTGTGTGTGTGGGAGAGGGAGTGGGGTCCAACTTAGAACTCGCTCTCCTTTCAACCCAGCTTTCCTGTTTTAGATTGTACATCCATGGCAGTATAGAGATAATGCACTTTCATTAAAAATTAAAACAATAGAAATTAAAAGGTTAATCTCAGTAACTTCTATATATTTTCTACACTATGCTACAATTCTAATTTTATTTCTGTCAGTCTACCCAGCAGAGTCAATGCACAATACTGTCGTTTCAGGTTCTCAGTCAAAATATAATTCCAGGGGACCAGACACAAGATTTTATTTAATTTTAAAACCAACGGTCTAGCATCACGCCAGTTAGTTTAAACCAGTATTATACGCAGGTAATATACTGGAAAGAAAGAATAATAAACGTGCTTTGACGTGATTCCATTCAATGTCCTCCTACCCTGATCTTTGGAGCATCATTTACATTTAGATTACTTTTGAATGATTCTCCCTTTATTACCGTTTCAAGATATAAATTCTAAATCGGCATAGTTTGACGGATAGCCTGCCTTGTACAGACCTAATTGATTTTGTATGGCGTAGTAAAGGGATATACCCCCCCCCCCCCCCCATTTCCTCTTTCGGAAACAGTATGTTCTGTGCCCCATTTTAAGATAAGTTTTATGGAAATATCTTTTTTGCGTATGTTTATCATAAAAGCGTGTCTCCTTTTAAATGGGTAGAATCTGAAAGTGGGGTCATACTGATACTAACATTATCCTTCTAGTTGAAGCATATTGGCCCTACTTCTGAAAAAACCTGAGAATGGTCTGTATTAGACGAAATGATCGCAACATAATGCGTGCGCATTTAGAAAGGATTACAATAATACACTTGTAGTTTAAGCTTCTACCAACCTTAAATTTTGTAGGCAAGCTTAAGGTTGGTAGAAGCTTTAAACTACAAGTGTATGATTACCCCCAACCGATGAAAGTTTTCTGTATGATTACAATAACGTCTGCCAAAAGTAACACGTAAATTCATTATTTTTGTTTCTGTAAGGGAAGAGGAACGTTCCTAAAAATTTTCTTATATTACGTGTAATATAAGTTGGTACTTTCATAGCAAGTTTTCCTGGTGTGGATAACGTCTCTATGCCCCTGTCACACCAGTTTTAGATTCATATCAAACCAATATTGTGCTAATCATATTGCCCTATCATAGCATATATTGTGTCGATTATCGATGGGTTTTAGCTGCTGTGTGACTGAGATACTAACTCGGTACGTTGTGTGACTCATCTCAACTCGATCGCCCTTCATTCAGGGCTCATTCATCGCTCTTCTTTCATGATATCATGTCAAATGGCTTCAGATGAACTTTCAGATATCCGTTCACTTTCAAGATGAATTCGTCGAATACCAATTAAAGCAGGGATTAAAGCTTGTCACGGGCCTCTATATGAGTCCCTATATAAGCGATATGATATCGTGAGAATTATATAGCCTCTGTGTGTATCTATCCCTTTTTAATGAGTATAACTAGACCCTTCTGCATCAAGGAGTTTCACCTCTACCGAAAAAGATTTTTCAAGCGAGTCTCTAAATTTTGCACTAAGAGGTTCATCAAGATATGTTTGAAATAAAAGTTGGAAGAAATGAAATTTCAGCGGTGGGAGGGCATGCTGGGGAGGAGGGGATTGTGACATCTCATGTACACATACCTGCCGCAATAGCCAAGTTCAAGGTCCTTCTGAAGGGAGATTTTATACCAAAGTAAATATTTCGGCTATCAATATGAAAAATATAAAGGGGGGGGGGGGTGGCTTGGACAAAAAATCAAATGACCGTGAATCAAACCCCTGACGAGCGCGTTTGACCTTGACTATGCCCATGCAGTTCACCAGCAGGCGGCGAGTACGCACTCTATTTTGATACTTAAATATAGATTCCATAAAAACTTGGGCTGTCGTTTTCATTTTATGTCATGAGCATTATGCATATTGCTATAATAAAGCTCCTACGAGACAGCAGCACACATAAAAGGTACGGTCGATTAATTCAACTGTTCATTCTCATCGTGAAAGTACACGTTAGATAACCTCGGGGATCGTTGTGACAGAAGATTTGTGTGTGCGTGCGTGTGTGGGAGTGTGAATGTGAGGGTGGGTGAGGGTGTGTGTCTGTGTGTGTGTGTGTGTGTGTGTGTGTGTGTGTGTGTGTATGTGTGTGTGTGTGTGTGTGTGTGTATGTGTGTGTCTGGGGGGGGGGGGGGGTCTTTTGGACAACACATACGCTCCCTGCCCACCCTCCTCCGCTTCTAGCCGCCTCTTGTCCGTGATTGTTTGTATCAATTTTTCTTACCGCTATATTTGCGGTCTCACAATGATTATTCTGATACGGCACACTGCAGTGTTTACAGTCTGCCCTGCCAGTTCTTGACTGTATTTTGTGAGGTTGGTGACATGTGAATTCACCAGATCAGCGTTGACGAAAAAGGGTGTGGCTGTTGCAGGGGTCCTAACATTTTATTTTCTGTTCATCCCCCCTCTTTCTTTTCCCCTCCTTTTTTTCTGCCGTTCGAGGGGGGGGGGGGGACCCCTGCACGTCCTGTCGTTGCCCATTGCTGAAAGAGTGGTGTGTAGTCTCTTGCATGTCATGCATATGAAACATTTAAAGGGTGACTCTCTTGACATGAGTGGTGTCCAATCACTTTTTTTCGTATTCGACAGCACAATTCGCTATATCAGACTTCACCTCCGAGAGAATCTTACAGATATTGGACACCAGTCTTTGCATCCGACTCCTCGTGCACGGAGGAACATGACGTGCCACATGCCAAAAATAATTTACGTCGCGGACAGTACCCCTGATATCACTACGCATTTGGGAATTATGCGTCTTCAGTAGAAGTAAGTAACGTTTCCATTTGGCAAAATGATCATGAGACTGATATTGTATACAATTAAGACCTGAAAGCTTATTACAGGCTTAACATGGCAACAGTAGATCATGTACAAAGGCCTAACATACTAATCAGGGAGGGGCGCTGTCGGGTGGGCGACTGTTGTACTATCCGATTTTTGAAAGAAATTACAATATCGTTGAAAATTATATTATGAAGGTAAGAATTTCTCTGATTCAAGTTCCTGTCGGTAATATGAATTCTGGATCGGTATTGTAATTGTTGCGGCAGTGAGGTGTAACGTAAGTGTAACCATTAATTGGGGACACTAGTGGCGTATTTGTCTAACTCGGCATAATCACGATAATGCAATAGGACGTGTGGCTGCCCTACTGTGTTCTTTTCACTTTATTTTTTTTAGCCCCCACCCTTCCCTCCTCCTACCTGTTTTGCCATTCGATTTGAGGCACGCCCCTACTAGTGCCCCCCCCCCCTCCCTCCCTCCCCTGTGCGCCCCTTTACCCAAACTGTTGTTGCAGTGTTTGACTGGATTTCAAGTCGGTGGAAAAACCCGTTTGGCCACAAATCGAAGGAAGGTCAGACTGGTTACAAGCTGTCTGAGGGTTGATGCTGATTTGGCCTTTTCACCGACTTCAGGACCTGTAATATCGTTTATCTCTATCTCATTCTGCTCAGTCTCTATATCGTCTTGTCTTGTGCTGTCCCGTGATGCATATCATTCCAGGCACACCGACGAGACCCGATATCAGACAGAGTACAAATCGAACAAAACTTAACCCACTACCTGCTATGGCCAGGAATCTGTCGGTTTAGAATCTGTTCAGTGGTGTGACAGAGGTCCAATTCCTCTTAAGCTCTAAACATGCTTCGCAGTATTCATTGGGAGTATAAATAAATTTGAATTTGAATTTGAATACTCGCACCACGCTTCGTTACGGAGTTGCCGTTTTCACCGGTACACTGTTTTAGGCTTTATTGTTATTTTGCATAAATGCATTTTGGAAAATAAATATAATTATAATCATTCATTCATTCATTCATTCATTCATCTGTTCATTCCTTCATTTCATTTATCTCATGCAGACGACGACCATCCCTATAGGTAAACAGCACAACGTGCCGAGCTCCCACCTTCCTGGTTCCGCCCACCATCATCCTGCCAAGCCCCCCCATCCTCTAACAGCGCCCAGCATCCATCCTCTGACCGACCACGCCCATCATCGCCAGCATGTTCTGCTTCTATCTTCTCCTGGGCATCTCGCAAGCGCTAGCGGTCCTCATTCTCATCCTAGCGGGGTTCTGGACCGGTCACACCCTTGGAGGGTTCGCTTGGGATGGCACGGCCAAGGAGTTTAACCTCCATCCTCTCCTCATGATCCTCGGTTTCATATTCCTCTACGGAGACGGTGAGTACTGAAGTAGTAGCGAATTGCAAATGGAAAATGTAATATGGTGTTGTTTGTTCCTGCTTATTTTGTAGATTTTATGAACAAAATCCTTTTTAAAAATGACTCCCTCGGCCTCAAAGCGACTCTTGATTAGTGGTAATTATTGAAATTGATTGCATTTTGAGAGAATTAGTGTTTTCGAAAATAGCCCAATCTTTAGTATCCATACGACTATTTTACATGTTTGAACGTTCATGGCAAATGCTGTAACCAGTGGCAATTTTTCCTCATTTTTTCTATCAACTAAATGTATGATATTGATTCTTCTTTATTACGCAGCAATACTAATGTTCCGCATCTTGCGTACGGAGAACAAAACCGCGGTGAAGGTGATCCATCTTCTGATGCAAGCCCTTGCCTTAATTTGCGCGTGTATAGCTCTCAAAGCTGTCTTCACCTTCCATACCAAAATGGGATTCCCTCATCTTTATTCTCTCCATAGCTGGGTGGGACTGACAGCTTTCATACTCTTCTCCTTGCAGGTAAGTGAAGAGAGTGAGGTTCAGAATTAACAATTTGTAAAGTTTTCGTGGACATCATCCGCGTTCATGATCTAAAACAGAAAAAATCAAGGAAAAGAGTATCAAATTCAGATGATGCAATCCTTGAATAGGTTGTAAAACACCATGCAATATATAAAATCTCTGTTAAGCTATACAATCGGAGATGTTAGACATGCCCAAACCACTCCGACTTCACTCCTTGTTTAGAGTGCTTTTCAGAAGGTGATGTACGCGGATGATGAACAGGCATCAGTGACCCCCACAGGTGACCTAATACTCCCCTTGTAGTGGTACACCTGTTCATTCCTTTATACAGGGAGGAAATGCCCAAACAGGGTTATCGTGATTTAAAGTGAGCAAATTTGCTTTCACGATCACCTTCGAGGCTCCAGTAACGCCGAATATGAGAAATGCCGTGAAAAAGGCAAGAGAAAAGTTTGTCCGCTATAAACATACTTATCCTCATCTTAGCTTATTGCCACGGTAACCTAAACCCAGAATCCACAAAATGTTACTTGTCCAATTGATGCATGCTCGACCTCCCCCTAAAATATCATAATCATCACAATATGAGTCGCGACTCCCGAGTTAACAGCAACTGTCTTTTACCGTTTCACCACTTTTTCTGCAGTGGATCGTGGGCTTTGTGTCGTTCTTTTTCCCGAAGCTTCGAGAGGACCTTCGTGCATCATATCTTCCCATCCATCGATACTTTGGAGTCGCCATCTTCGCCTCCGCTACCGCAGCTGCCCTCATCGGGATCAATGAGAAATTGTTTTTCGTTTAGTAAGTCGTATTAAGAGTGATGGTGTTATTGTAATACTCAATATTAGGGTTCTTACGAAATATACAACAATCATTATTTTAGGTGATGGTGTTCATGGTCATGATGGTAGTGCTCCTGTTCCGCCATGTCCACCAGTCATTGGTCTAAACATGAAGATGAACGAGTCAATCAAAATCATATAACTTCCGGAGACTTGACTTTTTGTCTTTTGTGTTGCCGTTACGCTCTCTGGATGTTGCTTGATTCCTGATAAAATCTGAAGCAGATTCTATGTAGACACATCTATAGCATGAGGGTCGATTTGTGGGCTTATACTGTAAGCTTAAGGGTGTTTGTTGCTAGGCCTTTCTGGATGAGGGAATTAAGGGGTATCAGATCAAATTGCCGAAAAGTTAGGCCAAAATATGGAATAGCTATCATCAGAGAATGTAGTATTCTTGTCGACTTTCCGACAAGGCTAACAATTCCTATTTGTATGAAGAAAATGTTGACGGGGGTATCAGGCAGTTAATGTTCCCATGTCCTATCTCTCACAAATTATGGTTCAAAGCTATATTATGTCAGCATTGTCAGTTCAATCTGGCAGGACATAGGCGTTGTGACTTCGCTGAAAAAAAAATCGTGACGTAATTGTCGAGCCGTGACGGGTTTGTACCGAGCATTATCGTTATAAGAACTGTCTCGCTCACGTTCTTTTTTTATTTTTTATTTTTTTTTTTTTGTATTTTACAGCTCGGGCGCTGACGGTGCGCCAAAGTATGCCTCCCGTCCTGACGGAGCCTATGTGGGCAACTTCTTGGCCTTCTTCATCCTGGCGTTTGCCCTGATCGTCGGCTTCCTCGTCACCCACCCAAAGTACCGTCGTGAACAGCAGACGAATGAGGAGACGATGCCGCTCGCCTCGTCAGCAGCCATGAGACAATTCCAGTCTACCGACCCCGTACCTGAAGCGGAAGAAGCAAAGTAGATTAATGACCACTGTATAAATAATTATCTTAAAAGGCTTGCCTTGAATTAGTATAATGTAATGTGCAACGGGCATTTAATATTCCCACTGCCTTTCACCGAAGGCCTAGTCGAACACCTTATGTTCTGACTTATACAATTGGATGTTGAAAGGAAATGAAATAGGATTAGATACATACGTCAAAGCTTCATACTATTTGACGTCCCGAATTCGCACATGAAGAGTTTGATATAAAAATACATCGTGTTGTGGGCCTCCCGTGCAAGAAAAGGTAAAAAGGCCTGCGAATGGTAGGCCCGCGAATGGTGCCCTATGTAGGTTTATGGGCCAGTCCTACGACTGGCCCATAACTGATCTATTTGGCTAGCTCTCTCCGAATGGGAGGCTTGTCCCCCGGGGCTTATCCCTTGAAATATTGAGACCGATATTCATTAATGTAGCAAAATCGGACGTCACCTAAATCCAGTTTAATGAAAAACACTATCTCATTTCATTGTAATTTTTCTCAAAATCCAGTCGTAGGCAAGCGGTATCCATAACAACGCTAAGCAATTAAAGGTATGCAGAAGTGGGTAATATTTTGTTGGATTTGGATCGTTCGTTAACCAAATTTGACAAGATAATTATACTTGTACATAAAAATACGTAGTTTCAGTAGGATTCCTTCATGCAAAAAGACAATAATTATGATTAAGCTGAATTGAATCGTTTGCCCAAGATATTACAAAATCATTTCCACCGCCACCCCCCTCCCCCAATCGTATAACATCATCTGGCTAACATCTTTCCATCTGTTAAGTTGTGTGAACATTTTTGTCTCTGATTGTGTAGTCCGTTGTGAAGTTCTTTAGCTTTCGCTGGATTAACAGGATTAAAATACAAGTGAAGTCGTTCTGGAAAGGGAAAATATATTATACGAATCTTCACCGAACATATATAATCATAGGCCTATACATTAAAAAGAAAATTTAAATAAGATTCCAGAACCTCCTTGTCCACTGTTGTCATTGAGTTGTTTAGTGACACACTGAAAATAACCAGTCACTTACATTCTCGTACAATATTTACACGTTGGCATTAATTTGTGGGTACATTCGAATTTATGTTATCTTATCTGATTTACGAAAATATTATGTCGTAATTTTTCAAAGGGGAACAGCGCATTAGTTCAATACATATCAATGGAATTATGAATACATATTACGAGCCGTGCGATCGCAAACTACTCTGCTTTTGAGAGTATATTGTTAATTGGACGCTGTGAACTTCACAATCTTGAAAATGTTGACCGGGGGAATATGCCACAAAATTAAAAACGTTAATTGGCAATTGATTTCGCATCATGAAAGTTTCATTCCGCCATATAGGAATGAAATGCAACACTGAATATTCACGTAAGTTTCATACCGTTAAAAAAAAAACCCAGACAGACAAAAATAAAAGCAAAAAAGAAAACGATATTCCCAAAGTGCATGTCGCTGGATTTTCCTGGTTTCACAAACTTCATTATTCCAATATGAAACGCATGAAATAAGCGGGTTATTTAACCATTCATTTAATG
Organism: Echinometra lucunter; assembly: GCA_029962745.1. NCBI lineage: Eukaryota > Metazoa > Echinodermata > Echinoidea > Camarodonta > Echinometridae > Echinometra > Echinometra lucunter. Next base: position 8,039,182 of record CM057167.1, read on the forward strand.
TATCAAATTGCCTACCATGGCACGTCTTTTCCCTAATTACCTATAGTATTTAGTTGTGTTTAGATATTGTTTGTTTATACTAACTATGGTAACAATGTTCAGACTGCGGTTGGTCTCTAAGTAGTATATTTAGTATATAATTGTTATTTTCTTAATTTTTCAATTGTACAAATCATATTTACCCGCCCAAATTGAATGAGCATTAGTCTTGCACCGCTGTAGTGCAAGTATGTGATATATTTCACTCGCGTCGCAAAATGCTGACTGCAGGTCGAAAAACTATTTATTGTAGATATATATGTTCACTAAATATTTAGTGTATATTTGTCTGACAGAATTGGAATATTAAATTACGGATATCACTCACTTGCATCGTTTGATAGCATCATTCTTGTAGAAATCTATTTGATAGAATTTGATTTTAATTCGTTAGAATCTTGTTAATCAGAAATCTGTCAGATTGACCCACGCTGGGTTGGTTATATCATTCTAGAAATGTTTACGTATTCAAGAAATGTAAGAATCTTGTAACTGTGCTTACATCTTGTCTTCAACATGCATGTTCAGACGTTTTATAGATTGTATTCTTTATACCAGAAACTCCATACAAAATTCATTGAACAGCATTTGTTGAGGTCCGGTATAATATTATGAGCGGTCGTGACTCATCCAAAAATAAAAGTATATTATGCAGATTATTTCATATTATGCAAATATTTCACAGTATATTACATTTTGTTTGAGTTTTTATTTAATCAGTTAATCCTTCTAGAGAAGTGATTGAAGATGTAAATAATATGGGTAAAATAAATTCTTAGCTTACTGCCACCCTTTCTTCCAGAAGGTATTGAATAATGTGGGATCTATGTATTTAAAAAAAAATATCAAAGTTTGTGTCCTCCGTGGAAATATATGTGCATTACTATGCTAATATATCCATGTCGAAGTTCTTATCATTATTTTCTTGTTTTACGAAGTATTTCATGTGCTTTACAAATATCTTAACACCTTGGTAATAGCATTGTGCATTTTCATTTGTTTCAACTTTTACTTGGATATAATTTATACAGAACACGTATATGCCAGTTTGGATACGATTAAGATCACTATGTTACATTTTCTGTTTGATAGGATTATATTCATTAGGTGTGTATTTCAGAAAGAAGTATAGTATCTTGTTCATTGTTAGTTTTTTGAGTAGTCAAGTTTTAGAGTTCGTGTAATAGTCAAGCGGCTGATAGAAATTGAACACTCATCAGGAAGTCAATTCATGAAGTAGGCTATATATTAGCTATAGTACATCATTCGATGTTTAGTTTTGAACTTGAGAACTAAAAGAATGTGGAATTTATTGTAACTAGTTCATCAGGCAGAATGAGGAGTGAACATCTCTAATATTTTCAGATTAACTAGATAGTATTGTTGGTCAAATTTGTTATTATAGGTAAGTCGATGTTTTCGAATATGCATCTTTTCTTCTTCTTTTTCTTTTTTCTTCTTCTTCTTCTTCTTCTCCTCCTCCTCCTCCTCCTCCTTCTTCTTTTCTTCTTCTTCTTCTTCTTCTTCTTCTTCTTCTTCTTCTTCTTCTTCTTCTTCTTATTATTATTATTATTATTATTATTATTATTATTACTATTATTATCATTATTATCATAAATCTATGATTTCGAATTTCCTCTTTTTTCCCCTTTTGCCATCACAAGCGCGACAAAATGCTCTCTATTACTGCTAAAAAAAAAAGGTGTATTTATTTTCTCGTATTTCACTGACTCTGTAAAGTAATAAGTGGTCATTATCAAATTTCGCTTTCCCTTATCGACAGTATTTTTCCCAATTATTTAAGGACATTATCAACAATTCTATAAACTAAAACTGGTTGTGTTGTGTGGTTTGATTTGGAAACCTTTATTTTAACTCCGATTTTTTTATTGCATTAATTAGTCGTGCATGCCTTGAACGATGTTTATTTTTGTCTGGTGCAACTTATCACTGTGTTACGTGTAACGAAATTGTATAGTGGTATAATGTCGTATCATTATCGCTGAGAAAAATGGCTAAATAAAAAAAAGTGAAACCAATTTTAAATCGTACAAAGAGTTCGTATTTTTCGTTTCAAAATTGCTTGCCCTTTTCTGCACTGCACTGAAAGCTGGGTCAAATTTTACCTAACTCGAGAAATAAAAGTAACATGCATGTTATTGGGGTATAATTTTCAAAACAAGTAGAATGTACCCAAATTTGGTAAAATTTATCACAGTTTTAGTAAAAGTTTACCAAACACATCTTTACTTCTACTACTGTATATCAGTAAAATTGTACACATGCACTGTGACTCTTTTCTCCCTGAAATGTGCCGATTCCAGCAATTCACTGTAAGCACAAGCAAGTTTATGAAATCATAAAGTACCAGAGAAGTTTGAGTTAATCATAATTTGAACATGGTATCGGTGAACTTCAAAATAATAAACTCTTTTTTTTTTCAGTCGTAGAAAACATTCCTTAAAGCCTGCTTTTCGGAGAAGACTCTATAATTCAGGATTTACATGTACACAGAAACATATCTTTAGTCCGGTTCTCTATTATTGTATTCATTTGCCAATTTCACGAGGCTGTACTAAATCTATTTTAACGAAAATATATACGGAGTCAAAATATAACTACAGGGCTGGAACGGTTGTCCAGGCAGGACGTTATTCCAAGCCAGTATTCTGTGTAGTTTTCAGGATGATAATAAAAACCGACTGCTCTCAGTCTGTTGATAAATCAACATGCTATTTTCTTCCTCATTTCAGCCCCACAACATTGTGGGGAAACTGGGGATCAAATTTATATCAGGTTATCATCATCAGATCATCACGTAAAGCACCACCACCACCACCACCACTATCACCACCACCACCACCACCACCATCATCCTCATTATCATCATTATCATCATCAACGTCATGACATCCACCTCCTCGACCGGGCTCATCGATCTTCCTTCTCCCGATCATCACTTATAACCATCATCATCACCACCATCATCATCACCATTGTCACCATCGTCACCATCATCACCGTATATGCTCCCCCTCCATTTCCTCCTCGTAGTTTAACAGCAACATCATCGTCGTCACACTAACCACCACCACCACCACCACCACCACCACCACCACCATCGATCACCATATCATCATCATCACTACGTCATCATCTTCATCAGCATCATCCTCCTCATCATCACTCTCATCCTCATCATCACCGTCTTGCAATTGGCAGCCTCCTCCTCCTCCTCCTCCTCCTCGATCCTCCTCCTCCTCCTCCTCCTCGATCCTCCTCCTCCTCTTCCTCCTCCTCCTTGATCAGCCTAGGTGATCGGCATAATCAATAAAGGTATCTCTGGAAATCCTGCATTTCAAGAAAATGATGACATCATACGTAGAATTCAGCGATTAAGGTGCCCATGATAGAGTTACTTACACACTAATTTAACTCTATGAGGGCCCATCCAGTGTCTGTCAAAATGATTTTCACATGCACCTGCCACCTGACAAGACTGACATCCGAGCTAGCAACTCAGAGTCAGCTGATCATATCGCGAACCCTATAGCCTAGCGTCGCAAGATACTACATATGTAGCTTGCAGACGTCAAGGTGTGAAGACTCAAGACTGTGCCTCAAACAAAATCTATCACATATTGGCGTGAGAGTAGACAGTATCAGGTATTGATTTTCAGGCACTGAACAAGTTTATTACAACCCATGTTGATGCAGAATGCTTGATTATAATTATATAGCGTAAGGTACCGTTTGCCTAACGTAGGCTAATTGCTTTTACACCTAGGCCTATTTTGCTTTTGTACACAGATATTCTCTTCAGTCCCACTAGCCTGATTCTCTGTATGTACATTTACCAAAGATTTTTACTGGATCTAATGCACTTATACTTATAGTACATACTACATGTACAAGCTTATCTGAGATTAGTCAGACCCGACGCTTTGCATCTGACTAATCTCACAGCGCGGCGAGTGCGGCGAGCATGGCGTCTGACAAGGACTCACACAAAGTCTCACGGTGCGGCAGAAGCGTCTGACAATGACACCGTCCAGGAGTCAGGACACACACACAAAACTCAAAAGTTAAGCCTGTTCAATTATGATTTTTGAAGAGAGAAACTGCTCGCTGGGGGTTTTTAAGAGCAATTTTTGTGTACAGAATGAATGGCAATGTCGCACCAAATGACTGTGCTTAGGTCTATAATGTGCATAGATTATTCACTTGCATGTTATAAAATGCGCTTAAAACCCCTGGCGGTTCGGGTTCCCCTCTTCATATTATTCGAACACTACAGCAAATTGCAATAAACAAATTCAGAATCTAATTCAGAAGATTCCATGGCAACCAGCCACTAAATCTTTGGATTATAAGCTTTCTATAGAAGTCCGAAATTGCAACTGTTTATCATTTGATTTGTCATGAATTGCAGATTCATTTTACTTTAAAAATTTTGAAATATTTAGTTCTTGGACAAATTTAAAGTGACTCCAGGCATTTGCTGGTTTGTTGAATGGGCCTTTACATTTTACACTGTGTTCATTTCAAATATTCAGATCCTACACTAAAATAATTATTCACTCAAAATCATAGATAGAATATCACATGATTTCATGCATTTATGTTTTCATGCAAGGGGACAATGTGCCGGGGGGGGGGGGGGGGGGAGTCAGTGTTATTCCTTTACACACTCATTTATCAAGGGATTTCCAAAACCACCCATAACAACTTTTATCCAGTGGTTAAAATCACCCCCTTTTCCGAGCCTCTTTAAAAATTTACACCCAAAATGAGTTTAACCTCTCTGAACAAGGAAAAAAAAAAAAATACAAGGGGACACTTACTAGACATTGGAGTATAACCAAGTATTAGTGTGACTGGTCCAGAATAAGATGGGGAAATGATACCCTAAAAGAGTGTTGACCAACTCAAAAAGCATACCTTTTTTTCCGTTTTTTTTTTTTCCTTTTTTGGCTCCCTACATGCTTCACGCATGTGACATGCATGCCTTAATTGCCAAAGTATCCCCTTTTCACACATTTTTTTCTGGTCGCAGGTCGGGTATGTGTAGAGCAATATATTTGACTGCCCTCCCTCCCACACACACATGTGAGACTAGATTTAATCAGTTGTCGTCTCTTTGTTAATGCCCACAATCACCGAGTTGATTATCATGGCACAATGGATGAAAACCAAGCTTGACCTATCTTGCATTGTCCCACAGTTTCATGCAATTTTTTTTTTTGAAAGTTATAGGTTTGTGGTAGTACCATGAAATATCTTGTTATCTTTCTTGCAGTGAATTAGTTCTTAAAAGAACTAAAATTCAAAGTGAATTCTTTCAGATTAGTTCTGAAAAGAACTCGCTTTAGAGAGTAACTCTTAACATGGTGCTACTGCAAACCTACAAATTATCATCCCACCATGGAAACCTTTCTGTATGTTTTCTTTCAGCAGAACATCTACGGCACACACTTTGATGCCTTTGTAGGAGGTGATGGATTCTGACCCCCCAGAATATCGGGCCAAATATGGCAGCACCTCAGACATGAATCCAGAAGCTTCTGCTCCACCCTATGATGGGCTTGCAGACAGGGGATCATCAAACGGAGAACTAGCAAATGGAGGACCTCCAAACTATACCTACGAGGAGCTGAGCGATGGGTTTACCTGCCCGACCTGTCAGGGCACTGGCAAGATACCTAGAGGTGAGGACCTTCCTGATCGTCTGCAGCCCAAAAGACTTGAATTCCATAAGACCGACAGCCCAAGAGACAGATAAATTGGTCTTGTGAGCCTTTAAACAACTTTTCTTAGGCTTCATATCCGTCTCCTGGGCTTCTTTATATTTCAGGAATGTATCAGTTTAATATCTGATACACGTGTTTATATGTGACCCTCCACCACAAAACGACAAATAAGTCGCACTGGGAGTTTTAGAGTACACAGCCAAAATAGAGAGCAGTTGATTTTAGGTTTTTCATATGTTCCGACAGTTCATTTATTGAGCTGCCATTTGACAAAATGTGGGATCCATCTGTAATGTAGAAATTAAAATTCTGGAGGAATTTTGAAATAAAAGTATGCCAGCAGGCTTGGTGAAACCTTCGCATTAACATGTGTTTATACATGTTTTAACTCATAAGTTATTCACTCTGTGGCTTTGAAAATCTGAACAAGGAGAGAAGTATATATATCTCGTTTGAAACTATTCAAAGTTTGAGCCTAATCTGATAATCTCTTCATTGCCAGTACTGGGGAATTTTTATTCAACCTTTTAATGAGACAGACAATAGGACACCAGTATGGCACTCCTGAATGGTCACTCAACTTTACATTCTGTGTTCTCTATTATTCTGATGATTAGCCTGTCTGACAAGCTCTCATTCTCCTTGTAAGTTCAAAGCATTTGCATAGTATTCACAAGGCCAGCTCTGTATCATCCAAAAGCTTCAAGTCCAAGCTTTCAAACTACGTTGAAATGTAAAAATGTCATATTTCCAACCTATTGGCCGTTTTGTGGTGGAGGGTCACATACGTAGTATTGATTTGAGGTCTCATATTGCACATATTTGAATGTTTATTGTCTTACAGATGTCTCTCAAGACGCATACTTACTGTACTGACCAATACAGTTTATTTGTCCAGGTCGGAGTGGAGAGCCTGCAGGCTCCAGTAATATACGTGTACTTTTTCCTTTCGCAGGCAACCTAGACATTTGTGGTCAGCATCCTCTATTCACTTTGTCCTTGCGCTCTTTGTTTATTTTCTATTGTGTGTTTAATTGCCAAATAAAATAGTAATAATGTCAAGTACATGTATGTTGACATAAGCTGGAAAAAAAAGATATGGTTTTCTCAATTTATAATCTACACAATTGATATGGTCTGTGATTAGAGTATTCTTTTTTTCCTTTTTTTTCCTGCATGTTTTGCTTATTTTCAACAGAACGTGAGGATGATTTAGTGGCCTTGATTCCATACAGCGATGCAAGACTGAAACCTAGGAGAACGTAAGATATCAGAGAATTATGTCTCTACTACTCTCCACTGCCCTTTCCCGATTAAGTCAACATTTTGAGATATACATGTAGTATACATGTAAACTGCCATCTAGTGTCACAAGAACTCACATTTTTCTAACATTTCTGTTTGTTTAACTGTTGATCTGTATTTGGGTCAAGGGTGTGCAGTAGTGCCCTTTCACATTCATGTTGTTTTGATGATTGATTGGATGATTGATTGATATTGGTTACATGTACCGTGCCTGGTAACCAATTCACACGAAAATGGTGCATTTTTGGGGGGGTTTGAATCCTCACGTTTTGCTTTTCAGGCTCAGCCTCAAATATACTAGAGCAGAAAGAGATATTTGTTCATTCCATGCCCTGCTTGTCTTTGATACATGAAAAGTCAACAGCTCTAGACCAAAATCTGCTGCATCATATTTGTTCAGTACCTTGTACCCACATCTACGTATTCAGTGCTTGTTTATGAGGGAGATTTAGTCAGTTGTTATAATTTTGATGATTCCAAACCTTATGCTCAGTCTCGCTTATCATTGACATGACTGTGCTAGTCTGAGTAGTAGGTCCATGTTCTTTTACTACTTAAACAACAAATTATACAGAGTAACTTTTATTAGGTTTGTTTCACTGGATGGAACAAAGCTCACCTGCTTTGAAAGACTTGCGCACATATGAAGCAGCAAACCTCCACAGGTTTTGTGTTTTTTTTTTTTTTTCGTGTAAATGGTGTATGAGAAGGCAAGAAGAAACGAAAACACACAACACCAAGGCATAAAGCATCTTTTTTATCTCCTTATGCAATTTTTCACAAAAATCTCTTCTCTTTGAGCATGAACAATAACTGACAAGATAATACGCATCATATAGTGGTGCGATACTAAAAAAAAAAAAAAAGTGCAGGAATGTGCATCTGGATATCTGAATGAGCTGTAACCCTGTTGACTGTTGAATCCTCTAATTCCCATGGGACCACACACAGACGACCTGAGGGTATTTCACAACTTGAATATGGCAAGCCAAATGGGGTTCTCAGTCATTATAAATCGCATCAGCTGAATGTGAAATATGCAGAAGTAGAGTATTAAACATTACTTTTGTTAACAGGCATTTTTTATTGCAAAGTACATTTTTTGCCACAATTTAATTGAGATTATAGGAAATGCAGTCACACTTTGTATAAATGTCAGAAAAAACATTGGGCATCTCATTTGGCAATTCATATTCCAGTCATTCATTTGTAACTTTATGAACCCCCCCCCCCCCCTGGTTCCACTAAGCCACAGGTTAAGTCAAAGGTAACCATTACTATATTTTGTTTCCTCTTTCATCTCTGATCCAGCGTGTGTTACGTCACCCTGTCCATATTCACATGTGCCCTCATAGCAGGCATCCTGATAGCTTTTCTCTTGCCAAGGGAGATATCCTTTCAACAGGAGGGGAAGGTGACTACGGTGTTTGCCAGCTATAATGAAACAGTACCTACAATGACATTGGTTCTAGAGGTGAGGGCTATCACCTATGTAGCATTGAAGGGAAGGTGTAGGAATATTTAGAAATTTCCCTTTACAACATATCATTCACCGACATTTGCTTTGTAGTCATATTCTAATTTTTTATGTATCTTTTTGATGCAAATATTTTCCATTATAAGGAAGTTTAAATCACATAAAAATCAATCGCTTGATATTCCATTTCAGAGAGAAATAAATGATTTCTTTTTATAAAGTAGTGTTTGTGCATTTTAAACTCTTTACAGCAGGTGAACTGTCAATTATATTAGGTCAACACTAACCATGGCCCAGTGCTATTAAATGGGTCCCCCAAATTTTGCATATTTTAACTTTCGGCCCAAGGCACACAAACCCTTGAAAGACATATCAGAATCCCTGTTGGGAAGGGTTAGTGTTGTCCTGAGAAAATGATGATATACTGTTAATGGTTTTCCTCCCTCTATCTTTCTAGACTGAGTTTGATATCTACAACTACAACTTTGCATCCATCCGGGGTCAGTCTTTGAGCATCACAGGGAGCTGGAGTGAACAAGTGAAGGGAACGAACATCACAGCGCTTAATGACACCATAGGTGGACGCCAAAGTTATCACGTAAGACAAACAACTCTTGATAACCCAACCATCCATCCATCCATCCATCCATCCATCCATCCATCCATCCATCCATCCAACCAACCATCCATCCATCCATCCATCCATCCATCCATCCATCCATCCATACATCCATTCATCCATTCATTCATCCATCCATCCATCCATTCATCCATTCATCCATCCATCCATCTATCCATCCATTTGTCCATCCATCCATCCATCCATCCATCCATACATCCATTAATCCATTCATCCATCCATCCATCCATCCATCCATCCATCCATCCATCCATCCATCCATCCATCCATTCATCCATCCATGGCATCACAGGGAGCTGGAGTGAACAAGTGAAGGGAACCAACATCATGACCCTTATGACACCATACATGTAGGTGGACGCCAAACTTATCAAGACAAAAACTCTTGATAGCACATCCAGCCATCCATCCATTCATCCATCCGTCAATCCATTCATCCATCCATCCATCCATCCATCCATCCATTCATCCATACATCCATCCGACAGTCCATTCATCAATCCATCCATCCATCCATCCATCCATCCATCCATCCATCCATCCATCCATCCATCCATTCATCCATCAATTCATCCATCAATCCATTCATCCATCCATGGCATCACAGGGAGCTGGAGTGAACAAGTGAAGGGAACCAACATCATGACACTTATGACACTATACATGTAGGTGGACGCCAAAGTTATCAAGACAAAAACTCTTGATAGCCCATCCAGCCATCCATCCATTCATTCATCCATCCATTCATCCATACATCCATCCGTCAATCCATGCATCCATCCATCCATCCATCCATCCATCCATTCATCCATCAATTCATCCATCAATCCATTCATCCATCAATCCATTCATCCATCCATGGCATCACAGGGAGCTGGAGTGAACTAGTGAAGGGAACCAACATCACAACGCTTATGACACAATACATTTAGGTGGACGCCAAAGTTATCGTGTAAGACAAAACAATTCTTGATAACCCGTCTATCCATCCATCCATCCAGCCTTCTGTTTATCTCTATTCTCCTTCTCCTTGTTGAGGAAAATGTGCCCTTTGTGTAATTTTTGTTTTGAATCCCTGACTTTTAAAATGATCAACAGTGGCATTGTGCACTGATGAGAGCCATGGATTCTGTAAAAGTTGACATTTTCACTCAAAAGATTATGTGGGGATTTTTTTTCTTCCACTTAGCTGAGTAAATGACTTTCACATTATTCACTTTGCTGACATGCTGAGAACAGGGCAAAGAAAATGACATTTATAAAGAAAAAAAGCTTGGTGTTTTCCTTCTTTCAGCCAATGCCATGAATGCAAAATGCATGAAAATTCCTCACTTAAAAATATTCCACATTTACAGTACTATTCCTAGCCTGCTGGCCTTGTGAGCCTGGTAAATGATGAACCGTCATGACCTGTCCCATATTATGCAGCTTTCTCTTTTATCAAAATATTTTACAGCTTTCTTACTGTTGAATATCTTCTTTATCATATTTGTTTGTTTAGAGCAAGAAGGATGTGGAATCAATGTTAAATTGTACCAATCCTCAAGACATTTTGATCTGTATTTTAGGGGTCCCCTGTCACTTAACAAGATTCATAATATCATTTGTTTGGAGCCAGAAGGGCGTTAATTCTGTATGAAATTATGAAGTGAGTTAATGCCCTTCTGACTTCGAACATGATAATTATGAGATTTTATTAGTTCACATATACGATCAATAAACATAAAAAAGCAAGCGGTGAGTATACTAGCAGATGTACATGTAGGTTGTTTACCTCATCAGACTTCCCTTTGCTTATACGCTTGTGGTCTTGCATGTACATGTATGCCTTCCTTTATTTTCTCCTTTACCGTTAACCCATATCATGCCACGTAAAGTTTTTTTTTTATTATCGTTGTGTGTCCGGAAGAACCCCACTAATGCGCATGTGCGTGAAATGTACGTTTTTAAGAAAAACGCGAATGAAGTTACTCTGTGTTTTGACCTTACTTTGAGCCTTTAGCAGCTAGTGTATTATTTACCAGGTATCCGTCCTAATTGTCAAAATTTCAGACAGAGCAAGATTTATTCTTTAACCCATAGAGGTACAGTGTCACCTTTAGGAGACGCTTTTGCAGTATCTGTTGTTCCAGAATATTGGGCAGTACATATCATACATGAGCAGAAAGAGAAAAATGCACTGACAAATTTGAGCCCATTCCATGGCTGTATGGTGTAACATTCTCGAATTAGAGCAAACTAATCATTAAACTCTTTAAATTGGCAATGCAGTGAATAATATGTAATCATTATTTCTGTGTTCAAATTGGCAATTTCTGATTCAATTTTACAATTATATTTCATTTTGGTTTATGTTATATCCATATTTATTTTTTTCAAGCTATGTAAACATGGAAGAAAATAATTTATATTGCCAATTTGAGGATTGGAGATGATTAATTTAGATCTCAAGAAAGCTCTGTACTGCTGTGGGTTAATGATATCCTGTGATTTATTCAAAATACTCAAAAAGGTTTTCCAGTCTTAAGCATACTATCCTTAACGCTTTTCTTCCGAGAACAAACCACTCGAATACGTACATGTAAATCGAATTCCCAGAAAAAGGATGCTAACCTGAATCTGTCTATGCAAGTAAGCACGTTGAGCAAAGAAGCAGTCTTTCTTCTGGGAACAAAAACGTGTGAATACGTAAATCGAGTTCCCAGAAAAAGGACGCCAACCGGAATCAGTCTATGTGTGTATGCACATTGAGCAAGGAAGTAGTTTGGAATTCACATGCCCGCAACGTTTTGTTTATGGCTTATTACGTCATTCGCAAATGGGATCAGAAGAAATAGCACACATTTCTCAGTCATTCTATGAGAAAATCTGAAAATCAAAATTTCGACCCGAAATTCATGTTAACAGCCTTTTTCCGGGCACACAACATTATTCCATTCATACTAGATGTACACAAATACTTTTTTAGGTTACCGATATACATTAAACAAGATGATAGTAGTAGTATCATGATGCATGTTGTTTCCCATGAATAATTTCAAAACACACCAAGAACTTCCTTCTTTTGTTTATTTCTTTGAACAGTTTTCAGGAAATGTCTCAGTAACCTTCACAGATAGCGTTTTAGTGTAAGTATTGTTTTCAATCCTTCCTCCTCTTTTCCTGGGGGGGGGGGGGAGAGGAGGGTTTCCAGGTTGTTGGGTAGTACTAGTTGTGCAATTGCACATTTAGAAGCTTTTGAGGATAATGGATTGCATGTGACATTGATGTGTATTGTCTTGTATCATCTGTGCGGTTCTGGAATCATTTAAGTGGTAAAAAAATTTATTTGCTGTTGTAAATAACATAATATTAAACAGCACTACTCATATATACATGTATTAGGGGTACATGGGATTTCACGTACATGTAGAAACTTAATTCGACCACGGCTTAGAGCAGGATTCCCGCTCATCGTCTTTTCCCTTCTAATCCTTCCATTTCTGCTTAGACAAATTAACAGGGGAGTGGGAAAGTCACTGTGAATAGCCGGGCATGTAGAAGCTGATAAGACCGAGGGACGTGACTTTTGATAAGCTAGCTTAATGAAATTATACCGAGAGCAAACATGAGATCATCCATCCGAGACCGTTCCCATTGTATCATCATTCACGTGTGTTCACCCACTACACAGTGAATGGGCGGTTCATGAGCGCAGTCATTTTGAATAATTTGGACCAATCTCCATTGCCCACAATGTAAAAGCTCACCTCCATAATAAGGATTTTACCGTTTTACTTTTTTCACTGCATTTTGCGTCAAACTGACGATAGAAGAAGATCGATTTATTTTCCAATGCGTAGTACAGTACATACATGGCAGTATCTATGTCATGCTAACATTAAGCTTGGAAAATTTATTGAGACAAAAAAAAAAAATCATGGTATAATCTTTAAAAAACAATCATGAATAAATTATTCATAATTTTACAAATTCTTCAAAATTTCATAGTTTAGCAATCCATCGCAAAGTTGTGTGATATGACTTGACACATATCAGAGAGCAAGTATTATATATCATCATGCGTCATAATTTGGCTTAATCAGTATTCAGGGTATCAAAGAGTAATGAAGATTTTTTATGAGCTTACTTTGTTATTTATGGTTAATGTGTCATCGCAAGGAAATATCCATTGTGTGATTGGCTAATCACCCTGCCAACCAAGCATAATGATCTTGATGACTGATGTACCAGCACATTAGTGACAAAAATTCCGGTAATTCAGTCAACATGAATGTTTGCATTGTATCAAAGTTGAGTGGTTCTTGAGACAGTATTCAATGCTTTTCTTTAAAGATTTTAACTCTTTGAAGTTTGAGAACCATACAGAGGATTTTTTGATAAGCTACCTTAATGAAATTATACCAAGAGCAAAAATGAGATCATCTGTCCAAGACCATTATTGTCATTGTAACAGAGAAGCTTGTATTTTTTTCAAACCAAGCATAATGATCTTGATGACTGGTGTACCAGCACATTAGTGACAGTTCTGGTAATTCAGTATAAAATGAATGTTTACATTTTGTAAAGGTAAAAGTTGTAAATTCCACAGCGTATCTGATGAGATATTTTTACCTCTGACATTTTTACCTCTGATATTTTTACCTCTGATATTTTTACCTCTGACATTTTTACCTCCGACATTTTTACCTCTGACGTTTTTACCTCTGACATTTTTTCCTCTGACATTTTTACCTCTGACATTTCTACCTGGCACCATCAAAGTTGAGTGGTTCTCGAGATGGGGTTCAGTGCTATTTTTTTTTTTTAAAGACTTTAACTCTTTGAGAACCATGCAGAGGACTTCCCTGTGCTACACTGTATTATTCAACAGGAGAAATTTTAGTGGGCAAAAATGAATCCATACTGGATGTCTAAACCCCAGCGCACACCTTACCATCAACTGGCTCACGACTGGTCCACAACTGAGTGAGAGGAGATGTGACGTCACAGCTCTGGTCAGTCATGAGTCATAGACCAGTCAGTGGCCAGTCAGAAGGGCAGTCGGGAGGATATGACATCTCAAATTTTCACGACTGGATCGCAGGAGATCGCAGGCTCATTCCATCTTCCAGCCAATCAGACAGCAGTATTGATATGAAGTCAGAGTAGTCGGATGGGTCTGGACTCGCAAGGTGTGCGGTGTCGAGGCTTACGACTGCCCCACGACTATTCCTCTCACTCCGTCGTGGACCAGTCGTGAGCCAGTCAGATCGTAAGGTGTGCGCTGGGCTTAATGGGTAGTCATGCAACTAAGCCTTCCCAGAAATGGGTAATTACAGTGTATGCAAAGCTTTTGTGTTTGAACAGAGCTTTCCTTCCACCAACTGTGGAGTATTGTTTTGCACCAGTCGGCATTCTTGGCAAATGAACTACATGTATTAAAATAATAGGGATACGTCACTGAAAATCACTTCAGGTAGTGCATTCTTATAAGTCAATCTTTTTCATTTTCTTACAGATCCCATTGTGCAGATACCTCAATTACCCATTTGATATACATGCAGTTTATGTAAGTTTGCCACATTATCTTGAGCTCTCTCTCTTTCTTTCTTTCTTTTTCTCACCCTCTGTCTCCCTATATTTGTAAAACCTTGTTCACACATGACAATGTACACTGCCACAAACATTAACAACGAAATAATTTGATTTCAAATACTGTTTCAGCATTTTAGCATGACATGTATGGACTCTGATTAATGCTGTCTTGCCTCTTTCTATTCCTGCTTTCTTACTGTAAATCAAATTGATACCTGTAATGCAGTATGTATAATGAAAGAACATGCTGTCAAATAACACAACACATTAATATTTATATTTTCAGTTACATCTACCATGCATGATTCCTCGGAATCCTTGACATGCCTTATTTCTAGTATACAATCCCAGAAATGATTATAATGTGATTACTAGTATATTGTTTCATAGTATATGTCTACGTTCTTGACTTCCCTTGTGTATAGTAATTTTCTTAGATAGCTGTGAATATCGATTATGTCAACACTAAAAAGCCAGGTCTTATGGACCCATCTCACACCCCCCCCCCACCCCGAGATCTCGGCCGTGCAACGCAATCGCATCCACAAAATGTGGATTTTATTTTTTTTATTTGCCATAGGACATTGGTGTCGGCCTGGGATTCAATCCTACAACCCTTGAGAATCAAGTGAATGATCAACCAGTTTATTTCCATTTTGAAAAGTTTGCATAATTTGTTTTGGACCTTCACTTTTCTTGTACTATACAGAGCTACTTTCCAGTATGGGCTGTTGTCACAGAGTCAGCAATCCACTATTACATACTACAAGACCGTCAACTGTCATCTAGTCAAAGAAGCCCTTCAGCATAGGTTTCCAGGCAGAAGTAATCAGAGCAATACACATCAGAAGCCTTGATAAGTAGGCTGTACATCATCATTGATGATAATAATGATTAGGTACCTTATCAAAAGTCGGAGCCAATTTGGAATGCAGCCTTTAGCGTCTCTCCCCCTCAGCATCTTTTTCCCCGCCGATCATCCCATTCCTCCATAGACAAAACAAGGGGGGATCGGGAAAGCCGATGTAAAAGAATGTTCGGGGAGAAGACGATCAAATACGCAGATGAGACTTTTGATAAGCGGCCTAATACCAATAATTGTTACATTTAATACTATGATTCTTAATACTTTACATGTCATTATCGGTTATTGCCCATTCATTGGACTCTGTTGACTCTGTTGTAACGCCTTTATATGTATATGTTGTACAACACAGTTGTATGACATGTGCCTCTGGCATCAGTTACTCCTTGTGAATTTTGTACACTAACTGAATACTGAAATTTGACCCCTGACCAAACACTGCCAAACCCTTAGCCTAACCTCCAACCCTTTTGCAACCCTGACCCAAACCTTGCATCTTTGATGAAATAATACCCAGTGTAATTATTGCCTTGGCATGCGTATAGCACATGCTCCAGTGATAATTGCTCCATTATCAAAATCCTACACTGTCCGAATTCTTACAGGTTACCCATGGTTTGCGAGATTCCTTGCTTTCAGCTGGTCAGGAGATTTATCCTCGACGAGTTAATTGTTAAATAAATGAAAAGCAAAAAAACTGTTTTTTTATCTTGGGTCAGCAGAGTAAAGTCACACAGTGCCTGCACACTTGTAAAACCAATGGGATTTTGTTTTAATGAGCTACAAGTGTACGAAGCAGTGTGATCGTTGTGCAGGGAGTGTTGGGGTAACAGCGGTCCCAGCAGAGTGTACCCATTACATTGCGTTCATTTCAAATATAAATTTTTACACTAAAATGTACCCTAAAATCGTGATTGGAATGTCACACTAGATCGTGGCACCTCTATAATGCCCATAATTTGTAGACCAGAAGAGGGTAAGGAGTTATATTTTTATATTAAAGATCTGTGTGGAGTAAAATTGGGTCTAGATTTCTCCTTTTACATTAAAAATCAGTGTTTTCCTAATTGAAGTGATATTATCCTTTTTCGTAAAACCAGCTTTGGATCAAAACTAGAAATGAGTGCAATGTATGAAAGTGTTTGTTGTTTTTCTTCTTCAAATCTTGGTTTTTGGTGTTTTAACTGATGTATGATGCAAATATGCATATTATAAGTGTATAGTTGGCTTTTGAAATAGCACTGTGATGCCCTGTTTTAGTTGCGTTGATTTTAAGCAAAAATTTTCATATATATATATATAGATCATATATATTTATATATGTATATGTAGAGACATGTTTAGACAAATGAAGAGAATATTTGTAGAAAAAAAGGAGAAAAATGAAATTATTACCACAAAAAAGTATACTAAAAGCAGTTACTATGAGCAGAGAAACAGGTGATTGGACATTTGAGGATGATAATTTGAAGGTTTGAAAGTTATAAATTTCAAACATTTTAATCACTCAGACACAAATTCACAACAATGATTTTCTTCGCGAGCAGACCTGAATTGTGTTGTTTTGAGAATGATTTGATTATCTTTCTCCATAGTTGTTGAACATATTTACTTATTTGATGGGGTATTTTGAAGGTAGCCCGTCCCTTTTGCAGACCTAATTCTAAATGTTCCCTGACTCTGTCATCATTTGAGAGAGGGAAAAGCTATATAACCTATCCCCGAAATTGACAAAGCGTGAAATAAGGTTTTAAGGAAATAATCTTCGATAATTTATCAGAGCTTACTTTTTTCATACAAAAAAAAAAAAAAATCTGAAGATTCGCAATTCGAGAATAGCTCCCTAAGCTGAAAGATAGCGCACAATGAAAGGATTCATGTTACAAGCGCTGCTATAATTTGTACGGTATGTGTGGTGGCCGTGAGCGAGCTAGCTAGCTGGCTGTGCTACATCTACGGTACTGCCGGTGAGCTGATCCGACTTGGCTTATTCAAGGTTAGTAGCCATATTTTCATTTTATATTGATAACTTAAGCGACGTATGACCGTAAGATTAAATAAACAGTATCAGAAGCGCATATCCTAAACTCATGCCAAGTTGTATGGATTTTCGTAGATTTTGCAAGAGGGACAGGCTACCTTTATAGCTTGTGATGAATGGTAGAACTGTGAACTAAGGTAGTTGGCTTCAAGCAGAATAACACATTTTCTTAGGAGTAGATTAGAAATCGAAACTGAAATTGAAGGATGAAATTTATAAATGTTCTGTTTTTTCACTCCTTTTATTTCAGTAATTCTAATAAAAGGTCAACATTTATTGTTAGGATACATGTTTTTCAACATGGTACAGGGCAAAATACAATCACATTACAAGAACACGATAAACATGAAATATTACAGTATACTTGTACGACAATTAACACTTTATTTGCTGTAGACCAAAACCTTGGATTGCCACATTGTGCGGAGTGAATGGTGCACACATGGTTCTCGCCAGTACATAACACCCATGGTTCCAGTACCATGCGTAAAGGGTTTCAGACAAGGAAGAACCATGTGTGAAATTGCTGCACCATGCGTGGCAACAAGGGTAAAAAAATATTGGAGTATATGTTCCTAACAATAATGATAAATGTCACAGATTGTTTTGCTTTTTGGCAATGTATTTTTACTTTTATGCCATTAGTAGACAACTCCTGCTTACCAAGAGGTATTTTTCATCCTTTTACTATAGCATATATTGCCGCCACACCTAACTTTAGGTGTTATTCCATAAAAATTACGAAACTTCCACGCTTTGCGCAAAGTGGGAACCGTGTGTGGATTTTTTTCTAGTGAGAACCCTGGGTGCACATATGCAATATGTGTGCCAAGAGACGGCTGTGGCACCCTGGTGTTTGTGCCATTAGTTGACTGCAACCACTAATGGGTTAAAAGCTGGTCTCAATTAGGAAAATCACGTAGTTTCATTTTAGCATGACTTCGTTAGGCTATTCACAGTTTTATTACCGCTAAACTTTTCGATAATATCCTTGATTGGTTTTTAATCACATTTTACTATCTAGTTTTTCATATTTTTCTGCTTTGTTGAAGTCACTCTGTTGTCGGTGTGAATTTCCTTTTTTTAAATGCTCTAGTAATCATGTACAGTTTGGGAAAACCATCACTCTTTTTTGTTTGTTTTTATTCATAAGTATAATACTCAGAGTACTAACATGCTGTCTTATTGTTAACACAAATCAAAACATGGCCTTGGTTGGCAAGCATGATTGCAGCATATATCAGTGTAAGAATCATATGTGAGCCTTTGCTTGTGTACTTTAAAGAACTTGTCATGTAGAGGAAGAAGAATTAAAAGGTCACAACAAGTATTCAGGATTGAAAACATTTTTATGACAATTTTACGACTTCAAATCCATTGAATGATATAATGGAATAGTAGTCCTTGTTTTCATTGAAGCATTTCAAATCTTTTTGATGTTCTACACTTAGTGCCGAAACTCAGTCATTGTCACACTGTAGAGAAATTTTCATGACATGTACATGTATACTACATGTGAGTTTACCCTTTAGGAAAAGTTGTAAATTTTTATGTAACCTCTGGTAAAGGTGTACTGAAAGCCCTAGTATTATACTAAGAGCACAATTTTTACGACTTCAAATCTATTGAATGATACAATGGAATAGTAATCCTTGTTTTCATTGAAGCATTTCAAATCTCTTTGATGTTCTACACTTAGTGCCGAAACTCAGTCATTGTCACACTGTAGAGAAATTTTCATGACATGTACATGTACGGTATGTAACACATGTGAGTTTACCCTTCAGGAAAAGTTGTAAATTTTTATGTAACCTCTGGTGAATGTGTACTGAAAGCCCAAGCCTTACTATGATAGAGTAGACATTCTATGACATGAGTATCGGTACAAAATATTTATTTCATAACAGCATTATGTAAAGTACTAAAGATACTGTTCAAATTAGGAGCAACAAAAGTGAGTACACCCCATATTTTCCCGGTGGATTATCAATGGGATTTGCAGTGTAATATGTAATCCTAAAGGGAAAAACAGTATTTTCTTATTTGAAAGCTGTTCAACACATTTCAAAATGACAGTGATCCCTAAGTTTGTGATTGGCAAAGAATGCCATTCTGTAAAAGTGACAGGTGTATAGGTTGGAGTTACAAGTACATAGCATGTCAAATCACCTTAACCCATTAAAGCCCTTTTTGTGGTCATTTTATAACACATGTAGCAGGTGGGGGGGGGGGGGGGGGGGTGTCAAATATTGCCCCCTTTAAAACATTGGAACGAGGATGATGATGATGATTCACAGCATTTGTATGGCACCGTATATCTGTTTAAAAACATTCAAAGGTGCAGACTCCTTCAGTAAAGTTAGCATTCAAATGTTTGATGAAAGATGTGAGTCTTGAGCAAAGCTTTGAAGTGGTCTGGGCTGTCAATTTCACGAAGGGTGGAATACGATGAAATCGAAGACATATACATGTAATGGTGATAATAGCAATGCTTATATAACGCTGGTATCCGCTAGGTATGGCACTCAACGTATTACACATCATGAAGATCATAGAGAAAATACGTATTGGAAAAATACACGTTGGAAAAATAATTTCTGAAAATGAGTACAAACATGAGTAAAGATAGAATGATCTTAAACTGAATTATATGTAAATCATAATGTTAGGAAATGCTAACAAATAAGATTCAAAGGAGTTCATTTAGAAATAGATGAAATTTGAGGGCAGCTTTGAAATCACTTTTTGACATTTATACAAAATTAACATTTATTGTGTGTGTTGTAGTATAGGGTGTACTCTCTTTTGTTGCTACTCTTTTGCATGATTATCCTTTAAGGCCGCCACACACGACACGCTTTTCTGGTGATGCGTCTCTTGCGTCTCATGCGTCTGAGTTGAGGCGTGCGATCCAAGCGCAGAATGTCCTTGCGACTGGCTTCAGACTAGCTTGCGCTTGAATTTCTTTGGTTGATGACGTCATTTTCAAGCGTAAGCTGAGCGCAGCGCAAGAAAAGCGTGTCGTGTGCAGCGACCTTTAGGCACTCTACTTGTAGAATGGAATAAACATTTTGCACCTACAAATGTATCAATTTAGAATATCAGCGTTATTTTCCCTTTTAAGTTTGTAATTTTAATTTTACTTACTAACAAAAAAAAAAGTTACATTGATATGTTCCAATTTTAGTTAAGGGTGTATTAATTTTTGTCGGATACTGAACTTTTTTTGCAAGGTCTGTTTATATAAAAATATGCAATATGCAGTTCTGTGAGTTATACACAGGGCTTGGAAGGTTGGGAATTTGTTTCAAAGGAATAAGTTTTGGTTCTTAAGACGTTGGCAAGGGTGCATTATGCGTGCATATACACAAGAACCCCAGTGTCCTTCCAAAGCCACAAGTGTGTCTAGTGATAAAATTGCCCATCTTTTGATTGAGAAAGGGATCATATCGATGTGGGAAATTGGTGTCTTCTGAATTTCTTCTACCTCCCGAAAATAACGATTGAAGTTGCCTCATCCTTCTTCCTTTTTTTTTTTTTTTTGGGGGGGGGGGGAATTATCATGCTGTACACATTTGTTTTGTTTTTAAAAGCATTTCTGAAGTATGACATAAACCACATTGGGCCAATCTCAGTCGGGTCCGTGACCAGACAGAATCTTGAAAAAATAGTCAGTTCAAGCCTGGTCTGTCTTTATTCATTTTGCAACCAAAGTCTCTCATTTGGATTTTCAAATAACAGTCTTGCCCCCAGCAGACAGAAGAGTAATTATTTCACTTTATATGATTATTCAGAAAGTGGTAGGAATATATTATGGGGTTTATAGAACTAATGTGAAGACCTAAATGTAGGAATTATTCTGCCCAAATAGGAATATATGTAGCAGCTTTAGTTATGGCTAGCTGTCATGAAATACACTGGGCAGGCTACTCCCTTCTTGAGGTTCCTTTTTATGCACCATTTACAAGAATTTTCTTTTCATAGATAGCCTTTACTTTGCCAGTTAACAAAGATCAAACATGTGTTACTAGCGGATCAGTATTAAACGTGTACAAATTTGGGATTATTAGTCTAAATCCTGCATTAAAGGGCAAGTCCACAATGATTTTCATCAAATTTTCACTGTTTTGTTTGTTCACATTTACTCTTTAGAATTGAAATGAACTCTCTTTGTAGACTTGCCCTTTAAGGAAAAAATATTTTAATTATCATTTGAATGCCATATTTATGGCAAGAGGCTTCTGAACTGAAATGTATTGTTTTGTGCATATTTTAAAAGAATGTATTTTAAAAACTAATTGATGGGTGAAATATTTACATTTGCATGATTATGTATTTTTGCTAATAAAGTATACTGTCAAACGAATCTAAGACCATGCTTAGTATTTTGGTTTATATGAGTGATTTTCATTTTATTTGCATTTGTTTTTTGCTGACTTGAGGAGAAATGGACACACCGGCCTAAATCCGTTTCTAGGAGGGTCGGGGATGATCGACATCTTCTGCCAAAATTTTTAGAGCAGACTCACTCATGAGTACACACACACCCTCACCCACCCGCACACCCACCCACACAGATATTCTCACATCCGATCTGTGGTTTTGGTAGGATTTCAAATAGAAATTTTACTACATAACTATAGTTTGTGATAGATTTATCAAAAATTTCAGCAACTGATTGATTTTAAAAGTGTTCTTACAAAAAGGGGAGGGGGATATTTGTACACGTCACCCCCCTCCCTAAAAATTGGGGATTTATATTTATGCCAATGAATGGAAGATCATTGGTGGGTCCAGGATTCTCTGACAAGAGATACAAAAGAAATGAAGAGAAAGCAACAAAAATGAGAGTGAGAGAGGGGCAAGTCCAAAATTTGCCTGACACACAAAATAAAATATATATTTTTAGGATCATTTTTGTCTCCAAATCTTCCACTGGCAAACAAATAGAAAGGTTCTCATATTTGGCTGTATGGGATGGGGCTTATTAGTATTGTTTAAAAAGTTTAGCAAGGGCTGAGGGAACACGACCCTTGTTCCCCCGCCCCCCGCGACCCCACCCCACTCTTCGTGACCCTTCACCATTGCCATTTGTATATTGAACTCTACAACAGCTGTGATTGTTAAAAGATAGACTGATGATCATTATGTAATTATTCTTTCATCTGTTATATAGTCTTGTAAAAAAAAAAAAACTAAAAAATATTTTTTTAAAAATAAGAACACCACCATGACCACAGTACAGTATATTCTCTTTCTACCGGTATAGAAGAAATGTTACGTTTCAAAATCTTTCACATGCTAACAAGCCAAAAGTTCTCAAATTTGGCGGGGGGGGGGGGCTAACTAGTGCTTTCAAAAAGTTAATCCAGAGCTTAATCTCTCCCCCCCCCCCCCCTCCTTTATTCGCCAGTAGATATTAAAGGAAACCAACACCCTTAAGTCAAGTAGTTTTTAAATCAAAGCTGTACGGAATAAAACAGATCAGCGAAAATTTTAACGAAATCGGAATAAGAAAGTTATGAATAAATTAAATTTCTTTATAACATTTTTCTTACACTACTCTAGCTATTGATAACATCATTTTGTGGACAACTCTCATTAGGTTTTGTACACACATTTTCATTTTGCTTAAGATTTGCACATTTTCTTAAGCCAAACTCAAGATTTATAGGCCTAATGCATGGTGTTTTCTCCACAACATTTGTGATGAGGACAATAAAAACATGTTTTCTTCAAGATGATAATTTATGTGAAATTCTGTGCGCAAAACATATTGATAGTTGTCCACAAATTTAATATCACCAAGAGCTATAGTAACATAAAAAAAAAAAATTCAAATAGGCATTAACATTCTTATTCTGTGTCCAATTTCGTTCAAATTTTCGCTGATCTGTTTTATTCTGTCATAGTTTTGATTTCAAAATTAATTAACTTGAGGGTGATGGTTTCCTTTAGTCATCTGCTTCACTCAACAGCTCAAAGCGCTATGGTTGCTATGAAGATGGAATATGTGATCACCCTTCCATCTGACATTTACACCAGGGCCCTGTTTCATAAAACTTGTTATCAATAACAAGTTACAATAACTGTTATAAGCTACTGAAATTCTCGCATCTGATTGGCTGAGAGCGAATTTGTCACAGAAATATGGCAGCTGTTACTGAAAACAAGTTTTATGAAACGGCGCCCTGATGTGCGATAATCATCAGCTTATAGGTTGGTATTAGATAAAACTAAAATGATATATACATGTACATGGTACATCATCTCTTTTGGATGGACCCTTTTGAAAATTACGAAAGATTCAAGCCCTCTTTCAACTATCTGGTGAAGCTGACTTGGTTAAATCTAGGGTTATGGTATTTGGGTCAGTTAAAAAAAAGTTCCGCGGGGCCCCTTCATTCCGCGACTCAACCAGACCGTGCATATAGTAGGTCTATTGTCCTCTTTCTCTTTGTCTATCTGTCTGTAGATCTCCCCCCCCCCCCCTCCCTCCCTCCCTCTCTCTCTCTCTCTCTCTCTCTCTCTCTCTCTCTCTCCTCTCTCTCTCTCTCTCTCTCTCTCTCTACGTCTCTCTTGTAAACGTCTAGATTTAGCTATAACTGATATTGTCAAACACAATAATCACGCACCGTGTGCTCTAATTGCCTGTTTGCTTGTTGATTTAATCTTATTGTAATGATTTTTGTGTTTATTTTTTATTATATTGAAATATTTCACGTTCTTTACACATGCACTTTTCCCACAACAGGGGCACTCTAATACAGTATGCCCTATACACCGCATGCTTAAAGGGTCCGACTTATTCCTCTAAATATCTTTTCAGTTTCTATTATATATTTTCATTTACAGGCGACAATAAATATCGTATGCATGGAAATATTTATCCCGCTGATTTTTTGTGTATTGTTTATGACTTGTATGGTATTTATTTTCGTGTGTGTGTGTGTGTGTGTTTTAAGCAAACAACTTTGTACACTGTAAATTTCTTTTGTGTTTTAATGCAAAAGACCTGTGAACATTATCTAATCTTATCCTATCTTTTATTATCTTATTTTATCTTATCTTATCTTATCTTATCTTATCTTATCTTATCTTAAAACAGAGGAGGCGCTGTGGCTCAGTGGTAGAGCAGTGCATGGTCTCGTAACCGGAAGTACCCGGATTCGAAACCAAATGGATGCGCTAATGCCCTTTGGTAAGGTATTGACTATTGATCCTCATTACCAAGTCCTTCGGAGGGGACTTAAAGCCGTCGGTCCCCTGGTTACTTACTAACAAGCATACAGACGCTTTCTCAGCAGTCAGGTAGTGGCTGCGGATATCCAGAAGGAAATGACACGTAGTCCCTGCTGAAAGGACCATAATATACAAACATACAGCATACATGAACAAGGGCATATGAATTTCAAATTATATTTATCAATTCATGAGAACGATCTTGAAATAGCCTTTGAATAGAAAACATGAAACAAGCAAGCAGGGGGGGGGGGGGGTAAAGATCAACAGAAAGGAATGAAAAAATTAAGAACGTGATAAGATAGGAATAACATAAGGATAGTGCTCTGAGAAAATACTAATTGAGGAGTAAAAGGAAACAAGTAGGCCTATATAGCTAATCAATCGGAGAGTTACCGAAATGATTCATAAGCGCAAAAATACATTTTATGGATAATTACGGAAATCTGTCTTGAAAGGTGAGGGGGACACACTGAAAATTTTCTCAGTTATTACCGACGGACCACACCTAAGATATTTCGATATGATGACCGTATGCAACTGATAGCCTTTTTACCATGACTACAGCTTGAACCAGACAAAATAATACAACAATATTGATATAGTACGTTCTTGATCCATATTAGTATCGTATGAATCATAATTGCTTTGGACTTTCCATCATATACAGACAATGTAGCAGGAATTACTTTTACAGGAACAAAGGTAAACAAGAGGGGGATGTATCAGGCCCCTTGGAGCCGGGGGTGCTGGGGGTACTGCAGCACCCCTTGATTTTCATGAGGGGTAACATAGTACCCATCAGACATGTCAGAATAAGTTATTTTCCCATCCCATTTTTATCTTCTTCATATTATGATTTTCTTTATAAATAGAAATAAAAGGTTTTCGGGCAGCAAGCACTCTTATTCCAGATGCGAGATGCTCGATTATCATAATATGTGGACAGCAAGGTATCTGACTTTCCTGGAATTCTGCAGGAAGATGTACATAAAGTCATCAAGTGTATTTCCGTGACAAATTTGAGCTTTTGTCGGTTTATAGCTCGCTTTGCTCGCTTGTGGAAACAAAATGGTTTAGGACAGCAAGCTAAGTGCCCAAATAGCGTAATCATTCGGCAGATAGGTGATCGAATATATAATTAAGATATCTTATAGAGGATTATGCAGTGTATCAAAGAATTACTTGTACACTGCACTTTAACCAGACTATGAAAAGAGAAGGTGAAGTATGCTAGAAGTAAAACACTCCTTAATTAGTTATCATAAAATCTACTGAACTGTATATCATATTAAAGAGAAACAAATAGCTTTTGAATTGCATGTAGTTACAAATTGTGATCATTCATGCATGAATAGTTATGATCCATTATGCATACTAATACCTAATTTCTGACATTTCTGTAATCATTGAAGCATAACTAGTAATGCTTGAGTGATCATGGCATATTTCTTAGATGATATCCTTTAATTTGATATACGGTTCTAGGCATTTCAGTTGGTTTTGTTCATTTTGACATGAACTGAAATATAAATTATTAATCCAATTGCAACCCTGTACAAAAGTCATTAGGCAACAGTAGCAAGAAATTCATTCACTTATAAATGTTTTCAAAATGAGTAATACATATAGAAATACTAAGAATTGTATATCAGATTGAAGGATACCATGTTATCTATCAGGAAAATGAATGATCACGCCATGATCATCAAGGATCACGAGTTATGTTTCAGTGATTACAGAAAGGTCTGAATAATTATAAGCATTATTGCGTGTAATGAGTCATAATCATTCATGCATGACTGATCACGATTTGTAACTACATGCAAATCAAAGGCTATACTTTTCTCTTTAATTTGATATATAATTCAGTATTTTTTATGATAATAATCTAGGAATTTTTGACTTCAAGCATGGTTCATCTTCTCCTTTTATCGTGTGATTTATGTGCAGTGTACAAGTAATTCTTTGATACACTCTTTATCGTATTTTGATGATGACCATGAAAAGGAGGGGATTTTTCTAGCTCGCTCTCTCGCTCGTAGTTTAGATACAGGATGATTGGGAAAGCAAACGCATTCGGCAAGCGAGGTGACTAAAGTTAGATATCTTACAGGCCCGTAGTGCATTTTTAAGGCGAATTATGCACTTCTACCCATAGAAAGTGTATATTTTTCCTCGCTTGCTGCGCTTGCTCTTATATTTAGATGCAGGACGGTTTCAGAAAAGCAAAAAATTCGGCAAAAGAAGTGACCGCATGCACAAGGTCATTATGACTGTAGTGTATTTTGATGACGAAATAATACTTCTGTCATTAAAAGAATGTGGTTTTCCTTGCCCGCCTTGCTCGCTTGTATTAACCACTGTTAACAGGGTGGTTTCATGGGACAGCAAACAACTGGACCAGCGAGGTGCCAAAATAAAGTCACATTTGGCAACAAGGTGATCCTATCATATAGGCTCACAGTGTATTCTGATGACAAAATAACACTTCTTTCATTACAAGGGTGGCTATTTTGGCTAGCTCTCTTCGCTTCAGATATCTTATAGACTTATAGACCAATTCTGTTTGGGAGCTGTTTTTTGTGGTAATTTCTAACTGGGGGGCTTCAAGTATGCCTAACAAAAGATTATTTATGCACTGACATAGCAACGCACCTGGCTCATTGCACAACCCATTGAATCAGTTTTTGTTCTTCTTTAGAAGCCCCCCAGTTATGGCCGACATGAGTGACAGTGTTTTGAAACCGGATTCATCTATACATGTACAGCGTATTTTCACGACAAAAATGATACTTCTACCAAGGAGTTTCAAGAGCTGGAGTCACATCTACTCATTCCTTTTGAAGTGACGTTCGATGCCGCCAGCAAAAAATATGTCAGGCATGTGCTTAACTCGATCTTCCTTGCAGATACGTAGACAAAAGTTTCTGCCTGGCTGCAAACTTACGGGCCTTTTTCAAAGGGAAATATGCTTTTGTAATGATAATCACTTTTCGCTGCCACTCGTCTGATAGATATAAGCATTACACAGTGCTTACGTTTACAGGAGGCAGGCGAAAGGAAATGGTGCAAAATTTCCTGAAATATGAATCAAAATTACTCGACTGGGCATGTGTGGGCACTAATCTGACATATAACATCATAAATAACTGTACTTCAACAAATTCACTTTTTATTTTCGTTTGCAGGAAGTAAACGGAAAAGTGTCAAATTGCGGATTTAGGGTTGTAAAATTTTACTCTTTTTCACAGATTAAAACTGCTATCATGCTACATACGCAAATTTCTGGACACAGATAGGCTTTTGTATTCATATTTTATCATCTCTTCAATTTTCTCTCTGTTAATTCAAATAAAAAGTGAAATATTAACAATATTTTATTTCTGACAAAAACCATTACTCAAGCTTCCCCATGATGTTGGCGGCATCGAACCTAATAATGATAATAATAATAATACAAACCATTTATTTGGCGCTTAATACGGGCGTTTCTAAGCGTACTGTTATCTGTCTATAATTTGATAAGGGAATGGAAATTAAATACCGATACAAAAAAAATTATACAAGAACCTTAAATAATTTAAAATAGGCATATAAATTAATGAATACCGAAAATCAAAGTTGGTGTGCACCCCCATTGACCGACCCACAACTGGGACATTCCAGAGAATTATTTATTGGAAAGGTAAGTTTTGAGCAGGGTCTTGAACTGATTCACGGAAGTGGCTCGATGTATATGGGCAGGTAGAGAATTCCAGAGTGAAGGGGCAATTGTAGAAAAAGCGCGATCGCCATATTTTGTGAAAGTGCGAGGTCCAGGAGTTAACTGCATTATAGAGGATGAACGGAGAGGTCTTGAGGAAGTACTGGAACGTAAAGAAATGAGATCTGTGAGATACTTGGGGGCTTGCCCATTCAGAATTTTGTATGTAAGGAGAAGAACTTTAACCTAGACATCAAAGGCAACAGCACACCTGTAGATTATATTGTGCAACCTTAGAAAGGGACAGCTGCTTGAAATAATTTGTTGGGACTCCAGCTTTTGTTGGAGGTGATTTGAATATGATATCGTAACTCATTTTTATGAAATTCATGCCTATTTTTTAAGTTAGGACTCAGATTTGCTCAATTTCCAACTTTCTCTACAAATCAAAACTTTGTACGGG
This sequence comes from Echinometra lucunter, assembly GCA_029962745.1. Lineage (NCBI taxonomy): Eukaryota > Metazoa > Echinodermata > Echinoidea > Camarodonta > Echinometridae > Echinometra > Echinometra lucunter. The sequence continues at coordinate 8,068,287 of CM057167.1, forward strand.
AGTCAATGGTTGTGTGAGAGAGTGTGCGCAAAATCTGAACCCTAACTTAAAAAATAAGCATGAATTTCATAAAAACGATTTATGATATCATATTCAAATTACCTCCAACAAAATTGTACACTATTCAGCTATAACCGATGTCAATTCCAGTATCATCTGAAGTGTAGATTTGGGTTTTACCGATAAAAATTGAGAAATGTTTTTTTAAACACCCATTATGATCCGTGCCTCTTATACTGAGTAGTGCGGGGGCACACAAATAAGGTCAACGTCCTCTAATGTCAGGGAGTGTTTCATAAACATGATGAAGCTATTTGTAAGTTACGCACGACTGGAACATGTTCTTGGGTGCTAATCAGATTCTCAATCATTAATGTAGCACAAGAACATATCATTAGTCGTGCGTAAAGTTATGCATAACTTACGAACAGCTTTATGAAACACCCCCCCCCCCCCGAATCGCAATTTTCCTACCATTGTGGTCTTGTTTACTGTATATACCCTGAGTTCAACGGGCATGACAAAAGATGATTCTGAAAAGATGAACTCTGAAAATTGGTCACACATGCGACCAAAATGAGTCCACTGAATCGATTCTTTGCGGTGTAATGTGAATTCTTTTTGTTTCGTCGATTGCCAGTTTGGTGTCTGTGTGACGGGGGTAATGTAAAAGTTCATAGCCTTGGGCGTTTGATTTGGTTAGCAATCTGCCTAATATCCTTCCATTGTATAGAAGATATTGTGTGGATGTTCTACCCATGATTTCGAACATTCCGCTCTGTTGGCTTTTAGCCATTGCACGCACTTTGTGATATAACCGAGTCCCCCGCTGTTTTATATCTTCTTTGTATTTATTCTATATCCTATCATATTTTGATCCGCTAAAGTATGCATAGAAGTCAAGGTAAGGCTACAAACGTACTTTTGATCATCCAAAGCATATCTTTGAAATTTTTAAAAAAATTTCAACTTTCGAAGAAACGACATTAGCCTATTCAGATCAATATCATGAACGTCAGTCGTCCTGTCGTCTGTTCTCTCTGGATTTTTTAATACAGTTTTTAGAGCCTCAATGACCTGTGACTACTGGATACTTTTTCTTTCTTCCTGTTAACTAAATAGTTTGACTGTTTAGAGGATTCCCAAGTTGATTGCATGAAGTCGTTAAAAATTAGCTACAGCGAATGACATCGGCAAAAAGTGCATGTATATACCACATACTGCTTAAATGGCTAAACTTTGTTGCTGTTGGGATTTTTGTAACTAATTCGCTGTCACTAATCGATTGCAAGAACTACAGACGGATAAAATGAACAAGAGAAGACCTTGTCCTCTTTATGATTTTGTTTCAAAGAAAAAATCTAAGGCTTTGAATGAAAGTCACACTTTCTTTTGATATGATTTGATTTGATTTGATTTGATTTGATTTGATGTGATCATTTTCTACCCAAACTCCTGTTACATGGATGCGAACTTTGTTGAAAGTTACAAACAAAATAGTATGATGCTAAGCATTTTCTTTTTCTATTATTCTAATTATCCAAAATGTTCTAAGTACTGCTTCATTCTGGTCTTCCGATATTAATCGACTTCAAACCAGACAAAATCCCTCTAACGCGGCACTGGGGATGATTTTGCTGCTTCTTTACGAAAATTCTGAGGTGAAATTTAAAGGAAGTCGTTGAAAGTATTCCGTCAGTGATGCGACTGTTTGCCACTTTGGACTGTTTCACCAGCTGAGTGCAGCTGGACATTTGACGCGGGAAAAGATATAGGAAGCGAGTGGGACCAACGATGGCCAACAAATGGTTTGTCCTACTCGGGCTTTTTCTTGTCATATTCATGGAAGTAGGCTCGTTGAAATCGTTCTCGGTTCTTCTTCAGCACATCATCTGTGATCTTCATGTGACGGCCAGTCAGTTAGGCACTTACATTGGACTCTCACACGGTTTAACCGCCAGTTCTGGTAAGCATTTGGTGCTGTGCCAAGGCAGCAATTGAGGGGGTCAGTGCAATGTAGTGCTAATCTACACTTTTGTGAAAAATGAATTGCATGCATTTAAATCATCCTGAATGACTGGTCTACAATCTATAAAAATGTCATTTTGAAATTCAACTGATAAGGTGGTCTATTAGTGTGGGCACCTTTTTGCCTCGAAAAAAATTACATCTCCTTAGCAAGAAAAAAGTGCATAGCCACACTTTTCAAGATGGCGACCCCATAGAAGCAGACAGTAGCATGTCTGAAAAAGAGACAAATGAGGGGAGTGGGGCAGAGTTTTCATCAGAACAAATCAGTGTTTCTGATTCTTCATGTGACCCTAAACTTTTCTGAATGCTTTGAAAGTGGAGACGAGTTAAGCATTGAAAAGAATTAAAGCATTTAGTGAGGCGTTTTAAGTTATTTTAATACTGTTGGGGTAAGCACTATTTTCATGCTTAATCTATTAATCATGACATTTTTGGCCAGTTTTTAATTTTGCTCAGACTTGGGGGGAAAATACTACAATCATTGACTTGACTTTAAAAACAGTTTGGCATTGTATTTCATGATCACAAAACGAAAAGTGGTGATTCATATATAATAACATAAATTGACATTTATGTAGTCTTCATTAACATCTAAAAGTTCAATGTGTGGGTTATAGCCCTTTATTCATGCTGATTTTTGCAGCATTGATCTTTTTATAAGAGGCCTACGTGTATTATACATGTATACTATACTGTATATTGTGTCCAAGGGCACCCTCGATCCAAGCTTATGCTTTTAGAGGCGTGTCCTCCAATTATTTATGTAACCACGATGAATGTATATTTTTGTCATATTTTGTACAAAAAAAATACATGTATGTCACTGTCTAGTTGTTTTATTATCTTGTTTATCATTTGAATAATTGGAAATAAATGTGTTCAAACCACTACCAGATAAAACAAACAAATCACCATCGGTGGATAAATGCAGAAAAAGCAATTTTGTATTATGTTTATTTCAAGAATAAATTTACAAAAACTATCTTGATTAGTAAGGCAAAACCTGAAAGATCTATGTGTCTAACGTAGCTTTAAAAGATGAAAACAAAAACTGAAATTCGTAAATAAATGAAAAAGAATATTTTTTTCATATGATTTTGAATATATTTGCATAAGTTATCATATTAATGAATTTTACAGTCTTGTGTAAAAGTTTGAAATCCCCAACTAGCCTTATCATAATAAGAGGAAGCATTTTGACCATGTTGACATTGTTTGGACGGAGGACGATATCGGGGTCATACAGGCCGGATGAGCACCGTGGTATATTGCATTGGCGAAGGCTCTGGCCTCTCATTATGACAGGGCCAGAGTTCGAGCTTTGCTCAGTACCTCCATCTTTGAACAAAATGCTTTGCCCGCAATGGGTGATTTCAAGTTCGGTGTTGGTGCTGGTGTTGGTGTTAGAAGCACAATTTTGATTGCTTTCCATAGTTCTAACACCTAATCTGAGTTTACAAAAGTGGTTCAAATGACATTATTGACTGCTCAACTCCAAGTGACAGTTATCCCAAGACCAGTTTCATTTTTAATTTGGAACTGCTTTGATGTATAAATCAGCCTAACACTAACACCAAAAGGTCAACACCAAACTTGAAATCACCCATTATGTCCCTCTCCATCACGGTGTAAATAGGTACCCGCCCAGCAATGCTCGGGAAATGATCATTACAGGGCCGCAGGAAGAGATGCATTAGCAGTAGTATGTAGCTACGGCAGGGGTAAAATAAAACGCAAGTATTACTTAACCAAATAAACTGTGCACACAAAGAAAAATGAATTAGTTCCCCCTTAAGGGCAATTATTTTTTCAACAGGGAGGAGCTGAAAAAAAATCTAGTCATGTGTGCGTGTATCTAAACTTCCCAGCTACCCTTCAGGAATTTGTGAATAAAATTTCGCTTCTATAAACGTTGTTTTCGATTTGGCTTTCTGTTCATTCATGCAGTTTTACTCTGATGAGTGCATGTCGAAATTTCTTCAGTATGTCCGTGTTCAGTGCTATTTTCTGAATAAAATTTGATCTTTCCAATGTGCAGGTGTCGTAGCCAACGCCCTTCTGCGGAAGATTTCTCCAAGGCGAATGGTGATGGTGGGCGGGTTCGTCGGTGCGGTGGCCCTCATCCTGTGTTTCTTTGTGAATTCGCACATACAACTAGCCTTATGCCTCGTTATGTCGGGTAAAATCATCTTCAGTTTCATTTTCTTAACCCTTTACTTGCCACAAGCGAGGAATATGATCGTAATATATAAGCATTTTAACACTTTATGTTTTAAGTAATTTCACATCTAAACAGTTCAATTCGATAGTTATGTTTCTTGAATTTAAAAGAGATCTTTTGGAAAATGTGAAATACCTCAAAAAGAAAAAAACTACTTAAAATTTCAGAGGAAAAGTATGCAAGATTAACGAAATTTTGAAGAAGATTTAGTGTACAAAGTTTGAAGACATGTATTATCTTATATGTTTCACGAATCTGTTCTGTTATGTAAACAACAAAACAACCAAAAAAAGTTATGTAAACTATGTAATATTATTGAGTTGTTTTATAATAATATAATAAATTCCTCGTCCGGGGAAAAGAAAATAAGTATTTGAACAAATATGATTGGACACAATACCAAATCTAGAAGTGCAATCCAGAGATGAGACTAGAGGACATGGTAGCAAATTGTTTATTCCCAGGACCAAAACACAGTGATACAAAAACTCTTTTTATGTAAAAATAAAAAACATGAAATGTCTTCATAATGAAGACTATTAAGACTATTCTATGTTGTACATACAGCAGCACAATATATATTTCTTCACTAATCCACTTTTTATGAGGATACGAATTAATTTGTAGATATATATATATATATATATATATATATATGTGTGTGTGTGTGGGTGTGTGTGTGTGTGTGTGTGTGTGTGTGTATTCATTTTTCTATTTGGTTTTGTTGCTGTAATCTTATTTTCATTGATGACTGTTATTGAATACTTTGTTACCAAACAGGGCTTCAAGGAAGACCACCATTATTGGTGAAATGTGCAACCATGTATCAGAAATAAAGAAATAGATAGATAGATAGATAAATAAATAAATAAATAAATAAATAAATAAATAAATGAATAAATAAATTTTAAAAATGAAGATGTTACTGCCCCTAGTGTACACAGTTTTGAATCTGCTTTAGGTAGATGCTGCACTCTTATTTCCACGGTGTCAAATTGACTTGGAAACGGCGTCAGCTGGGAGTCAACTCTATTCCGAGTTGAAGTGAATCGGATTCCGAATTAATTTGACTCGGAATGGTGTAGCATTAGCTGAGAATCGACTCAATTCCGAGTCAAAGTAACTAGGAAAACGAGTCACTTTAACTCGGAATATAGTTGACTCCCAGCTGACGCCGTTTCCGAGTCAATTTGACACCGTGGAAATAAGAGTGTGGAAGAATGAGCCTATAAAATACGACTATGAATGCGTGTACCTGGAAGCGAGCCGGCCACCTTTAAGAGGATCTAGAACTGATTACAGAGGCATTATATGTCTGCCTGCATTCAGAATCTTCCCTGTGTATCCTTAGGTAATAATTGAAAATTGGACTAAGCAAGTGAAATATGGATAGGGCCTACAACGGCTAAAAATCACTTTCCGAGATCTCGAGGAACTGCTAATCACATTAATTTCTTTACTATGTCCCTACCCTGGAAACTTTGAAAGGAGTGGACGATATTTTGTTCGAAATCTCACTTCCAAAAGATTATGTGTCCAAAAGAAAACGCAGGAAATGAATTGCAGTTTCTAACAAAACTGTCATCAAAGAAGTATTAATTTTTATACATCACTTTAGACATTATTCCTGTCACATAATTTGTGACAGACGCAAAAGAAATGCACAAAACGCATTCTATGAAATACTGGAATGCACGCATTTCAAATATCTGCACTTGAAATATGTCCGTGCTGGCGGTTGTTCAGCAAGCTTTTACTATGTTGTTTACATTTGGTCGCTCTGAACTATATTACAACTTTTGTAAACAGTTCACAACGATATTCATAAACCCTTTTGGGGGGAAATGGAGCTTCACCATCTTTACCTGTTTACTGTGAGTATTCCCGATAAGTTTGGTCTCAAAACTACATACAAGACCGATATCATCTGATCATGGAATCTCTGAGGAAATTCAGGACAAATTATTTTTCTTCTAAAACTCAAATCTCAAAAACATGCCCGCAACCGTGACCTCCGTAGATCACAAGATACCTTGCTACTGCAGATCCCTTCATATAAAACAAAAGAAACACTGGGTGATAGAGCATTTGCTTGTGTAGCCCCTAAACTTTGGAATTCCTGACCACAAGAAATCAGAAAATCACCATCTTTAAATATCTTTAAATCGAAGCTCAAAACACTTTTTTTACACACATGTAACCGTCCATAGACATGATAGACTAGTGATTTTTAAGCACAACAGGAGCTCTTGCAGCGCAGCAGAATATATTTGTATATTTTTTGCGCTTTATAAATGTTACATTATTATTATTATTATTATTGTTATTATTATTATTATCATTATTATTATTATTATTATTATTATCATTATTATTATTATCATTATTATTATTATCATTATTATTATTATTATTATTATTATTATTATTATTATTATTATTATTATTATCATTATTACTACTACTACTACTACTACTACTACTACTACTACTACTACTACTACTACTACTACTATTATCATTGATTGATAGGTTGTGGCTATGGTATGATCTTGCTTCCATCTCAAGTATCAGCCATCTCTGCCTTCAACACCAACTACTCCTTAGCTCTTAGTATCGGTCTCATGGGAGGAGGGGTCGGTATGATGTTTCTTCCATTCATCACCGAGTTCTTCGTCACGACGTACGATTGGCGTGGCGCCATACTTCTTCTTGGCGGGCTCAACCTCAATGTCGTTGTTGCTGGTGCTATCTTTCAGTCAACCCTTGTCCAAAGAAAATCGGACACCGGAGAAAACGACGACGAGAAACCACTGATTAATGTCCCTGCTCTCAGAAATTCAAAGCAAGATCAGTTGTGCACTCTCAAAAACTGTTACAATGAGCCAGCTTGTTCTAAGATGAGAGCAGTATTGGTTTTGAAGTTATCAGAAATTGCCAAGACTTGCATTCGACAAACGGGATTTAATATTGTCGCGGCATACCCCGTCTTGACCTATTGCTTGCTTGCGGGTTTAACCCATGGAATCACCTACACAGGGTGGACAGTCTTTGTCGTGCCAAATGCATTGAATAAGGGCATTGCGGAGCAAAATGCTGTCATGCTGACATTTGCCTCTGGGATAGGCAATATCGTTGGACGAGCCAGCCCTGGACTCCTGGAGAAAGTTTTCGGGAAGACCATAGCCTCCAGGGGACTTTTCATCTGCTTTAGCTTGTCGAACTCGATGCCGCTGTTCTTGAACACGTTCGCTGCTTCCTATCCAGTCCTTGTCACCTTCGCTGTCGTCAATGGCCTGTCGATCGGGTCAAAGACGGTCCTGAAGACAATGATCTCCGTCGATGTCGTACCCAAATCGTGTGTGTCGACGGCGGTTGCGTTTGCGGTGTTGAGTCAAGGGCTCGGAGAATTAATCGGAGGTTTTCTGACAGGTAAGATGACTGGTGAACATTTTGTATGCAATATTTTTATAGTTACTTGAACATTATGAATGGGGGCGCTATATTCCGTATTAAGTCAGAGCCACTGATCTGTATGAAAAGAATCTGGATATCTCATTGTCTATTACGCACCGTACAAACACTTGAAGCCGTCGCACAGGTGAAAACGGCCATCTTACCACTCTAAACCTCTATGACTTTGCAGTAAAAATTATACTTATTAATTTTAATCGTGATTATGGGCGAAATAATGGTCCGAAGCCTTCTATTTGACGATTTATGCAGTTAAGAGCTGAAAATTCCAGCATTTTGCGTCGAATTTAGCCTATTTTATAGGGGTGGATTTATACACAACAAATGAAGAATGCGTTCGTAGAGTGGTACTTTGGAGTGGTAATGTGACGGTGGGGAGGCTTCACAAATCTCAGCCAATGAGATATCCACATTCTTATCATGCAGATCAGTGGTCAGAATCCTTGCTCTGCATTAAATAAAAAGAGGAAAGTCTATATCTTGTCAGTGGCCTGTCGGCCGTGTCAACGCGGCGGTCTGAAAACAATGATCTTCGTCGACGTTGTACCGAATCGGGTCTATTATTATAGGAGTTAAGAGTGGGAATGAACCCCCCCCCCTTTTTTTTTTTAAATACAGACACATTAGTTTACATACGCTATGCCAATAACGACAGCCCAAAGGCTAGTAAGAAAATATCTACTTAAAATTATCTTGCTTTTTTCAATTTTTAAAGCCTTGGGTGAATAATATTTTTTCAGGTATAAGTTGTTTCTCAGGTGATTTTTATTTCAACGCCATGAAACAAAATCGTGGCTCCTTATGCGGTACATGACTTGTAATGTGCTTGTGATAATTACGATTTCAGAAATTTAGATGGCAGTGATCCAGTCATCGTGTTGAGCTTAACAGTTTAAAGTACAATTTCAAAATGAATATTCTGACTCGTGAACTGAACGTTTATATAGATATAGATGCTCGTTTATATACATATAGACGCTCGTTTCCAATATATGACATAGATTTTTGCTTGTTTTGCTCAATATCTTGTATATAATACATATACCTCTGAAAATCAAATGACAATGCAAAACTTTGCTGGAATTTGATCATTAGTACCTCTCACCTTCGGGCTCACCTTCTGCGTTTTAGAAAATCTAAACATTTCACTAAAACTTTGTTGTTGCTGTTTTTCCTACTCAGGTTATATCTACGATAAGACACAGTCTTTTGACACCGGTAACATCGTTCTCGGGGCTTTCGAAATTTTCAGCGTCATCGTCATCATGTTGAGCTTCCTGCACGAAAAATTGAGCAAGCCAGAATTGTCCAAAGTTTGATCTGATCAGTAGCCCGGTCGGCTCCCATATTGTCCGTAGTATTTTCATGCCTCCTCCTATCGAAGGTGGTGTCGGAGGCATTATCTTGTCGGGTAGTCCGTGCCGCTTTTTCGTTGACGGAGATCTGAAGAATTGAAGTTTGATGTATGATCTTCAAACTTGGTGCTGGTATGCATCACCACAGGAAGGCGATCTGGTTAGGGTACGGAGGTCAAAGGTAAAAAGGTCACAGATTTCAATTCCGAAATTTCAGGTTTTTGCCTTGTTAACGCGATATCTCAAGAACCATTTGAAATATGAACTTCAAACGTTAATGCTGGTAGATATTTCAACTATTTGTTTTTGCATGGCTATTGGGAGACAAAGTAATTTAGACATTGGGGTTGTTATAGCAAAGGTTGAAGGTCAAAGAGATCTGCTGACATTGTTTATTCTGGTTGTCGGAATAATTCAAGAACATTTTGAGTCATGACGTTAACTGAATATTTTGCACTTTGTAGTTGTAAGATTGTTTATTTTGCAATTATATGTATTTATGTATATTTTATTTTAAACCGCTTGGGGCTTATGGGGAAAGGCACGGTGTATGTAATAACAATAATTCGCACTAATACTTTTTCTGCCTTTTTTTTTTTCTTTACAATGTGAGACCGATAATTGCTCATCAGGGACGTAGAAAGAAAGTTGCTAAAATCATCTTCAAGATACCATCGGCGTTGTTATGAACCGACAAATCCGTCTATTCGGAGTAAAAATGTCGAAAATTCATTTTCCCCTCTCGTTAGATAATTTAAAAAGAGATTTATTTATATAGTTACAAAATTTTATCATGTAATTTAGAGCAAAAGTAAATATACCGTTTTAAAAACCCCACAGCTCACTGAGAGATTCTTTAGAACGGTCGAATTTGACTAAAAAATTGATGGATTCGTATCAAAACGCCGTCTATATTCGTGCTTTTTTAAATGTACAAGATGTACTTTAGAATATTTTTTCATGTAATAATCTTCTTCTTAAGTTTCTTCTACTTCATCTTCTTCATCTCCTTCTACTTCTTCCTCTTATTATTATTACTGTTATTATTATTATTACCACCATCGTAGTCGTCATTTGTAATTATGTACACATGTACTCGACTTTTAGTCAAAATTGTCATAACTTTGTACATAGTAGGTGCAGTTCGTTTGCTTCTTCAGCTTTAAAATATACATAATCAAATTGAATACATAGCAGTGTTTATAAGAGAAGTATAGTAATTGCCTGTTTAGTGCTCATATTTATCAGTGCCAGGTAATAAAGAAGAGCTGTATATATTCAATTCAGCAATATATACACCCATTGCATCATGTTTTAGTCTTATGTTCGAAAAAAATCTATAGAAAATGAAATTCCGTTCTATAATGCTAGGTTCCCACTGTCGTGCGGCTTGTCACGAACGCCAAGATTGGCCATTCGTAGCTGATCGTGGAACTTTCACGTTTAGGGCAGCGTTACCCTTTCTCATCTTGCCTCTAGTACCCACGGGTGGCATTTCTCGAAGGCTCCAAATCGTTACAGATCACGGGAGATCGTGCGATACCAATAGAGCGTAATGCGTTTGTCTTTTCCAAGGTTGATTCCCATAACCACGATATCAAGTACGATTAGATGTGATCTGTAGTGTTTCGATACGATCTGATGCGATGATTATGTTCGACAATTAATCGTACTGACCGCAGATTTTTTTGAACCGTCCAAAATTTTTCTACGATCAACATGATTGCCACGATTGACCTCAAGATCTGATGAGATCTGATACGATCACCACGATTACTCCACGATTAAGACCGCGATTTCAATCGCGGCGCGAATCGTGATAGTGGGAACATAACATAAAATAAATCAATTCGTTTCAGTTGCTAATTATAATGCGACCATGCTGAAGTACATTTGCAAAACCATCTGATGGCAGGTAGCTTCCAGCTACGGCATGTACGTGATCGATCCCTTGAGTAGCACATCGGCAAGGATTTGTTAGAGGCGGGCCGCGGGTCTGATATTTCACAAGACAAAGGGACACTGCCTTTGCAAAATAAAACCTGATAAGCTAGAAGCTAGTCAGAATTGCTCTTCAGGGTTAGCAATTGGAAAAGGGATGGGTAATTATTATTTTTGTTTTGGATGTGTAGATTATGGCGAGTCGATTGGGTGTAGACGAGGGAGAGAGCCCCCCCCCCCCCCCATCACCACTACTACCTAGAGTGAATGCAACCTCTTCTACATGTGATTTCATAGATGAGAGCACTCTTTCCGACATAGGGACGTATTAAGACTATAATTAGTGGAGTTGCATTCCCGCAGAGCATAGAATGTTCTTATGAAATCTATTATGAAGTTGCCTATGGCGGCATGGTTAATCATAATGATGTTCGCCAATAAACCATCTGGTCCTATATTGAGACAACCCAGGATATCTAGTCATTAGTCTTGTGTTTCATGTATACTAGTTTTCTCAGGGTTCGTTCACAGCTTTTTCCCCATGCCAGGATCAGCGTTTTGCTACGCGTTTTACTCAAAACGCGGTGTGCCGTGCCGAGTTCTTTGTTTCACCAAATCACGATTGCAAAATGAATAGCTACAAAATTCACAAAAGAGGGGAGAGTCAAAACTCGGTTTGCTGAGAAAAAATGGATATAAGCAGGGTATCGTGAGACAGCATTTCAAGACTTAAAACGATGATTCTAGCTTTGCAATAGAGCTATAAATGCACCCTAAAAAAAAACAGCGGACTCAGCAGTATTTGTTGGTATGGTCGTAAGTTTTATTTAGGGGCTGCTCAGAACAAAAGAAACCAATGATTTATATCATGCATACTGTTATGCATCAAGTTTGCAAGGTACGTTCTTATACCTTTTCTCATTTCTATGCAATTTCTCTTAAAGACACTTAATCGTGGGCTTCCATGGGGAATTTGACACCATGGGTGCTTACCCAGTAACAGGTGTTGTCCATCACCATGAGTTTTATGACCAACAGACCTTATGTAATGCTCTGTATATTCCACCCTTTGCCCCATTTGGCAAAGTCATTATCTCACTTTCCCTGGCCCGACAATGCCCGAAGCAGGCCGAAGAATGTTTATGGTGGGACAGCTTGTTTTGCTGTGCTCCAGAAATTTAACTTCATTACAGGTATTTCCAGTGCTTTTCACAAAGTCTAGTGTCAGCAAATTATGATCCACTCCCCAGAAAGCACACGACTGAATGTCTTTAATGTATCTGAATATGTATCAAATGCCATGAATCGAATGTAACACATCACATTGATGGTATTAATATGAATATGTATGCTCTGTTTCACAGTGTTCATATAGAAATCAAATCACTTATCAATTATCAATTATCAGTGCTACATAATTTATTATATATATATATATGTAATTGTGATCAATCTCACTTATGTACGTTTGCGGTTCTCCGTCATATTATATGTGTGCAACGAACCATGCAAACTTATATCATGCTTTTTTCAATTTCTAGTGCACTATGACTGTGAATTTTAAGTTGTTTGACTTTACAGAAAATTGTTGCATTTTTAAAACTTTTACTTTGGCACTTTGGAACAGATAAATCCATGTGTTCACTCATATCGCGTTCACCTACCAGACTGAAAGACAATTTAGTTTCCTTATTAAGAAATTGATATATATAATAAAAATCAAATTTGGAGGCATCAGTTTAGTCACCCTTGTGTTTACACTAGATGTCATTTAGATTTGAACTTAACAGAAGTTTCTAATAATTTTTTGCCATTTCTTTTTCCTCTTTTAGCAGGGGTTGGGGTGGAAAGAGATAAAGAGAGCGGAGGCTCAGTTATGCAATTTCAACCAAGTCTTGCATTGTCCTGATTGGTATGATTGTGTAAGTTTCATCCTTTGCTCCCGTGTTGTATGGAAGGGCATTTACATATGAATGGCAAACTGTCCATTTTTGCAATTTTCACTTCTGTATCTTGGAAGAGAAAAACGATTGTGTTCACTCATGCGTAAAGTTTCTCTTTGTGTTCACCTACCAGAGTAAAAGACCATTAAATTTCCTTTTATTTGATATAAATCTAATGAGTTTTATATTTTAAAAATCTGAACATGAAAAAGTGTTTACTTTCTTTTCTTTGTTGAGTGTATATACATATACATGTATAATTATCTTCAGGGATATAAACTGAAATAAGTTCATGTAAGAAGTTCAAGTAAGTAAGTTTATATCCCTGAAGAAGGGGGAGGCCGCCGAAAATTCGGATAGAATGAATTCATGTTGGCAATTAATGCATTAGGCTTACTATGTGTTCTATTTGTTTGTATATAATTATACATGTATTTATACATCTTCGATTCGAAGACCTTTACGTCATCAATTACTCAACCAACAGGTGTACAGCGATGTACAGCAGTTATCCAGTAAGGCTGCCATTTAATCATGTTAATCAACTGTGTATTGTCCATTCCCCTTGACCAGCTACATGTAGGACCATTGATTAAACCGAATTCATGACATACCTTGCATTTTCGAATCGCATGATGTTCTGATGTTCTAGTAGAATAATTTCAGACTGATGATCAGATGATGGAGTAAGACGACCTCGAAACAAGTACCCTTCACGAATATGTGTTCTCCGTTGCCTTTATTTTTGTTATGACGATCATTATGGAATATTCGATTCGATTATATCGTTGCCGAAGGATTAAATCGATGAGAATCTTTCATTTTCGACGATGACTTTGTCATTGCCAGTCGTATGCGAGACGGATTTTTAGACTTATCAAATTGAGTTTGTCGACTCTGACCTGAAACGAAAAGAGGCGTGTGGACTAGCGAGCCCTTTCTTTTTATGCAGGCCTACACTTGACTTTGCTTGTCTCAATGTCTTGTGATGTTCTCATATGTTATATTAATTGATTTGCTCTCATTATATTGTAATGTTCGTTTCTCTTTGATTCACTTTTCTTCAGGCCCTAGACATGAAATACAAATACAAAGTTGACTATAATGGTTTGTGTCTTTTCTTCTACATTAGCATGACTAATGTAAGTTAAATGAAGGTTGTTTGTAAAACATACATCGCGTTTCTCATAGATTCCATTTTTTTAAATTGTTGGTATATGGAATGTATAATTTTGTGGAATGTATAAACAGGTATAATGCTTGACTTACGCTATTGAAACCTCTCTGTGAAATTAAGCATTCCTTTTCAAGTTCATAACACTGTAGCGACCTACTCTTGCTTTTCACAAAAAAAACCCCACCATTTATATTCTTTTATCCAAAATGGCGACCTTCTTCTTCAAACAAGTTCTGTTTTCATATCACCGGCGTAAATCTGTTTTGAGGAGTGGGGGAGGGGGGGAGGGATGATCACCTTTTTTGCCGATTTTTTTTCCATGAACTCACACTTAAGTATACACACACACACCCTCATTCACCCGCGCAGATCCCCACACACATATAATATTATTATATTGCGAGTGAGTGAAGCGAGCGAGCGAAAAATAACCACTTTTATGGTTTTTAAGAGCATTTCAAATAAAAATTCCACGATATGACTATCATTTATGACATTTTTATTTTAAAAAATGCACCAACTGATTAATTACAACATCATTTTTTTCCTTAAAAGGAGGGGGATATTTGTACACACCACCCCCCCCCCCTCGAAAATGTGTGTGTGTGTGGGGGGGGGGGTATATCCCCCATCCCCCGGGATTTACGTCAGTGTTTCATATTGTCAAAATCGGACTGAACTTGTTTTGCAGATGATTTTTCCTGATGTTTCAACAAAGTTTGTTTGAATATCACATAATCTCAGTTTAATTGTGGCAAAAAAAAAATGTACTTTGCGATATTAAAAAATGTTAGCTATCCTTTGAAGGCTTCGATGGTGGTAGAACGTATGGAAGTAGAAGGCTTCACGGTACACCAAGTATTCTTGCCTGAAGATGAGTGTGGTCCTGAAAAGGATCTACCCACTCTTGACGTTTCGGTAAGCATGTTCTTACCGTCCTCAGGAGAATGAAAAAACTAAAATGTTCGTAAACAAAAGAAATTTTGATCTACGTCTGCATATTGCACATTTAGCTTGCGCGATTTATAATGATCGAGAATTCCATTTGACTTGCCATATTCAAGTCATTCGTAAAGTCATTCGTAACTTTACGAACATCTTTATGAAACACCAGGGAAATTATTCCTTTTTTAGCATGTGCTTGCTAGTTGTTTTTTGTTCGCTTGTTTATTTCATCATTTCTCTCTTAGGTTTAGTCATCATCAAGTCAAAATCAGCCTATGTTCAAAACGCTTCTCTAATTATTTTTTTCTAATTGCTTTTATAGGGTTTCTTTTCATCTACCACTAAATAGAATATCGTTTGCTCAAAGACATTTGTTTTATACCTCCAAAACTGCGGAATTCTCTTTCAAATGATATTATTAAAACAATGCAATTCAATACACATTTTCAAAAGGAGACTTAAAACGTTTCTTCTGAATAGTTATTGCATTCCCCAATCAAATATAATCTGTAGCGTGACCTTGTGCAACTTCGATATTTGTGTACTTCGTTTCTTTTTATATATATATAGCTATCATTGATTTACGTCTTAAAATGATTTTTTATTACTGATTCCATTATTATTGTTGTTGTTTTTTTCTCATGAAATAATTTATAGTAATTACTTTTTACAGGGGGGCCTACACCCTACAAGCTCTTCTTTTTAGTAGGCCCTCATTCCCTTTCAATTTCATGTTTGTTTCTTTTTAATTATTTATTATACTGTGCATGTTGATCTATATGTATGTTAATATGTGAATATGTACATGTAAACTGTACCATCATGGTAAATATGAAAAATTGAAAGTGGAAAAATAATTGAATTGAATTGAATTGAATAGGGTTCATTACTTACATATATATATATATGTATATATATATATATATATATATATATATATATATATATATATATATATAATGTACTGTCATCTATCGGTCTTGAAACATATTTTCAGTGACTGTCTATGCTGATAATTTTAGAATTATAGGAGTAAATGTTTTTGTGTATCTTTTTTGTTTCTGTTTGGTTTTTTGTTTTGTTTAGGGTAAAGAGATGTTCTCTCAAATTAAAGGCATTGACTAACTTTGTGATCAGCTGATTTTAAAAATTCTCAAACTAAGATGAAACATGTGTAGTATGAAAACTTGTATCTGTACTGAAAAACCCTGAAACCAACCATAGTTTGAAACGAAAAACTGTTAGTAAGACGCAAACGACGATTTTATTATCTTTGGTCTCAGAGACAAATAAATACGAGGAGCATTTTCCACCAGTTAAAAATAAACCGTTGGCTGCACCTCTCTCCCTGTACTATACATGATATGCATACACACACATCTGCATTAGCGTTCAGGTGAATCCTGTGCACATGCACGCTCCAATATGTCCAGTCTGTGCAACCGGCCATTATATTTTCTTCAAACATTGGTTTACATTTTTAATATTTAAAAATACTTTCCGTCGAATATTATACTTGGAAACTTTCAGACTGGTATTTTTAAACTATGACTCTTTGTTTATACCATTGTCAAGTAGCAAAATGAGATTTTTTTAATTCTTACTATGTTAGCCTTTTACTTTAAGGTGAAAAAATATCAAACATGCAGGATGTCGTATCACTTTTTGTTTCACCGGCCATTCATGTTAATTTGTCCCACCCGAGAAAATATCATGATCTTCACGATGACGCACGCACGCACTCACACCAATTGTAACTTCCTATCTCTCTCGCTCTCACTCCCAAACTGAATAAAATTCAGCATCGCAGAGGTAAGCAAACGTGCCCAACAAATTTATTTTAAGAAAATGACAGCGGGGGAGGGGGGGGGGGGGGTGTTTCATAAAGCTGTTCGTAAAGTTACGCATGACTTTACGAACGACTGGAATATGAAATGCCAAATGGGATACCCAAAGTGTTTCCTGACGTTTCAACAAAGTGTGACTGCATTTCCCATAATCTCAATTAAATCATGGCAAAACATATACTTCCTAATAAGAATGTTTGCAAACAGGAGTAATGTGAATCTATGTCTGCATATTTCACATTTAGGTGATGCGATTTATGATGACTTAGAATCCCATTTGGCTTGCCATATTCAAGTCGTTCGTAAAGTCATTTATAACTTTACGAACAGTTTTATGAAACACCCCCCTAGGAATTTCGCTGGCAGTATGTATAAGTCTATTTGCATATTAAACGAGAATTCACTCAGGTGCAAAAATGAATTTCATTAAAAAACATTAGGAAAACCAAAGAATTTGTGCTCAAACATTACTATACATACATACTTATGTAAATGTTTCTTTTTATGAGTTTTAGGGAAATGCAATATACATCAAGCGTAAGTGACGGGGCAGGAGATAGAATGCATTAACAAAAGAAAACTCTCAGGTGACGCAAAATGGATTGAATTATAAAAGTGAAAGTAAAGCTCACGTGTTCTCATATCAGAAAAAAAAAAGACATACGACGAAGCCACGTGACTACTAATTAATTTTAAAAATCAAAAGATTTATCTCCGACTATCACATGCTACCTTTATAGGGAGAGGCAAATCTAGAAAGAAAGATAAGAAGAATTAAAAGAGATATATCTTGAATTTGTTGACAGTTTTCCTCCGTAGGAGCCAAGTATCGATCATACAAATCAATCACATGACTTAATGAGGGTGGTTTCCACGCAACGACACGAAGTAAAGAAGGCAGTCCTGAACAATGTTTGGATTGGAATTTTACGAAAGAATACAGTCCATGAATAATGCATTTTAGCAAATAGAATTATAAGCGTGTCATGCAATGGAGGATTGTTAATGCAGTTTGAAAGGTGAACATGTGCGACCCTTTCTTTTTTTTATTTTTAATGTTTTTATTTACGGTGTGGTCACACTTACAGGTAAAGCGTAGCCGTAAGGACCACGTAAATTATTTTTATGTGATATGGGATAGAGCCACAAATTAGTCTGTGGGACGTCGTAGCTATGCCAAGGCAGTCACGTTTAGCTCTATATGGACAGCCAGAGGGGCCATATACTTTTTGTATAAAAAAGATACTTCTTCCTTTTTTCCTTTTTTTTTTTTTTGTCAGCTTCGTCGTTGCCCTTATGGCTTGTGTAGACCTTGTAGCTGCCCAGTTAAGGGGCAGATCTATCGAGAAGGGGAAGCGGGGGGGGGGGGGGGGGGAATTCCAGTTTTCATAAAATTCAGTTAGCTAATTGGTTCCGTTCACTTTTTAAATACCCATTGAAGGCTGTTATTATTTAATCTCATTCCTTATCTTCCTCTAATCACTTCTTTTGTTTGTTTTTAATTGAAATGAGTTGTATGTATGTTTAGTTTGTTTCTATTTTCATGATTGTTATCTTGTTTATAGTTGTGTACAGGGCCCCCTGGAAAACAGTACTTGATTACTGACGGGCCACCCGATTTAAATAAAACGAAAATAAATAAATGAATAAAGAAATAAAGATAAAATCCGCGGTCAACCTTTGTCTGCCTACAAACTGACTTCACTCGAACCCAGGTTTGAACCCGAGTCACGTCTCTTTCGGATGGAGACGGTTTCGATTCCGGGATCGATTCCAGACGTATGAGGCCGTATGCAGGAATTTTTTCGGGGGGGGGGTGGGGGAGAGAGCAAGAATACGTGAAATCTTCGAGGAAACAAGCAAGCGAGGGAGCGAAGCGACTGAGTTGTTCAGGAGGGCGGTTTTGCATTTTTCAAAATTGAAAGTGAAGGATCTCAGGTGCACACTTTGGGTGGATTTTTTTTAAATATTTAAGCTTTTAAGATTTCGGGGGTGGGCAACTGCCCCCTGCCCCCACCCCACCCCACCCCGCTGCTTACGATCATGTTGATGGACGTTTTTCAGCAACAAAAAAAATCTACCCAAAGTGTGCACCAGATCCTAACCGGGCATGGTGGCTCAACTGATAGAGCGTCCGCCTCATGAACGGGAGGTCGTGGGTTCGATCCCCGGCCGAGTCATACTAAAGATTTACAAAAATGGGACCTTCTGCCTTCTAGCCAGTCGCTCGGCATAATAGAATGGAGAAGGGTAATAATAACATATGTTATGCAGGGCTCGCTGGAAGATCAGCTGATAGCTGAAGTGGCTACCCTGGGTAAATAAGAGTTATTACTATTTTTTTTAACAACAACCCCCCCCCCCCAAATTACACACTTCTTAATTTGTTATTAGTACTTGCTCATGAGGATTGTTTTTAGAACGCGTATAACCATGATAGCTGCCCAATGCACGCCTCGATACTATGGGACAGAAATCGGCGTCCCATTTCGTATCATGAAAAAATGGCCCGGCATAGTGCTTAATTTACGTGAAAGTGTGACCACGCCGTAACGCTCATGCTCCTGCATTTTTGTATGGCCGTCAAATAAAGATGAATTCACGCTTCATTATTGATCGATGCTGTAATCAGATGAAACCACGTCGAGATTGAATTGGGTGAAATATCGCGTCATACAGGGGAATAAACAAAATAAATTTTATGCTTAAGTATCTTATTAGAAATATGAGCTTCAAATATTACTTCTATTTAAAGGGAACCGAAACCCTGGGGAAAAATAAATTTTAATGAAAATAAAAAAGAGAGAGAGAGAAGCAATTTGAAAAAAAAGTTCCATCGAATCGGTTACGAAATAAGAAAGTTATGAAAGTCTGAAAAATCTCGATTTACATTCTATAGCTATCCTCATATTGGTATTATTGCTCCAGTGGCAGGTTTTTGCGGACAACTCTTAATATGTTTTGTACACAAAATTTCATATTTTCTACATTATCTCTCAAGATGCTGCTTGTCTCTTTGTGAACTCCACATAGGCCTTTATGGGGTCAAATAGCCTACATTTTCCCATGATATAGGGCCCATCTTGATCTAAGAAGGAGACAGGCTGCGTCTTGAGAGATAATGGAGAAGATATGAAATTTTGTGTACAAAACATTAAGAGTTGTCCACAAAGCCTGCCATTTTGAAGCAACATTGCCAACTTGAGGATAGCCGTAGAAAGCAAATCGAGAATTTTCAAACCTTCATAACTTTCTCATTTCGTAACCGATTGTTGCAACTTTTTAAGATTGCTTCTCTCTATCCTCTCTTTTAATCAAATTTGATTTTTCCCCAGGGTTTTGGTTCCCTTTAAGAAAAAAAATCGTAAGTTCAAATATTCTCTCATTTAACATAACTATGAGAGTAGACTACTCGACCTTTAATCACTGAGGACCGCCTCAGTGATTAAAGCCCGGGGGGGGGGGGTGTACTCAGATTTGGTTCGGACGGGTGTGCCGCTGAAAACTCCATACCCTTATCCATTTTTAACCGTCATTTTGCCAGAAAAGGGTACCAATTAGGGATTTGCATCTCTGGTGTGTACTTTAGCGACAATATGGGCGAGAATATCATTCTGAACACTAAATCTAGGCCTACCTATATTCTAAAAAGTGGGGGCATGGTTAGGGATTTTCCGGCACAAAACCCTACCCCACGTTCAGGGGTTTCTCGCAAAAAAGCGCGAACCATTAGAGCGGTATACCCCCGTATAACATTATTAGGTGAGCAACCCCCACCTAAAGGTCTTTCGAACGTCCTGAAAGAGTGATATCGTATGAGCACTGCAAATAAGAAACCATGAAGAACGGACGCATGAGTAATTTCCTTCATCTCCTCGATTAGGCCTAATTAGCGTAATGGTACAGTCGAAATAACGTCTCGTGTAAGCTGCGCCTTAGACAATAGCGTTGATATAGGCTTTGTTCTTCGTAGACAAGTGATAGTCCTTTCCGAAGAGGGATGACCTGACAACTTTGGACCCGAAGAACAGGTCCTTAACAGCAACTCTGAATTCCGGGTAGTGGATGGCATATATAAGCGGGTTGGCACACGTGTTGAAATAGGCCATCACGACGAGAACATGATAGACAGGACTATAGAGATAGGACCGTTCCACCCATCTCATGTTGTAGGCCAGGAGCGCCGCGCTGTCTGCTACCCAACAGACAATAAAGGTGACGATTACTACGAACATGAGCTTGATGACCTTGTTTCTCGCGATGAGGAGACTATCGGATGGACCAGGGAGTTGGCCGCTGTTCTGGGTGCCATTTTGGGCCTTGTAGAGCCTTGATCTTAAGCGAAGACTGCGAGCGATGAGGGAGTAAGACACGAGCATGATGATGGTGGGGATGATGAAGAGGACCAAGAACACCATGATTCCAGAAAATATTTGAACACCCCGGATGTTGTATCTGTGGGTGCATTTCCCATGCTCGCCGTCCACCCAAGTCGTTCCAAACGTGCGACTGTTTATCGCGATGGCTGCTAAAAAGATCACAATAAACCAGACTATTATCTTTTTAGGTGTTACCCACTGTTTAAATTGGAATGGATGAACCACTGCGATGTATCGTTCGATTGCGATAGCGGTTAGAGTGAACACAGAGCAGCTGATTGATATCCACAAGAAGATCGATGAGTATATCAGTTTGCACGCTATCTCGCCTAAGATTGTATCTGGTACGCCCGATAGCTTTGGTTGTGGAATCATAAAGATCGAGGTGATGAAATCGGCGGCCGCTAATCCACCGATCAGAATATCGGTAGGTTTGCGATATGATCGACGTTGGAATAAAACTAAGAGGACCAAAAGATTGCCAGAGATACCCAAAATGGCCAAAACTAATTGAATGATTATCCACCAGGACCACGTGATTGGTGTCCATGACCATTCAGAAGTATTGGTAGAGTTCAGGTCATCTGCTTCTGATGACATTTGCACCGATTCGGAAAACTGCTCCATTGCGGCTTTAGTGCAATATCTTATCTGTGCGCTCAAAAAATCCTGTCCTTTTTAGCGATAATTCGACGAAAAAAAGTTTGAGTCTCCCACGATCCAATCATCCAATTTTGAAGCTCACTTTTTACCTTTAGTCACACAGCGCTTGGCACTTTGCTCCCGTTGTATTCGGACCACTTAATAACTGATGGTCACGTTCGAAAAGACTATTTGGGCCAGCATTACACATCACAATTCAAATTCTCCAGAGACTAATCATGCTAACAGGCTTTCAGAATTCTCCTGGTGACGTAGCAGCAGATGACGTGGAATAGTGGTTCATTCACTGCACTTTGCATCAAAAGGTTGAGGGTCCAAATCCAAGCTCGGCACTGATGTCCTTCGGCGATACATTAAATTCTATTCACGATACTCCACCCGGGTTTAAGTTACTACCTGACATGCCAGAGCACAACATATTGGCTACCATAACATTTTGAGCACCATGAGCGTCATTGCTTTTCTGGTATGAACACTGTAGGCTATCCCTCTCGTTCGGTCGCCTCAGTTTCGATTTCTGCCCCTATAGCAAAGAAAAAACAATAACTGATGCTGACGGAAACATAATAAACATACATTTTATTCTGGGCCCCGTTTCATAGAACTTGTTATCAGTAACAACTGCCATATTTCTTTGACAAATTTGCTCTCAGCCAATCAGATGCAAGGATTTCAGTAACTTATAACAGTTATTGCAACTTGCTATTGATAAGTTTTATGAAACGGGGCCGAAACGGGGCCAGTTAGGCCTACCACATATCATATCGAGATGAAACAGTGTGTATTATTCATCTGACTGAGAAAGCTAACAAATTATCTTTGAATTCACCTCCTCCCGGAGCTACTAAAAATCTTCTCTTTAAGTTCCATGTTCCATTTGCTTTTACAACGTCAAGAACATGATAGGTTTAGGTACACTATAAAAACAAGCTAATCAAATCTGAATAGCATCCAAATCAACCTGGGACTTACTCGGTTTCTGCTCAAAATTTGAATAGATTCTATTCATTTTTTTTTTTATTGATTCTATTCATTTTCAATAGATTCTTTTCATTTTTCATTAGATCATATTCCATTCTGAGCAGAATCTTAAAAAATGAATAGAATCTATTCAAAATTTGAATAGAAAAATAAGTTCCCGGATGATTTGGATCCCATTCAAATTTGATTAGTTTGTTTTTAGAATGTATGAATTTCCTGAATGGTTTAACACCACAGGCCTATTCCAGCTTTTCAGTTTGAAATACAAGAATATCTTTATTCTCTATTTGTATATTCTTTATTTAGATGGTTCTTTTTTAATCAATGCAACGACTTAATCATATCTTATCAAGCAAATTTTAAATGTTAGCAATAGAACAAAAAATAGATTTTCATACATTTTAGTCCTTTTTCGTACAGCCCTTTATTGTTACTCTTATTTTGTCCGTGCAATCCATATGATTTTACATAACTGCAAGTTTTGCAACCTATTTTAATTGTATTTGATCTGTCATTGTGTACTTCTTAATGGTTATAATTTTTGTGAACTTTAAGATGTATGTTAACTTTTCAAAAGTATATTTCATGTATTTTTTTTTCATGTGTGACCAAACCAAATTTCCATCTATTTTCTTGAAAATTTGAAACAATGAATGAATTGAGCAATAAACACGTTTACCTACCCATCAGAACCTGCAGGAAGAGGGAAATTTGGAGCGTACTTTTAGTGGAATGAATTGCATGATATATTTGCCTCTGTAAAATACCTACATTAAAGGAGAATGTAACCCAGACATCAGAGTGCTTCCAGTGAATGAAGAAGAACAAGTAGAGTAAACAGTGAAGGTTTGAGCAAAATCGGACAGTCTGTTCAAGAGTAATGAACTTTGGAAGTTTGAGTAAATCCTTATTATTGGGATCTTTGAATTGGAAATTTTGCCAGTATCTGTGATGTCATCATGGACAACTCTTCATTCATTTTGTACACAGAATTTAATATTTTCTTTATTTTCAAGAAAAATGAAAATTCTTTTGATTTATTGCCTGAGTATAGACATGGCTACATCAATTCTGCAAGCATTTTAGGAAAAAATATGTTAATTCCTGACTTAAAATTTCATATTAATCAAGTTTTTTTATATAAATATTAGGTACAAAATGAATTAAGAGTTGTCCACTATGACATCACAGATGCTGGCAAAGCTGCCAACTCAAGGATCCCCATAAAAAGGATTTACTGAAACTTTCAAAATTTATAACTCTTGAACAGATTGTTCGATTTCGCTCAAACTTTCACTGTTTACTCTTCTTGGTCATCTTTATGCACTATGACAGCACACTGATGTAAGGGTTACAATCTCTTTTAAGGATTATAATCATTCGTTGGCGAGAATTCATTTATTTGAATACAAATCAAGTTTTAATGATCCCGAGCAAGACATGTGAATCCTGATTCACTAATAACCAACAGATATGATAATTTCATAGGTCAGTGATAACAATTCTATTGATCAAGTGAAAATATTTATCATTTCCCATCTTTAAAACGTTTTTGCTCTTAATGTATAGACTTCGCTATGTCCATCCCTTCATAGCAAACACAGATAATCAAAATATTTTCTTTTGGTCGTGGAAAATCGATTTGATATGACCATAACGCTATGGACGGAAAGCATCCCGTGACTTTAATAATGAGCTATATATATAGCTCTTAATACACATTCGAGATTATACTGACATGAACTAAAGGGCGTAGTAGATTGATATCTTCATTAGTGGGGAAGATTGCATCTATTTATTCCCGCATGGATCTTCACATGCAAATGGCCTTTATTGTGTCGATAATGAATATTATGAACTCATCATGGTAATTAGACAATGAATGATTAATTGAATATGATTATGATTAATGGGAGTATGGACGAAAATTTTGATTGAGCACTACAAAACGCGATTTCTAAAGTAAACTATTCGTATAGAAAATTTAAGATTATATACCAAGATGCTCTTTTCTGAATATAAAATAGAACAATTCCGATTGAACGCTACAGTACGCTGTTTTAAAGTAATCTTTTCGAAAAAAAGTTAGGATTATTGAGATGTTCTTTTACTGAATAAATCGAATGACGTTTTTGATTGAGCGCTACAAAGCGCTATTTTTGAAGCAATCCATTCATAGAGAAAAGTTGGGATAATGCTAAGATGTTCTTTTACTGAATACATGGAACGACAATTCTGATTGCGTACTACATAAAGCTATTTTTAAAGTAAGCTGCTAGTATTCGTATAGAAAAGTTAACATTATACCAAGATGTTCTTTTATAAGGAACGACAGTTCTGATTGAGCGCTACATAACGCAATTTTGTAAGCCATCTATTCATAGAGAAAAGTTAAGATCAAGACTTTTTTTACTGATTAAATAGAAGAAAAATTCTGGTTGAGCGCTGCAAAATGCGATTTTTAAAGTAATCTACTCTTAGAGAAAAGTTAAGATTATACCAAGATTTCTTTTACTGAACACATGGAACGACAATTCTGACTGAGTACTACAGAAAACTATTTTTTAAAGTAAGCTACTAGTATTCGTATAGAGAAATTAAGATTATACTAAGATGTTCTTTTACTGAATAAATGGAATTCTGATAGAGCGCTACAAAACGCTATTTTAAAGTAATCTATTCATCAGGTTCTAAAGAAAAGTTGGAATCATACCAAGACGTTCTTTTACTGAATAAATCTCCTGTTTTATCAATACTTCACCCCCTGTGTCTTCCACTTTTTCGAGGGCTTTGGTGAAGTTGTGCGGGTTTGGGGGAATAACCCTCAATGACTAAGTATGGGAAGCGAGGTGTTGTGTTCTGCTCTATTTCACGATTATACTCTCATTACTTACATGTATATTAAATGGCTAAACCTAATTTACTAATAGCAGACATCCAAGAGCGAGCTACTCTGTGATAAAGAATTTTAAAAAGGGGGTTTTGCTTTCGTATGCTTAAAGCTACGACAAATGTTCTGCACACCTGCCTTCAACAGCAGAAATTAGGAACAGAGGCTGTTTCATGATATGCTTTATACACAGATCAATCATTCATGCTACTAACACCTGAATAAAGTTTGAGAGGCATGTGACTTAAAAACGTTGCTTCTTCAAGATGTTCCCCCGTATTATTATTATGCCAACATTTTCCTGTATAGTTTTGTTCTGCCCTCTATAAATTTACTGCATTTTATGTCATTCTTGAATTCCAATATACTTTGTAGTCCTACATGCTTGAAAATGTATGAATTGAAACGGAAATGAAAAATAAAAAAATAAATGTGTTCAGAAAAAAGAGGGGAATCTTGGGATATATATCACTGCTTGAAGGCTGAAAAAATACTGCAGGTATATTATACAATTGTATAATTCCCCCTCCTTCATCTCCGTCCCCCACTCCTTTTACTGCATCACTCAAGATGCTACCTTTAATGTCAAATATGCCAATTAAATGAGTGAAGACATATTATTCACCCACGAGTATTTTCGATCTTATTCCTCTTAGATTTCGTCCCTCTGAAAAATCGATTATAATTATTGTAAGATACTTTAATAGGATGATCGAACTCTCATGGAAAATTCATGGAAACTGCTCGAGCATCAGTCTAATAAATCTTGAGACCTAATATCTCGTAGAGTCCGATAAAAAGATTGATCCATTTTTGAACAATTAAAAGTGCCCATAAAAATTACAATGAATTCAGGCCTAGCGTAACATAATCATGTTATGAAATTAATTCTCAGGAAGAAAAAAATCTGCATGGAGCGTAAGGTTATATTAGCTGTTCTTTGGTATGAGATTGAACGCTTTTGTTCACATTTGAATGTGCTTGAAGAGTAATTTAGAATCAATTTTATTCATACCTTGCCTTTTGAATGCTCAGACTCGGTGGGTTCACTTCTTTCCTACTGTTTGTGCATGTTTTGCATATTTTGCATATTTTGGAATGAACACTATAGCGATCATAGATTTTTCTTTCTTACATATCCGTTATATCTGCACGAATCATTCTAAATCTATATCCCCCGAGAAGGAAATAGCATCCTGCAGTCTCATTGATGGTTTACCTAACCCGTTGCCCACTAGAACCGGATGTTCCTCTGTATCAAGTTTATTGGAGTTTGATGATTCAGTAGTCAACATGTTAATTTTTAAAGGTTCCCTGTGTGTAAGAGTTCGTGGCATTTTTATGGGTCACCCTGTATTTCCTCACGACAAATTTGGATTGATGACCAGTGTTACTGATCCCGAAGAGATAATTGGATGATTGATAGTCGTCGACGATAAACCAGCAATAATTCAAGGAATACATATCATCGAAATCGGGATAGGATGACAAAACTAATGAAATCATGGAACAGCTTTATATAGGGATTATAAATGTTTATAAGTCACTTGCAAAGTATGATATTGGAGCGGAAAGTCATAAGAGCCAACCATAATCTTGCAAAAAAAAATCTGATAAATAAAGAAAGGGTTTGGATGTGATTTGTTTTCAATTACGAGAGGCTTTATCATGCTTATGACAAAGTGCAGGTGCTTTCTCGGAGGATTATTCTCATTTCCATTTTGTAAAATATTTTCAGGGAACAACAAAATTAAACATGGCAAAATTTGAAAAAGATGATCACAATTTATCCTCTTCATTTTCTGTGCATTTCTCTCGGGGAGGGGGGGGGGGGTGACTTTTGTGCATCTGCCCAGAGAAGGTTGTGACAGAGGCATTATGTTTTCTGTTTTCAGTCCGTCCTTCCTTCCGTCTGTCCCGCATTTTCGTTAACGCGATATCTCAAGAACCCTTTAAGGTATGAACGTCAAACTTAGTCCGAGTATGTAAAGCCATATAGGAATATACGACAATTTAGATTTCAGGGTACGTAGGTCAAAGGGCAGATGTCAAAGAAGTCAATTCCGAAATTTCAAGTTTTAGCCTAATTGTTAACGCATATCTCTTGAACTCTCAATGATCACCGAAATGTCAGAAAACGAGCATTAGCGCGTGTAATATCCATGCATGAATGGTCATGATCGATATTCTTTTAACTACAGGCAAATCAAAATCTATTCTTTTCTCTTTAATTTGATAAACAATTCAGTAGATTTTATCGTATCTTCTATAGGATTTTTTTTTTTTTTTTACTTCAAGCATGTTTACCTTCTCCTTTTATAGTGCGGTTTATGTGCAGTGTACAAATAGTTGTAGCCACTGTATATGTATCTATTTCTTTATAACACACACACAAAGAGTTTGTGAATGTTTTCCTAAAACTTCATTTCTTCCATAAATATTTTTCTGGGGGGGGGGGGGAAAGGAGACTTCTTTCACGATAACATTGCACCCCATAAATGTCCAGCCCGATTCTGCTCCGTCATTTGTTTCTATGGGTTGCAAATAGTTGACCCTATCTCTAACCGGACGTGTGAATGCAGCTCTTAACAGAAATTCATTAGTGCGTGAGTTAGTATTGACACTTGGGCGCAAAGCCTCGGTGATTGCTATTTTCACTTGAAAATCGATTAGAGGATGGAAACAGAGCGACATTGAGGATGACAGCGACTTGTGTTTGAAGTGGATGAAAAAGTCAACAACGCTGGAAGCCAACTTGATTATTTTTACCAATGTTTTTGTTTTGATTCTTTCTTTCATTTCTAAAGCCCGGCGCACACTATACGATCTGTCTGCGAACCGATTTTTGAAAAAAAAATGTTATAGCATTTGATATGACCATTCAAACGTGTGTAATCCTAATGATCAAAGTTCCAAATAGTCGTATGAATACTACAATCGAAATCCCGAGCTACTGCGAGTCTCCTTGTAGGAATAAAAGCGGAGTCAAATGTGAATCGTACTGACATCATGGCAGTCCTGTGATTGCCTATTTGAAGCTGATTTAGGATTTACTCTGACCAAAAGGCTTGCAGTTTACTAAAATTTTCCTTTTTGGTATTCCTTTTATTATTCCGAATTTCATATAAGATCATTTTACTTGTTTAAACCTTCAATTCAATTCAATTTCATATGCAGTTTGTTCGAAAATTGGGTCGCAGTCGGATCGTGGAGTGCGCGCCGGGCCTAAATTAAATGAAAGCCAATGACGTATCATCGTAGCAAGATGGGTAATTATTTATTTTTGAAAAAGAAATTTAGCGTACTAGTATTCATCTGTGTATTCGATTAGCTTCAGACAGATGATTAAATTTAATCATTCCTTCTTCCAACAAATCGAAGTAATTCCAGACTAGCTGGGCCCACCTTCTATCCAGCCTTCACTTAATATTTTGGCTGAAATCTTTTCCCAAAATGCAAAACATTGTGCATGTATTCATTCTGCCAGTACGTTAAAATTCCTCTCGAATATATTTTGATCAGAAACTAGGGCTGCAGTTATGAAAAATCCATCTTTTACCCAAATGATTTATTTTTTTTTGCACCTCCCTTATCTCCCTCTTTTTTTCCTTTGCCACTTTACCCTCCCTATTATAATTTTGTAGTACTTTTTTGTGTGTGTTACCACTGTAATTATTATTATTTGAACTACTTTCTCTTATTTTTTTTTGTCGCTTATTCGTTTTATTTTGATATTTGTGGATTACTTGTTTTAAGTTTGTCTTCTGCGTCCGTCTCGATTTTTGTATATAGTTGTATATATAGTTTGTTTATAATTAGTATTGAAACTAAGTTTAGGGGCTTGCCTTCTTTACAAGCTTTTGCTTTTCTTGGCAAGTCCCTCCGTTCATTTCTTGTTTCTTTTCATTGACAAAATTACTGCAACAAATTGTAGCTTTGTTTAATTTATATTTGTTATGAAATGTCATTGATTTGTTTGTATTATCTATTATATTGAATATGTATTGTTACTTTGATTGTATTTTGAAAAAATTGTTGAACGGAAATAAATAAATCTAAAAAAAAAAAAAAAAAAAAATCGTGTACAATGGCTTGAATTAATTTTGAACTCTTTAACATACAGTAGACCGATTGGGTCGATCGGCCAAATGAAGCATTCTAACGAAAACTAATTGATGGAAATTGCTCACCTACTGCAGTATAGTAACAGACGTGCTGTGCTTCTACAAGTAGTCGGAACGACCATCAGGTTTTCTTATCGCTCCTTTGTCAATACTCGGCTAATACACATTCCTACTAATACGAAAAAGAGATTTGCAATATTAAACATTAATTGTCTTACCCGTTGCACATGCTTATGGTATCATTTCAATTGCTCAATTGTCTTGGCTTATCAAACCTGCGGGGGCAGTAAGTGCATATCCCCAGTAAAACAACGCATTGTTTAATACCTCAAATTTCTGACCAATGTTGAGTAAAAAGGTTACATGCGTGTCTTTGGGATAACATTTTTACTTAAGATCAAATTATACAAAATGTTGAGTTATAATGTACTCAACAAACAATTATGTTGGCCAACACTGGCTGGAGTTTTACCCAACAAACACCTTTTTACACAACACTAAGTAAGATTTTACCTTAAATCATTTCACAAGCATGCCCCGTACACTAACTTTTACAAATCTGAGCTGCATGGCCCTACATGCTATCAGTGTATGTAATATTGTGTAACTGTGGAGCTCTGAAAAATGCACTTCACAAGCATCATCATGTGCTTCACAAAATGTGAAAATATACAAGTAACCGGAAATGGAAACCGGACTTTTTTACCCCATAGAATGCAGAATTAGACAAAGCATACCCAGGTTTTGCAAATGGCAGAATTCAGTGATAGATATCTTGATAATAACATCTTATATTTCAAAACCTTTAAATTCCTGGCTGTTTATCCTTCTGAACATCTTTCTGAATCACAGACATCAAAATTCAACAAATATTAAATCAAGCCTCCAAAAAGTTACCGGATCCCTTTAAAACATTTTACAGCTTACACTTTTTGTTTTACTCTCACTTTCTGTACAAAACCTCTCACTAAATATTGCAAACAAAAGATGCACCAGTCACGCATACTGCATACCAATGATAAGCTGAATGCCAAAAAAATCATGATTTCGTTTTGAATCTGCAAAATTTCACCAAATTTTACAAATGCCTTTTAAGTCTCAGCTGGAAATTTAGCATACTGCACGATATTTGCTCGATGATCAATCATGTACCCCGTCACATACCCGTCGGCTGCTCGCATGGTCATGAATTATTTTCAACTTGGCATAAAAATATCGACATGACGATGCCTTATCAGTTTTCACATTGAATGATTTAAACAATATTTTCCGCATATCATTTTTCGTTATGATAAAAGATGGTGTATTTTCATGTTACCCTTGCCTAGCAAAATTTATATAAGACTGAGATTTATCCATTCGCTATGCACCGGTGTAAATCCGTTTCGGGCAATAGGGGATGATCGGAGCTTTTGCCAAAATTTCTAGTCCGAAATCACACACGAGTTGAGTATACACACGCACCCAAACACGCACTTTCCCCATCCTATCCCTGGCTTTAATCTGTTAATTGCATGTCGAATAGAATATTTCATTTCATTTCACTTCATTTATTTCCACAATAACAGTAAAGATAAATCAGTTTACAAAATCAATGTGAGCATAAGATAAATCGCCAATTAAAAATATTGGAATAGTCAATATAGGTCCGGTATACAGGTATATGGTATAATTTGAATTTTAAAAGGAAGAGTAACTCAAATGATAGCTGTATTGTGGGGGAAAGCTTGGAAAGCGGAGCTTGTAATTCAGGTTCCCGAACACAAATATTACAGTATAATTAATTAATGAAAATTCATAAAAAGATACAAACAAGAAGGTTATAGTAGTATTTTACTACTATAACCGTTGTTTATGATAGATTTATACAAAAAAAATCAGGACCCGATTGATTAAAAGATTTTTTTTTTCTTTGAAAAGTGGGGGTATTTGTACACGCCATTCCCTAGTGGGGGATGTATTATGATATACCCCCCCCCCCCCTCCTGTAATTTACTCCAATGTGCTGAAGCATCATAAACTCGACTTGGGTTCCTTTTATGAAGCATTCACTTTCACTTTCCCGCTCCGCTCTACATTATTTTTACAACGTTTTATTATTCTCTTCTTCCGGTGTACCATGTATTTGTAATATCATATGATGCAATTTTATTAATTGCTTATGATATTTTCTACGAAAAATCTTGCTTTTGCATCAAATCTTAATCATCATGATCATAATACTTTTCTACAATAAATTACTGTAGATGATATCGTGCATCTGCATGCGATTCTTTCATATGTTATATTTGAAATGCGAAATTGATTCCAATTCGAATTCACATTCAAATTCATACACTCGAAAGGCATCAATAATCCAAACATTTACGCCAGTACTTTCATATATATATATCGTTTTCAATATGAAAGGTTATATTGTCGATGGTTCCCTTTAATCCTCAATGCTAAAAACACTATCAATTTCATTCCTTGAATGAACACTGAATATTTTCAACAAACTGTTAAAATAAAACAATCAAATGCAATTATGGAATCGACTTTACCTTACGATGCAGATAATAATAGCATCGTGCGAATTTTAAAAATACTTTGGGAGGATGCATAGCTCGCACTATTTTCACGCGGGCCTAACTTAATTTCCATGATGAGGCGCTCAAGCAATGAATTTCTTCTTCCTTTGTACAAAATTTTGCATAACGTGGGTACAGAGTGGCAAATATACAGAAATTTCTTGCTATAGAACAATGGTGTCTTCGAGAAAGTACTACTCACCCTTTCCGGGATACTGTTACAGGAAACGCACTGCAGAGATCTCCGATAGGTGATCGTATGAAGGTGGATTGAAGATGATGAGCGGTGGAGTGCGGCTTCGATTCCCTTCGACAGCTAAGCAAACTGGTTGTAGCGGAGCGTAATCACGGTGGGAGCCACGGGGAATGATGTTAACAAGCACTGATGGGACAGGCCAATGAGACGAGATGGGTTCTAAGAACACCGAGATAGGCACGGAGAGATGGAGACAGAGAGGTAAGAGGAAAAGGGGGCGGAGCAGGGGTATTGTAAGAACCTATTTCCAATGAGGGGGTTGCTGGTGTTTACTTTGGCGCTGGCAAGGGAGAAGAAGATGCATTGAAGGCAAACGAAACGTCGCCAAATTAAAAGAACCGACAAGGGTATAAAACTTTCAAATATTTGCGAACACGCCATGCACTTGCAAATAATATTTCTGTATCAGTAGATCGATTTTCATAGATGGAGAAGGTTTACAGGGTTTGAGCTGTTGAGAGAGAGAGAGAGAGAGAGAGAGAGAGAGACAGACAGAGAGACAGAGAGAGAGAGAGAGGGAGAGAATGGGAGAGAAAGGGTTTGGGTTTGGGTTGCGTGGGCGTGCGTGCGGGTGTGCGTTTGTATAGCTTTGCAAGCGAGGACTGTGAACAAAGAAAATTCCTGAAAACAATAGTCCTCGCTTGTCAAACAAAGGATTTGAGGTTTATAATATTCCGTCAGCCTTGCGAGGACAGGAAACAATAGTTGTCCTCGGGAGTAGAGTGATGTAGACTTGGGTGCGTGCATGTGTGTGTGTGTGTGCGGGTGTGTGTGTGTATGTCGAATATGTTATAAGGAAAAAAAGAAGATTGCCATGTTTTGAAGGATCATTAATATTCCGGGGGGGGGGGTGGCTTGTGTTTGGTTTTGGGTTCGGACGTTCACTGTTAATAATTGTTGATTCATATGTATTGAATTATTTTTGAAATGAAATCCCTAACGAAAAAAAAAAAATTAAAAAGGAATATGGAAAAACCAGCCCCCAAAAAGGTGTTTGTGCGTTGAAGAGAAAGAGAAGGAGAAACACACATATAAAGAGAGAACGTAGAAGGAAACGTGTCGCAGAAAGGAATGGTGAGAGGGAAAAGAAGAAAGAATGTCATGTTTTATAAAGAAACGCATGAGCTTGTCGTAAAGAGTAGACTGCATGAAAAGGGGGGAGTTATCTTTAGCGGAACGGGTTAATAACAGGGAGCAGGAAAGAGAAAGGGGTGACAGAGGAAATGAATCAAAGCGGGAGAAATAAGAACTCGGGACACAGGAGAAAAGAAATAAATGAAACGCGAAGTGGAAATGGACAATTCGATAAGAATTTGATTATGTGGAATAGAGTGCAGACAACAGTTGCACAGCTGAAACTTGTTAGGGAAAAATAAAGAATGAGGGAAACGGAAAGAGGGGAAAAGAAAGGATAGATAAACAGGATTTACAAAAATGGGCAAAATTGAGAATTTAAAGTCGGTGTCCTGTGGTGACGTCATCTGCTTGTCATTTGGTAGTGGATGTATCCGGTCCCGCGTGATAGGCCTACTTGGGAAGTACGGTAACGTTTCATCAATTACTTCACTAGATCGATGATAACACAATGCAAACACTACACAAAGCTCTGCTGTGCGCCTTATAACATGCATACGATACAAACACAGGGAGAGCACGGTACAACGCTCTTTAATACTAGCAGACATACGGGCAAGCGTCTTAAAGGAGAATGCAACCCAAGCATCAGTGCTCTTAGTGAATAAAGATGACCAAGAAGAGTAAACAGTGAAAGTTGAGCAAAATCGAACAATCTGTTCAAGTGTTATGAATTTTGAAAGTTTCAGTAAATCCCTATTATGAGGATCCTTGAGTTGGCAACTTTGCCAGCACCTGTGATGTCATCGTGGACAACTCTCAATTCATTTCGTACATAATTTTTCCAAAAAAAATAGATTTGTATGAAATTTCAAGTCAGGAATCAACATAATTAATAATAATAAATACAGCATTTGTAATGCGCCATCGATCTAGTTAACTATTCTGAGGCGCAGAGGGATATTGTAAAAGAGATAAGGAAAGGGAGAGAAAGAAGGAATATGCATATGTATATAAACATGTATATATATATTCTTCCCAATATGCTTGCAGAATTGATACAGTCATGTCATACTCGAACAATAAAACAAAAGAATATTTATTTCTCTTGAAAATAAAGAAAAGATGAATTCTTTTCACAAAATGAATGGAGAGTTGTCCATGATGACATCACAGATTCTGGCAAAGTTGCCAATTTAAGGATTCCTATAAATTGTTAATCCTTATTAAATGAGGATTAACTCAAACTTTCAAAGTTCATAGCTCTTGAACAGATTGTCCGATTTTCCTCAAACTTTCACTGTTTATTCTTCTTGTTTTTTCTTCATTCACTGGAAGCACACTGATGTCTGGGTTGCATTCTCTTTTAAGGTTGTTCAAAGGCATTAATGAATTTACGGCGCCGACTTCCATGTAGCAACATTTATACTGACCCGTTATTTTGGTCACGTTCGTTGTTGAAAATCGAAACTTGTAACCTACGCATATATAAAGAAACAATTATCATTTTTAAATGAAGAATGTAGGTCTGTTCTAGTGATTGAATACCCAGTGAAAAATTATTCGAGTGTTTCGAACATGTAGTCAAGGAGAACTAGAAATATTGCAGATATTGATTGCTATATAGCTCTATACCCTGCGGATTTGTTTATTTCTCTCTATCTTTTCTTTCACCGACATACACTGGTAGAATTAAGTTAGGGGCTCAATAGGTTTTTAATGGCGCCATACTTGAATCATCGCCATTCTTTCCCAGTTAGTTAGGTGGCATTAGACCAAATGGCAGCAAATTGCAAGACAATTTGGCTGTCAAAAAGCTTAACGAGTATAACGACCGACTTCATAAAATCTGTTTCACAGAATCCTTTTTCCTGTATACGCAATATTCACACTCATCCTATCTTCGATTTATTGCCTTCAGCGTGAGGCCCCATCAGGACGAATATTAAACCAGAGTAAACACTGCTTAAAGTGAAAAAAAAAAGTTCTTTATAATACAGGATTTAAAGATTATATCAAATATTACGTCCTTAATTATAGGTACAATACGGAAGCATTTTTGGACGTGATATTATTCTCCGTTTCAGAGTGGCACTCATTTACGCTCTCACACGGGTTTTTCTCTTCGATTGAGAGGATTGAGAAGTCACAGTCTTGCAGATTTAATAATTCAGGGACGACTGTTACGTGCTACAAAGCCGTTCGTAACTGTCAGCATAATGGTTGTTTTACAATTCTATACGATATTTTAATGGAGGCCAAAAAAAAACCTTGATGCTTGCTCACTGCTTTAATCAAATTCAAGGAGCGTCATGGTGTGTATGTACGTGCTGACTTAAAAGTAGTGGGAACAATCCCTTTCACGGGTAATGAACATCAGAAAGCAATCAATCGCAGATGACATATAATATCTAGGAGACGATGGATGACAGAAAAGCAAAGAATGGAAGACGGAGGAATACATAATGAAAGAATAAATAGCAAGGGAAGAATAAAAAGGGCCGCAGGTAAAATGAGGTGTGTGTGTGTTTTTTCCCCCAGATTTAGACGACGTGATGTGACTTTGTTTATTTTGCACCATTTATTTCCATGACCATAAATCTTTGCAAAGTTTTCGAATTTACATTTAAATACGATGAGAGTGTATGAAATGAACTACGTGGAGAGCACCTCAAAGAGGAGGGCAACAGCATAATGCTTGCAGTCCTCAACCCTCAGCTTTAACAGGGGTTCGCCATTAATATCATTTTGAGTAGGGATTGAGTGCCAGACAGAACTTGCTGAATTCGCCCTAGATTTTTTCAAGTTTCGATTAAGTTTCTTTCCTTTTCTAAGATTTCGAGGAGGAAAGAGTTTCCTTTCATCTGAAAACTTGCTGACTTGATCATAAGTTTCGAGCAAAATAAGTTACATTTTCTTCTGTGATTAATTTTTCTATCAACAGCACAGGTACGTAGTTAGAACAATTTATAGAATGCCGATAAAAGATTTTAATAAGAAAAACTAGGTCACTACGTGCAGACAATACCAAAAAGATGCACCTGGTGGCCATGAAGTCAGACATAAGAATTGACTTACAAAATCAAAGCGTACAGTATCTGAAGAAAAAAAAAGAGGAATTATTCTGATCTGATTATGATTTTTTTTAAATGGGGTCGAAATCAGAGAAAGTAGTCAGTCGTGAATGTGTCCTTTCTCGTAGCCAATTAAATCTTCGGCTTCAAGGCATTCTGAGACAACATGAAACTAATCAATATCATCAATATCATCGACATAATATTCGTCCAGTTTTATCTATGTACTCCTTCAATTTTAACATTTTATATTCTTATGGAAAAGTTTGACTGTCCGCTCATCTAAACCAAGGTAATGAAAGAGAATGTTACCCGTTCAAAACAACAACGAAAAAATGCGCCCACCCCCCCCCCCCCATTGATTTTTTTTTTTCTCCTGTCATAAATGTATTGTATTAGTCATTTTGTAGACCCCGAAATGAAATGCACCCGAACTTCCACTGGGAAAGAAAGTGTAAGTTCACGTACACACACTTTCGCGAATTACAAACAATATCAATCTGACACCCCAAACACAGAACGTCCAATGTCACCCACAACCCACAATACCTCCCTGTACTAAAATACCAAGAAACACAAACAAAATCCCCCGAAATAAAACAACAAACAGGTGCACCAACATAACTAAGTAATCCTTCTTAGGGGGTGTTGCAAGAAAGTTGATTGCTTTTGATTGCAAATCAGTTGCAAATTTTTGAATTGGTTGTAAGGTTGCGCTTAAATTGCGATTGACTGCAAGACTTCCGTTTGATATTAACATCAGGAGCAACCTTTCCTTGCAACAGGATTGATTGTGAGTTGCGATCAACTGCAAATTTGCAATTAATAGCAAGACTTTCGACTGATTTGGGGGATTTGGTATTGATTGCAACTTTCTTGCAACACACCCTTAAACTCTTTATTCCACTTTAAAGCAATGATCAAAAGTTGCATCACAGCAAAGTTATAAGACTACAATAATTATACAAAAATTGCAATGTACAAGCAGAGTCGGCTGTGTTCACACAAAACTAGGGGACACACCTTTGCACGGACAATGTGTTCATCCTATAAGGAATCTGATTGGTTCAACAGAGGAGTAAAGGAAGCAATTCATGAAAGAATGGAGAACCCATCCCTTAACAAAAAGGTGGATTACGCTTCATCTATCACACATTTGGGACAGATCTTTACTTGGGTGCCTCCACCTCTTTCACGTCAAACATCGCATGACAAGGAGTCACGTGACTGACCGGCGCCTGACGTCTCCGGATACTTCCCGCCAAAAACGACAGAGACGGAACCGAACCTCGGCGCAGTCTCCTTCTACCGCCTGACGATGATGGGTGTATCCCACCGAAACGTAGCGGAGATTTATCTACAATAAGTTTCGGTTGTTAATTTATAATTTGGCTTCACTGAACTAAGACCAGGGGCCCGTTGGAATACTGGATTTTGATTGGCTGTTGAGCATGGCATGTTGCTCAACAGCCAATCAAAATCCAGTATTCCATGAAGAGTTACTATAATAACAAATTAACTATTATAGTACGTTTCATGCAACGGGCCCCAGATGAATAATAACTTACATGAATTTACAAGGAGATACTCAATTTCAATTGAAGTCAATTTTAAGGCGATAATTAATGACATTACGATAGCTATTGAATACCATTCATTTAACTATGAGATAGGATTAGTTATTCTGGCGTCCATAAATATCTGAATCACACTATCAAACAAAACCTTTAGGCACATTTGTATCATTTTTTGAATTTTTTAAAATTCAAAACAAAGGCACTATTGAATCAAACACGCTGAACATGATCGGTATGCTCTTCGAACACTCATCTGCCCTAAAAGAACAATGAAATAAATAAAAAACGCTCATCTTGACAGAGAATACGTCTAAAAGGCGTTGGAGTGGTAAGATGTCATATAAAGCAACCACTGGAAATCGATTTCTACAAATAAAACCCTTAAGTTTTAATGGCTTGTCTGGTTTTTAAATCGACGGAGAGAGAGAGAGCAACGAGTTAATGAGACGAAGTCGTTAATAAGTAATCGTCTCGTACTTTGGAACATATCAAAATATCACAATGCCAATCTAAATGATAAATGTGTCATGTATTCTAACAATTAGAACTAACATCAAGCTAGAAACACAGGAATATCAATTAACACGTAAAAACTGTTATACCATTGTAAATAGTTCCGACTGTATAGCATCCCCCATTATAACACTCCCGACTGGCGGATTAACGTGGGGTGAAACCTTCCAGTCCCCAGTCCCCCCCCCCCCCCTTCCCAAACCCAAGTGTAATGTCGTTTATATGAAAAAATCCTGAATTTGCCCCCTCTTCAAATTATCGACCGAAGAGTCGCCTTCAAGGCGTGATTACTCTTTTTCTTCAGCGACGATCCCTTTTTAGGAAACATTCTGTGTCATGCCCCCCCCCCCCCGTCTTTTAAAATCCTGGATCCTCAACGCCATATAAAAGAAAGACTGAATTAAACGGCGTAGGCCTACTTTCGTATTCACTTCGTGTAAGCAATTTCATGCCCTATTACTCTCCTTGACCTTTATATATAGCCAATATCGCATATGTAGGCCTACTTTTTGAAAAGCAATTATAGAATTCCTAAAGAACAATAAAAGATTTTCCCGTTTGATTCATTTCTTTTTCACCATGGATTATTCTGCTGTGAATCATGAAAATAAATGTTTGGTCCAGCAATGTGAGCACTGTTTTATGTTTGTATTACATTGTTTCAAGATTAACCCGTAATCCTACTGGAACCGAGCGACACCTGTATTGAGCCTATGAAAAGGAGAGAATTCAGTTGTCAACGGGTTAACTGCATTTAGTACTGTAATTTAGTAGATAATGATTTAGTATAGATACTTCCTTATTTGTAGATCCAAGCCTTAATGGGAATCTTTAAAAAATAAAAAATAAAAAATAAAAAAACTTACAAATCCTGGAGAGATCTAGTAATGGTCACACCACTGATATCTTGTTTCTTGATAGGACTACTTTATGATTACCCTCATTTATAGGTCTGCTATCACTGTGAAGGTTTCACTTGTGATATACAGTATGTTGTTCATCTATCCCGTCCCTTCTGATTTTGTACTTGATTTGATTTGATTTATTTATTTTCTTCTGCATTGATTTATGTACAATTTTTTTCAGATAGCATACATAAAATAAAATACAAAAGAATATTTACAATGAATCATAACAAAAAGTATTTGTAATAATCATTTACGAAACAAATGATAAATTGTCATTTTTTTTGTAATTCAGTTAAACATAATATTTAATCAAAAATAAGATTATTTGCAGAAGAAGGACTACTGTCAACTCATTTCTTGTCTACCTTCTTAGCATTACCTCGTTTGTATCTCAATGAATTGTTGACATAATTTTGTTGTAATTTTGCCAATCATGTCTTATCTGAATTTTGAATCCTACTGTTATTCAGCCCCAGGCCTGCGAAAGTGTTTTTAGAGCAATATTTCAATTCAATTCACTGAAAAAAATATTCTGAGGTGATTTAACTACAGACATCTTCGTATTTCTGATTCAAGTAATCAGATTGGTCTTAGCAGGCCTACAATGTCACTTATTTTTTGTACATTACAGACCCACACACCTGACACTGACTGAATAATTTATTTAAGAAAAAAAAATCAGGATGGAGGTTTCGCACTTCATTTTCGGGTATACATTTTTGTATCCTTGTATTTTCCACTAATTTATTCCTACAAAATATGTACACTGTCTTAACCTAAAAAAAAATACGATCCAGGAGGGATTTAACTTATATCCATAACGATACTTCAATATCCCCCTCTGGCTTTCAGAAGAAGAATGTTAATACAATCTATGTCGGTTAAACAAGTCGTCCAATTCTATTTACTAGTAGCTCTGATGCTCTAAAATACATTTAAAGATTATGATGCAGCAATTGAAATCATTCGAAGAAAGAGAATTATCAGCAGAGGGCTGGATAAGCCACGCAATCCTCATTTTTCTCATTCCAAGGGGTGTTTCACAAAGCTGGGCTTGAATTTACGCATGACTTTAAGACCGACTTTACTATGAACAACCAAATATAAAGCATAAAGTTTTTCCCTCTTGTTTTAACAAAGCGTGACAGTATTTCCCATAATCTCAATTAAATTGTTCGCAAAAAACTATAAGTTATATTAAAATGTTTTTATAATAATAATGATGTTAATCTACATAGATATTTCAACCTTAGCTTATGTAATTAAAAATAATTGAGAATCCGATTTGGCTTCCCATATTCAAGTCATTCTGAAAGCCATGTGTAACTCTGCGCACAGCTTTGTGAAACACCCCCGGGAGTACTTGAGCGCTTTAAAGATAAACAAGTAAAAAAAAATAATAATAATTTAAAGACTCAATTCGACAAACCATAAAAAAACCATCTTGACTGAAATGCTTCTTTAGAAAATTGGCTAAGGGGTTTTGGAAAGAGGGATAAGCATAATAAGTTTATTTGTAGCAAGAAATCTTTTTGTTTGGGAGCTTAAAACCCTTTGTTTTATTTATCTCCTTAGTAGTATAATGAGCAGCCCAAGGTAGAATTTGAAAGATAGAAAGTGCGGTACTTTTGAAAAAAAATTAATTTCATCAAGTAGATTAACAAACCCTATTTTGAAAAGAGATTATTCAATCTGTTAATGCCATTGTCTTTTGATAATCAGCTCTTTTTTCTTTTTTTTTTATTATTTTTTTTATATAGAACTACAGAAAAGTAAATAGCCCACGGCCTTAGTTTGGCACTTCAGATATTGTTCAAAGAACTACTTTGCGTATTTTTCTTCCTCGCCTTTTCACTGTGGTCATCGCTGTCAGTGACCTGGTCTGGGTCTTTACCAAACAGTGATCCTCGAACACCCTTAACGCCGCAGAGGAGATCCCTAACAGCCGAGCGAAACTCTGGATAATTGAGGGTGTAGATGAAGGGATTTGCGCAGGAGTTGAAAAATGCTATTAGAGCAAAGACATGGTACAGATGACTGTAGAGGTACGATCTATCAACCAGTCTCAGGTTGTAGGCCAGGAGGCCGGTACTATCAGCGGCCCAGCAAATGATGAAGGTGATGATTACCACGAACATAAGCTTGATGACCTTGCTACGAGCCGCGAGGAGACTCTGAGAGGGACCTGTGTGTTTAGCTTCCAAATGAGAGTCGACCGTCAAGATTTTCTTTGGCTGAAACCGTTTGGACCGTAGCCGCAGAGAGCGCGCAATTAGATAGTAGCACGCAAGCATGATGATAGTCGGAAAGATGAATCTTATCAAATAGACTACTATTCCTAGAACGATCTGGATAGCAAAGTGACTGTAATTCACCGTGCATTTCGATTCTGTCGTATCAACCATTGTAGTCCCAAACGTGCGAGAGTTTAACGCCAAAGACAACAGCCAGATTGCTAAGAACCAATAGATCAAGCGTTTCGGTGTTACCCAAATCTTGAACTTGACCGGATGGACAACCGCGATATATCGTTCGATAGCGATCGCTGTCAGGGTGAAGACCGATGCGCTGATTGATATCCAGAGGAATATCGATGAGTACACAAACTTGCACGCAACATTACCAAGTACTGTATCGGGCACAACCGATAGCCTCGGCTGAGGAATCATAAAGATGGAGGTGATGAAATCGGCCGCAGCTAATCCACCAATCAGGATATCGGTAGGCTTCTTGAATGACCGGCGATGGAACAGTACGAGCAGGACCAATAGGTTTCCGACAAGACCAAGACATGCGACCACAAGCTGGATGCTTATCCACCAAGACCAAGTGACAGGTGTCCACAGCCAATCAGAGGTTGCCGATTCATTTACGAGATCTGCAGCTGAATGACTGGAGGTGCCAAAATCGGTGCTTACTGTTGTGGATTCGCTATCCATTGTGATGCTGATGTTTGTTGAAGTTGATTTGTCAAAGGGTCCAATAACTGTCAGTATTATGTTCACTACATCAACAGATCAACCTGCCAGTAGTCTTTGAACGGAGTTCCTGTCCTTCGTCGATAAAAAGAGAGTAGAACGTGAGGTAAACAGTTGGTGATCTGTTGTGAGATATGAAGTCATAAACATAATTTTACGAGTTATTCCGGTAATATCATTTTATAGCAAATGCAGATACATGAAAGGAATGCACTTATAAAGGCTGGGAGCCATCTGTACTGATACTATTTAATGATGCAATGTTGAAGGCAAGCATGGCAAGCATGGCAAGCATACTGTTACGTCCAGCAAGTTAAGGGCGGAAATCTTGGGAGAAGGGTCCCTCAAGGAACTGATCTGGGGATCGTTCTCCAATGATGTTGTAACCTAAAAGGGGGATGATTAAAAAAAGGGGCGGTCAAGAAGCTGGCGGCCTTTTTTTCAGCGAAGACCCTTTTTGTTTCTTCTTCACGTGTCAGCCTAGTTTTGGATTAAAAGAAACACCCGGGAAGGGGAAGGCCTTCCTTATATTTTTACCCGACAAAAATTTATTATGTATTCCACCCCTCCCCCCCCCACACACACACACCTTTAAAAGACAGACTTCCACACACGGAGCGATCCCAAGTTTTCTTCCCCAAATTACCAAGCACATTCAAGATTTCAATATATCCCATGACTGTATCAAATTGATATTCTTACCAGAGTTTGCATCAGACAAAACATCGAAAATATTTTAAAGAAATGAACAACATGACCGCAAAGGAGAAGTAGAATTAGGTATGAAATGGATCCTAAAGGTTTGAAGCTGGTCATATTCTATTTTTTTTTTCTTTTGCAAGCGGTTAATCGCCTGTACCCTGCATGGGATTTTCATTACTCTATAGAAATAATCATTCTCACTATTTCTCTGCATTATACAGTCTTTCAATCTTTATTATTCTAATGTAGATTTATGTGAATTTATTATAAATTATGAGATATGACTTTTTATGACTTTTTGAAACGGTCGTGTATTTCCGATTCCCTATGTTTTGGTTACATTTTTAAACTTACTTAGTTGGTTTTTGGAATCCTTTTTCTCAATCAAATTAAATCATTGCCTGTAATGATTTTACTAACCCTAACCCTAGCCTTAATCCTTTCCTTATTCAGATTCCATTATCCATTTCAATGTTTTTGTTGCTCAGAGCATAATAGTAATTTTCTCAATTGCTATTCTAAAGCATACCTCATCTTGATTGATTTTTTTTCTACTATAATGGCATTTGATATGGTCCTGAGAATTTTATGTAAGCATGCGCAATTTCAGTCTTTGGTTGCTGTATGTATGCATTTTGAAATAAAAACATTATTTAAAATGAAAAATGAAATTAATTTGAATGAGATGAGCTTAACTGGCTGGATTAGCCTTACTATAGTAACAACGAGCAGTGGTTAGATGAGACCATCGCCCGTGAACAAGGTGCCAGCACGATTTTTTTTTTTTTTTTTTTGGAAACATTTTTTTACCATTGGTTTTCAACAGACTGAAAGTTGAAACTAGATACAGTTTGTAAATTTGGGTGTTGTTTTTACGGCATGCTGTGTACAAGCACCACACACACAATATCATATAAGACCCTTTCCTCTGACCGGGGTGGG
Organism: Echinometra lucunter; assembly: GCA_029962745.1. NCBI lineage: Eukaryota > Metazoa > Echinodermata > Echinoidea > Camarodonta > Echinometridae > Echinometra > Echinometra lucunter. The sequence continues at coordinate 8,112,852 of CM057167.1, forward strand.
GGGGGGGAGGTGTTTCTTAACCATGGCATGCCACTGTTTGCTTTCACCGTCGGTCTCTCAAGGGATGCGCAAATCATTGTCACAAATTTGAAGAATTTACTTCTTTTTTTTTTTCTTCATCAGTGAACTATAAAAATTGTCAATTCTACGGATTTGTGATCATGATTTGCAAATCCTTCGAGAGATCCATGGTGAAAGAAAACAGTGGCATCAATGACCAGCCATGTTAAGTAAGATTTTAGTCAGTCTTAGTCTTTGTGAAACACCCCCCAGGTGCCATCAAAAATAGGCTTTTGACCGACTGACTGAAATCGATATAGGGTAGTATTTGAAGGTACTAAATTGTGTTTACATATTTTGGTACCATTTCTTTTTCAACATGTCATAAAATCATTGAACACGCGTGACAGAAATATAATAATACGATCATTCATATAAAATTTTTATTGACACCAAGGACGAAATAATTATTCTGTTGTATTATCATCCCACATCACAAAGCTTTTCCACGTCAATGCACTTTGAGTAAAGGGGCAGATTAATTAAGCTACATTTGAATGCTTCGCATCACGGGCGTTGGTCTCGGGAATTCTTCATATACCTCCTGTAGATATATATAATTTTACGAAAACAGTTTTCCCCTTCGGTGTTTACATATTTGGTAAAAAAAAAAGGGGGGGAAGGCTTCATCATGTTTACATCGTTAATCTATCACACTAGCCTCACTAGGGAATAGTAAAACATAATGTTAACACTATTTCAGAAAACGCTTCATTTTCTGAATTTAGAAAGGTATGTTAATAATTGAGGTAAGAAGAGTAGCAAACATGTAATTTTGTAATTTTGCAATTTTTGTAAAGCGATGGATCATCGCATTAGTAAACTTAAAGTGAAAAAAGGCACTACAAATATGAATAATATGTCTTTGCATACTTAAAAGTTATATTGCTATTTAACAATTGTTGGAAACATTCAGTTTTTGTTCGAATAATTATTGCTTTAGAAACAAAATCAGTTATCGTAATAGTTTCATTATCCTAGACATTTTGATAATGCTCGTAGATTAATTTAGCTCGATGAGCTCACTTACCGAAAATCCATGTATTCAGTGTGAATCAACTACACAGCAATATCCTCATGTCATCATGACAATATGGAAGACATCCCTTGCATAATCTTGCAGAATGGGTTATGTCGCGAACCATGCAGTGCCAAGCACAAAGAAAATAGATTCCCTTCTTATACTGTTATATGTACTCTTCCAGTGAAAAAGATTTATATTTGAAGAAAATTAAAACCTATTTTCCCCCCTTGAACAATCAATGTCATCTGCCTCCTCGATAGATGAATAGTCGAAGTATGAATACGCATAACGTTAAATATGCTTTTCGACTTTGCGCCTTCCTTATGTCCTTGCTCCTCAGTTTCGCTTACAGTCATATGCCATCTTCAGAGTCTTTGTCGAGATAATTTGTAACCTATTTTTTGTTTGCATGTAATTTTAGTTTAGAATATCAGTTACTTTTGATGATACTTGATGGCTGTGTGAAAATGAAGGGTTGTATTTGGTTTCCCACTATTGATTTCGTGTTGATTCTAGGTGACCTGATATAAAGTGTAAATCAAATTGCAAACCACGCGCGGCAACCATTAAGAATTAAACTATTATAGAGAGGAAAGGTAAGAGAGAGGGAGAGAGAGAGAGAGAGAAAGATAGAGAGGGGGGAAGAGAGATTAGAGGCGTGACTTAACATTGAAAAATAAGAAGACAAATAACGAACTGCAACCTTATGCAGCATGTGCTGTCGAGTTCTTGACAAAATAAGACGCCCGTCTCAAATCGTTATAATATAACACAAGAGAGAACAGGAAAAGTATAAAGGCTACTTTTATTAGTTTTTTGTTTGTTTGTTTGTTATAAACAGTAGAGCAGCATTCTCAGAAACAATTTATTATGAAACAGTATCAGAATGATAATTCACGACTTATGATTGTCATATCCTTTGCCACATAAAATTTGCGGCATACACCTAGCATTTATGGGGGGGGGGGACGTCCCCCCCCCATACCACCCACAAAAGTTTCGGGGGGGTTGTCCCCTGCCCCCCCCCCCCCCCCGATTGACGCCCATGATTAAAATGAACATGTATGTTTTTCACAACGTTGATACAGGAATCAGTAAATCAATCAATTATCAATTATCATCAGTTTTCGATAATCCCATGGGTTTAAAACATGAATGTTTTCGAGCTGAGGCTTCATCTGGACAAAAGTGAAATAACTGCATTAATTTCAGCTTGTAACACTCTCTGATTCACCTCCGAGTGAGTAGGTGTTTGTTGTACGTGCCAAAATACTCTGTGAATTGAGTTCAAGTTCATTTATTTCTTTCCACTTAACTGGAAACAATGCATTCATGAACAATATCAATAAAGTTCATCAACAACAAGGCATGGAAAATATGGGAAAGAGGTGGTCTGTATAGAAGCACAGCTTGTTAAAGTGATTACACAATGGTAATTTTTTTTTTTATATATGATCGAGAATAGAATTCTAAGAAGAATAACATTAAAAATTTGATGATTTTCAATCAAATCAATGCAATTTGGCTAATTTTCTCATAAAATGTCAAGAGTTGATCAAAAAATTTGAGTATGAGGTATGACGTAATAGTGGGTACCCAGCTTCGCGCATTATAATAATAATAATAATAATAATAATAATAATAATAACTCTTATTTACCCAGGGTAGCCACTTCAGCTATCAGCTGATCTTCCAGCGGGCCCTGCATAACATAATATGTTATTATTACCCTTCTCCATTCTATTATGCCGAGCGTCTGGCTAGAAGGCAGAAGGTCCCATTTTTGTAAGTCTTTGGTATGACTCGGCCGGGGATCGAACCCACGACCTCCCGTTCATGAGGCGGACGCTCTATCAATTGAGCCACCGTGCCCGGTGGCTCATTGCATTTGTGCTCCGCGCTAGACTGTACAATATGTATTATACCTTGCGCGCATTTTGCTAGAATTGCGCGACAAGGTACTCACTTTGACGTCATTTTGACGTCAAAGTGGGTACCCAGTTGAAACTGGGACACAGCTGAGGGGTCAAAAATATCCTGAAATCTTACCACATTAAGGAGTTTCCTTGGCAACACGACTTTTAAAAAAATTTAGGCAGATGATTTTCTGCAGATGAAATCATGCTCTTTTAAATGAAATAACATTGTTTCAGCATTGGGTACCCCCTTTAAGCACAGATCACCTTTGCAAAAAAAGAAATGTTACAAATATTACACATACTACAAATCTGCATTTTAAAAAAATGCAGAATGAAAAAGAGAGAAAATATAAAAACATATATACAGTAATGACAAAATATTTTTTTAAAAATAGAATAAGACGGAGGAAGGTGAATGCACACGTCAATATTGGGGGGGGGGGTAATAATCCATTTACCTGTAGTGAGTATAAAATGAATATCAGATCTATCCCTAATTCTAAAAGTTGAATACATGTTTACACAGGAAAGAAATGGATAAATACATATAAGAAGAAAAGTCTCAAACATATACATTATGTACATTACATGAGTGCAGGAAATGTCAGCCTTGGAATTATTTCATATTCCATATAGTGGAATTATTTCATATTCCATATAGTAAGCATGGTATAGGCTATAGCAACGGATATGTATATATTTTCAGAAATTGTCTCTTAATAGAGTACAGGGGTCAGGGTAAGTTAATGACCAGACCTGAATGGTTATAACAGTTTGCATTTTCTGTACACATGCATTTTCATGTAAGGCATGATATGGAGAGTCATATTTATTTCAGGCATGTTATAGGCATATATACCTGCATTGTTATGCTGTATATGTATGCACTGCTAGGGCAGTATAGCAAAACCGGGGGGGGGGGGGGGGCATCAACTTGAAATTAAATTTGAACAATTTGAACATATGAGCGCTGTCATATTTTTATTTCCTGCCAGCTCTTTTTCTCATTATCATAAAATAGGGAATTCATGAGGGAGAGTCCTATATGTGTACATATAATATGATACCTGATGCATTATGCCTTTTCTATATACAGTGTACTTTGTCATAACGTCTTGCATGAGTACTTCTTTTCTCCCTTTCCCCCTCTCCTACCTCTGCTGCGCAGTTTGCTTTTCTCTTTTTTACCATGAGATAATTTATTGTTTCCTTATCTTCACCCAGGCTTCTTCACACCAGAGTACCTTCCATGTTGATTCTCGTGAGTCGGTCTCCTATACTTCTCCTTCTGTCTCTTTAGCTTCTCTCTTTTCTCTTCTCTGTAATCCTTTCTCTTCTTCATATTCTCGTGCAATACAGATTTTAAATTGTGATTATCTTCAAATGTATCTTGTGTATGTCTATCTATATGTTATTTTATATTGTACATTATTACAATTATTTATATAATGTGTACTCACTCAAATGTCCGAAGACGAATTTTATGTATTTTTTACATGACAATAAATTATCTTGAATCTTGAATCTTCCAGAATTTTCAATCTTCAATCAATCTTGAATATCGGCATTATGTCAATCTTGAATATATATATATATATACTAGGAATATATATATAATAGTGCAGCAAGGTATGTCACGTTTCAATGTAATATTTTCAATAGACGAAATTTCAGTTTATATTTAAAAACAGAAGAACTTACAGACTGCCTAATAGAACAGTCTAGAGAGTTCCAAAACTTTGGTCCAGTATATGCAAGTGTATTAATCCTAAGCTGGGTTCTAACTGATGGTATGTGGTATAAAGCAGCTTGTCTTCTAGAGTATTTGTGTATTTGGTTATTCTTTACAAAAATAGATGCTATTGCCAGGGGAACTTCACCCTTCTATAACTGATACATGAGACATCCCAGATATAGAAAATATATATCTCGTACTTTCAGCATTTTATTTTCATAAAAAAGCTTATCAGTGTGAGTGCGCATACTAGCTGCCGAGATAATTCTCACTTCTCTCTTTTGAATGAGCCTTGTCATCATGGTCATGGTTATATTAACTTTGTTTATTAGATATTTATTAGAGCATAAGTTATTGATGAATAGGACATAATGCCGATTACATTTGGTTTGAGATTTTATTTTCTTGCTGCTACGCGGTACGTAAAGGAAAGCGCACCATGTTCTAATTTTGTTTTGGTAAAAGTCAGTTATGCATGGGCGCTGGAACGCAGAGAAAGGACAAAGGAAAGATGGGGCAGAGAGCATCGTTCTATCACAATACTCCGCATATATTAAATTGCTCTGCCCCACCCTGTCCATTGTTTCTCTCTCTCAGGCATGCAATAGACAAAATACCCTACAAAGAAAAAAATAGCAAACAGGTAAATACCCAGGGGTTATGCTTATTTGAAGCCGCTCTTAACTCGATCATATCAAATCCCTGAAAAGGAGGATCATGTTTATGCAAAAATACTAATGAATGAAATTAATGCATAAATACAAATTACATGGCCTTAGCAGTAGATGGTTGTAAAGCCTCTGCCTCATTGGAGGAGACATCGGGCTAGTCGGGAGACCAAAATGGCTTGGGCTCTCACCAAGGCGACACAAGGACGACGTCGGAGACGTCTCCAAGACGTATCTGCGACGTCTCCAGAAAAGCTTACAGCCGATTTATCCTGAAGTCGCTGCCACATCACGGCGACGTCTCCGGCAGTTGTGCTGACGTCTCCGCATCGTCGCCGCAACGCCTCATCAGTCTCTTTGGTCTCCAGCATGGCTGTCCTGCATAAAATGTTGCGATTAAACGCAACTAAAAAAATTAAACGCAAATCCCAAATACTCAATTCTGATTGGTAGAAAATCAAGTTGCGTTTTGAGTTGCGTTTAATCACAACTTTTTATGTAAGAGAGCCCAGGTCTTGGGACGTCGCGGAGACGTCTCCACAGTCGCTGACAATATTAGTCTCCGCGACGTCGCCGCAATTGATTGAGAAGTCTGTGAGATCTGTTGGAGACTGGAAAAAATTCTCAAACAAATCGAACATGTCTGAATTTCCCGCCACTCCCAGGAGACCCGGCTAGTCTCTAGGAGACATCAAGGTGACGTCTTTGCAACTAGCGGATACTCGAGTCGCCGCCAGTTCGCACCTAGTCTCCAGGACATTGAGATACCCACTTAATGAAACATTGAATTTGTCACACCGGTCATACATCATTTCGCCATTATAGAGTTGTTTGAGAAGCCGTGATATAAAGGGCATTGTAAAGACGCACTCCACAAAATTAAAACCGACGCCTCATCTCTCCCTCTCTCTAACTTTGGAAGGGAAGAGAACGATGACGATCACTCGTCCATAGGGCATATTGTGACAATGCTGTAAGATGTATATTACAAAGTTCTGGAAAAAGTGCCATATTATTAAGGTTTCCGGTTGGAAGGAAAAGGAAAACGTTTTCCTGTTATATGACGGATTAATCACAGGTGCACAGGAAGAATTTTTACCAGGGGGTGCCACCTCTTCCTCGAAAAGCAATTTTTCATTTTGTAAGCATTAACAAACGAGAAGATTCGAGGCTTCGTTACATGACAACTACTGGAGGTGCATTGTATCAGAATGGTGTTAAGGTATTTCCATGCATGGTGTGTTGGGCAAGATATGCCATAGAGTAAATGAATAGATTGAATACCACCTTGTTCTTCGAATACAAGGTGCCCTACCCGACTCTTCGTGGTTTTACGATTTTCGGGCATTCGTATACCCCCTCCCTCCCCCGTAGCCCCAACCCATTCCAACCGCCGATTCGCCTTGAGCTGGTTAGAATACCTTGGCGTTCATGTTACTCTTCCGAAAACTGAGTTAGGGAAACGTCAATAATTTTGTCAGTGCAACAAGTGCGGAGCTGACTAACTTGGGACATTTCAAGCAAAGCTGCTGAAATTAAATCCAAGCTGATCAATAGCCATTTGGATGAAACTCTGTGGGAGTTTAGAAAAATAGCGAATGTTGTCACACTTTGTTTAAGTTGTATTCGCTTTGCGATATTGGATTTGTGGTATGCCAGTAGGTTTAAATCATGCACGCTGAAGTGTTGGGGATTTAGTCTTCTCTCTTTTTTCTCTCTCTTTGCATAACCAGCAAAATGTACTTTTTGGTAAACTTTTGCTTGCTGGGCTGCAAGGTCTCAACGTTACATCACCAATAACAACCTCTTCAGTGATAGCCCTCTCTCCCTCTCTCTCTCTCTTTGTCTTTCTCTGTCCTTCTCTTTCTCTGTCCTTCTCACTCTTTGTTTTTTCTCTCCTCTCCCTCTATTTCTGAGCTTCCCTTCCTCTCATATCCACCTTCTCCTTCTCTCTTTCTGTATCTTTCTCTCTTTCTCTGTCAATATGTGGACAGTAATGACTCATTTTCTATTGAATTTCAGAACAGTTCTTTGCAAAATAACCTGTGTTATCTCTGTGGTGGTTGAAATAATATCACATTAATTTTAAAGTTCAGTTTCTTCGTAAATTATTGTCTTACCTTAGTTTTGAAACAGCATCTCCGGTATTAGTGAAATTTTAAAATAATCAGAAAAGCTAACTGTTCATGAATGTTTAACCAAAAATGTACCGAGATTGACCTAATCTGACTATATAAAAATACATTTCCATGAATTAACACAAAGTGCTTTCACGCATGGCCATTTAATTGTGGAAAAAAAATAATCGGCAAAAGAATCTGAGACCTTTTTATTTGGTAGAAATCAATATACACAGGTAAACCTCTTGATGTTGAAAGGAATATGAGGTATGCTGACGTCATCATGACTTGCATCAAAATCGTGCAACATTCAAATTTCATAGTTTTGATCGACAATTGATATGATTATGTGTACTTAACATGCAAATAGACATGAATACAACTTTGCTATTTATGCCTTTTAATATTATTACTATTGTTATTATCATTCTTATCATTATCATTATCATTATTATTATTATTATTAATTATTATTATTATTATTATTATTATTATTATTATCATTATCGTTACTATTGTTTTTGTTTTTGTTATTATTATCACCGTCTTCATTATCATTTATCATTAATGATATGATCAAGAATAATTATAATTTACTGTAGGACAGAAAAAAAAAACCACCTTCCATTTCATCCCAAGGAAAATGAAAATCTGCTTTATCATTACAAAAATTAATGAGCATAAAATGGATCGAAAGGGAAATACTGTCAAAAGAAGTTTGGAAGATTTTCTGTACAGGAGAAAGTTAAAAATGAAGTTTTTATCTGATTATCATTTGGGGTTGAGCTGTTTCAATTTAAAAATGGGATTATCTTTACGTTTACATTTATTTCCTCATGTGCATCAACTTTTTTTTTTTTTTATTTGTTGGAAACGGAAATACATGTAAATGAAATAAAGAAATAAAAACAATGTCCCAAGAGCGGATTTTTCTCTTTGTATGTTTTTCTTCATTTTGTGTTTTGTTTGTTGGCGTGTGGGTGTGGGTGTGTGTGTGGTTATTATGAATGATGTCAATTATTTTTTTAAGTTTGTGATTTATGAAGTGTAAATAATAAATTACACGTTCGTTTGTATGGCACCTATTAAAAATAGGATTGTTATTAGCAAGAAGACACATTTTGAAGGATCATTAATATTAAAGGGGGATGGCTTGTTTTGGGGTTGGGGTGAAGGTTGAGGTTTATGTGTGTTGTTTTTAAAGTGATTTCATTCGTGTTTCAATTTTCTTTGCGCATTGAATTATCAATATATATTCAATTTTATTGAATTATGTTATGAAAACGAAATAAAGATTCGTATTTATATCGATTTATATATTGAACATTCGTGTATATGTATTGATTTATTTTGAATTAAACATCTAATAACAAAGAAGAAAACAAAAAAGTATGTGTGCGTGTGCGTGTGTGAGTTGGGGTGAGGGTTATAGAACAGTCTCAATCCGTTGACGAAAAGAGAATTCCCGTTTTTTATGGACCTGCTTTAATACTAATGTTATTCAAATTCATGCACCCTTCTCTCTAGAACCCTTGGTTACCAGCTTTTCAGTTGATTGATTGATTTATTTTCATTTCCATATCAACAAAATTTACAATGTAAAGCAAATACAAAATTCAGAAATGAAAAATGGAACCCACTGGGAAGCACAGCTTGTTTAATTGAACTATGATACATAAAATAACAAAACTAATAATGTCTCTTTCACGTATACAAACTCTGTATTATACTTATAGAAACAGGTACAGGATATGGATGTGTTTATGAATATGTATATATATATATATATATATATATATATATATATATGATTTCCCTTATACATATGCAAACTCGAGTAAACAAAAGTGCACAATGAAGAAAAGTTGGACAGGACAAGACAAAACAAAACAAAACAAAGTGAAACAAGACAAGACAAAGCTGCCTGCACAATTAGGCAATGGAAGGAGAGAGAGAGAGAGAGAGAGAGGAGAGAAAAAGAGAAAGAGAGAAAAAAAAAACAGAGGAGATGTTGGAGGTCATCCTAAATTGAATCTGAAAGAGAGTTCCAAAGTTTTGAACCAGTAAAAATAAATATTTTGTTCGTAAGGATTGTTCTTGTTCTTGGCAGATGGAAAAGCCCGGCAGACCTAGTAGGGTAATGATGAATACTGACATTCTTTGTAAACATTGTGCAAAAAACATTTGGCAGTTCATTTTTATTAAAATTATACATAAGCGTTCCGAGATTGTAACTATATAAGTCACCTATCTTGAGGATATTACGTTTATAATGGCATCTTAATATATCGAATCCAGTATGCATATATTAGTTGTTGCTGTGTCGGGAAGCTTCTTAGTTGTCGTGCGAAACTTGTGTTCAACGAGTGTGCATAAAATTAGTAAACAGGTCTATTACAAAGGTATACGTAAGATGGCGCTATGCCGCTCTATTTTTCTTCAAGATTGAATTCCCAATTCCAAGCCATTCCTAAAGTGGGAAATCTCTCAAAGCTGGGCAAGATTTTTTCATACAGTTAGGAGCATGATCAGTAGTATTGTCCTGGACGGATATTTGACATATTTTGAAAGTCTGAAGGACTACAGAAAAGAAATGATAAATCTGAGAAGGATAATATAGGGCTGAATATATGTATATATATGTATATATATAGGGCTGAATATATGTATATATATGTATATATATATATATATATATATATATATATATATATATATATATATATATATATATATATATATATATATATATATATATATATATATATATATACATATATATATATAACTATTATATGTTTCATTAAGGGCATCACTGAATGAGTTAAAAATTGATTTTTTTAAAAGTTTGCCACGGCCGCCTAATGAAATGTGAATCAATGTGAAAATTCACTGTCACAGAAGTACCAAACCTACACTTTGATATCAGATCCGCTTCCTGACATCTTTCTTGTCAGTTTTTTGTCACTGAAATCTAAATTCTTTCTGTGAAATAAATATATGACTTATTTTTCACGTATCGAAAATTTAGGCCATCTGAATAATCTAGATAAATCCTTTCTGAAATATTTCCGAGGTCGAAAGTTTAGCTTGTATATCAACTCGACGCTGATTATATTTCATCCATAACAATGAAAATTTTTATGAAATCTTTATGTCCGCTTACAGCTAGTGCTCTTCTATCAAGTGCACTTACTCCATTACCATGCTCACATACAACATTAGCAATCTAAACAGAAAATATTATCGTTATTGCTAAATGCGAAGTGTGACCAGCCCTTCAAGGTACGTAACGCCATTTAAAAAAAAAAAAATACTTGCATCGAGGGACATTTAGGCACAGGCGCAGCATATTTTTGTTTTTTGTTTTAAATGATCTTTTATTCCTTCCTCATAACATATGAAAATAGTATATTACATGAATTTATTTACATAATTAATCCAAAATTCATTCATGAACATTCATACTTGATTATATAATTATACAAATCCGGAAAAAGTAAACTTAGAATCAAGTCTATACACATTTCTTAAAAAAATTATAATCAGTATAGGAATAATAATTTAGAACAGAATCTTGATTCAAGAAACTTTATGAATTGCATGAAAAAACACACACACACACATATTAGGTAAATCTCAAATTATACAAGATTTGTTTTCCATTTACAATATCATTTTCATCAAAAATAATTTTAGAAGAAGTTATTTACAAATAAAAATTTTTAAAAATCACACACTCACCCACTCTTCACACACCCACTGCCCCCTCCCGAAAACGCATATAGAGACAGTGCCACCCTCAAAGGTATCGGAACATTTACAATGGGGAAGGTACTGTCGGAACATGAGCCGTCTGGTCATTGTCTCAATTATGCAGTTTCCTTTCATGCCGCAAGGAAGGAAAAATAAAGTACTCCGAATCGAGTCAATGGTTTCTGAATATTCAATAATGGTCTGGTCTGCATCAAGAAGTTGGGTCTCTGCCTTCATGCAGATTGCATCTTTGGATGTACCTGGGTATACGTTGTCGGGAACGCCTTTGATTGGCGCTTTGCATTGGCGTCAAGTAATGAATGAATTCATTACGTGATACAATTCAGTAGATCAACTGCAGTGTGTTACACTGGAACTTGACCTGAGAGTGTTTTGATATAGCGTGACTTCACCAACGGAGAAAACATCGGTGTACTGAGCTCTTTTTCCTTGGACGCTGAAAGGCAAAATAAAGAGCACAACTCTGTACGAAATTTCTTGTTTCTAACCGAATAGATGAAAGGATTTGAACAGGAATTAACAAAACCTAGGCATACAAAAACCCGGTACATGTCCGAGTACAGATAAGAATCGAATAGTTGCAGGTTGAAAAGGGTAAAACAGATTTGGTCTGGCGACCAACATACGATAAAGACAGCGACAACAATAAGGACAGTGCGCGTCATCCTACGCTTCGTCTGCGAGAGCTGCTGCACGGGCGGAGGCAAATTGCGTCCGTCCTCCTGAAAACTGCGCGCCTGGGCTCGGAGTTCCCGGATGATGGCAAGATGGCTACCGATCATGATTATGATAGGAATCAGGTATTTGAACAAAAAGAGGACGACACCGGTAACCTTGTGTACACCGTGTCGAAGGAAAGCAGTCTTGCAGGTATGATTTTCGCTGTCGTATGTCGAAATGGCCAGAGTGTACACATTCAAAATGGCGGATCCAAGCCACGATAAACCAACTAAACGAAGTGAGCGCTTGACTGTGAAAAATGTCTTAAATCTGAACGGATACTTGACAGCCACTAGCCGTTCTACCGATATCACAGTAAGTATGAACACTGAGGCAACCGTGGATATCCACATGAAGACATTCGGGTACTCGATCCGGCAGTAGAGCATGCCTGTCCAGTCAGACGGTACCGGTTCGATCCGGGGCCGCGGTATCATCCACAGGGACGTAAAGAAGTCTGCCACAGCTAGACTGCCAATCAGGACGTCGGTGGTGAACTGGTTATGACCACGGCGGACGATCACGGCGATAACACAAAAGTTTCCGATGATACCGGCAATGGAGAGGACGAGCTGGACTATGACCCACCATGGCCAGCTGAACGGCACCCACTCCCAATTGATCTCAGTTGAAACGTTGGTTACGTTCATTGCTGCTCTTGCCCCGATACTATTCTGCAAGGGAGAAAGAGAGACAAAGACAGAGAGAGGGGGGGGGGGGGGGTGGGAGAGAAGTATTAAACGGTTGTTGGACATCATTTGACGATTGTGCATGGTCACAGCTCCAAACTGGCCAAATACTCCAACTCTGAGCCGACCGATTTTTAGCCTTTCTAAGTCACTTATTCTTTTCTAGTTTCGGTCTCGCTGACTTACTGAGGTGTAAGCAGCGTTCCAACAGCCTTCGTACGTGATGCGTCATTGGCTGACGCAACGTCGTAAGACCGGGTCTAGTTGTTACACATTTTACATTTTGAGGCCTGTAAAAGAAACAAACCGAGATCTTTGTTATTTTCTCTTTGAGAACAACTTATGTTATCTTTTTTAATAGGAAACAGTAAAAACTTTGACAGTCAAGCAAACATGCGAAAATTATTACGCAATCAATAAACATGAAATATTCTACCGATATCAGGGTAATTTGTGACACCAAATGGAGTAATTTGTTACACCTGAAAGAAGTATGCATAAATCGATTAAAAGCAGATCTGAATATATGTTGCTAAATAATAGTTGTTTTCCTGTCCTTGCGTGCATGTGCGTGTGTGTGAGTGTGTGGGTCTGTTTGTGTGTGTGGGTTGAGACTGATTAAAATGTAGATGGAAATTACATAGAATTACATCAATTAAAAATTCACACAAAAAATAGATGGATATTGTATGAGAGTGCAAATGCGTGTGTGTGACCGTGAGCGTTGTGAGTGGGCGTGTGTGTGTGTGCGTGTGTGTCTCTGGGTGTGGCTGTCACTGTCACAGATCTTACGAGTTCGAGAATGTACGTTTGTTCTTGTGAACAGGTGCCCTTTCCCTGTTTCGTTCTCCTTTCAATTTAGACGAAGCACATCGTCACTTTTAAGCCTTTTTGGGGGGTGGGGGTTGTTGGAAAAAAATATATTGTAGGCCCTATCTTTGTACTGTGTGTGTGTGTGTGTGTGCACCCTTTTATGCATTTGGCTGAGTATAAGTGCATTGAAATGATGTACATGTATACTTTTTGTGTAATGTAGAGTATAATTTCAATTTGATTATATGAAAAGGGAAATAAATAAAAATGGAACGAAAGAAAGAAAAAAAAAGCGAAACCCAGATGGATATTGCGAAGAACTTAAATTTAAAACAAATTATCCAATTGTTCTACAGCATTTCGGAACTATTCACTGTGATCAACTACTGGCTTGGCTGCATCATCCATCACGTCTTGATCACCTCTGTCTGGTTTTCTTTTGTAGTTACGCATCATGAATCAGACTTCCTGTAAGTACCCCCGCCCCTTCCATTAAGGCAAGTTGTTACATAGACTCAATTTCACAGGTGTGGCAAGTTATTACAGTGTAACAACTTGACCCAAAAGTGTCTGCTCAATTAACATTCAAATATCGGATCGTGCTACTCCCACCAAAGGACACCCAATAACCATAGGCGTTGGGGTTTGAGAATATGATCCCCTCCACTTTTTAGAGAGGGGGAGGGGGCGTGTATAACAGGGGCGTAGACAGCGGGGGATGAGGGGTATGCATCCCTCCACCTCACAAGGTGGGGGGGGGGTGACATGTACAATCATCCCCCCAGGTTTTAGGGAAGGATGTTTAGAAATGACAGGAACAGCAATAATGATAAAATTATTATCATTGTCATAACAACCACAATAACAACAACAACAACAACAACAACAATAATAATGATACTAATTACTAATGTATTATTATTATTATTATTATTATTATTATTATTATTATTATTATTATTATTATTATTATTATTATTATTATTATTATTATGCATATGATAATAGTAATAGTTATTATCATCATCATCATCGTTAATGTGAAATGACGATTACTTTCATAACTATATCGATCATTATTCTGATTTATGCAGTTATTTATATTACTTTTGGGTAATAAATAGCGTGATGCAAATATGCAATAATGTGTGTCAGTCCATATTCTATATTCATTTGTCACGGTGCGTATATCTTCTATTTATGTCTGCATTCGGGTGAATGTGTGTGGAAGGGTGTGTGTGTGGGGGTGTGGGCGTGTGTGTGGGCGTGTGCGTGTGTGTGTATCTGTATACGACATTGATCCTCGATTTCTCGTGAAGGGCAAATCATCCCCCCCCCCCCGGTGTAATAACCTGTCTACGCCACTGGTGTACAAAACATTCTACCAACCCTGATTTTCAAAGAAAAAATATTTTGATAAATCAGTTGTTGAAATCTTTTATAAATCTATCATAAACGACTGCTATAGTAGTAAAGTATAGTAGCAAATTTAGGCAAAAAACTTCGATCATCCCCCACTCCTCGAAACGGTTTTACGCCGGTGTTGAAAACGCATTTCTATTAACCGTATACCCATCAATAACTACACGGGAATGCTTTTGATGAAATAAAGGAATATCGAACATTAACAGATTTCAGAAAGACAGTTGAAAAGGCGTATTCGGGCATGGCCAGATTTTGTACACAGAGATAGTAGGACATTCCATCATAGTTCGTAACAAGTTAACCAAATTACAAAAGAGGGCTGCAAGACTGATTTTGAATTGTAATATGTATACCTTATCTAATGAATTATTTACTCGTTTAACATTGATGCCTTTCAAGAAAAGGGTTAAATATTTCAGATGTATATTTGTTTTCAAATGTCTTCATAATTTATCAGCAGACTCTTTCCAAAATGCATTTAAAGACATTTCAAATGCTCATAACATCAACACTCGTCAGAGTGCTAATCATGATCTAGTTACTGGTAAATGTCGTAAAGAATGTTACAAGAGCGCTTGATGTTATGATGGTTCAGTGCTACGGAACAATATTTACTCCAAGGTATTAAGCAGATAAGTAACTTGAACAATTTCAAACTTTCTCTAAAAAAACAACAACATCTCAATCTTCAGTAATCCTACTTAGACTGACCCTATATATTGTACTAAGCTTGCAATACCGTCTCTCTTCTCTCATATTGTTCACTCTTTTATCTCTGTGCTTTTTTTCCTTCCTTCTTCTACTTCTCAAGCAGTTTTCCATTTATTCTTTTTACTACTACTACTACTACTACTACTACTACTACTACTACTACTACTACTACTACTACTACCACTACTACTACTACTACTACTACTACTACTACTACTACTACTACTACTACTACTACTTGGCTATATTTTATATTTTGTAATCATTCTGGTATTTTTCATGACTGTTTTGTACTATGCTGTCGTTTGATAGTTGTATTGTTTTTATCCAGGGCCCCATGGAAGATCAACTCTTGTTGAATGGGCCACCTTGGTGAAATATGAATAGATAGATAGATAAATAAATAAAAACACTCCCTTCGGCCTCCCATAGACTGCATAGCAGCCACGTTAAGTGACTTGATGATAAAAGCAGCCCCAATTCGTGTAAGGGCTCTTCCACGTCATTATTTTCATTGTCTTCACGAATGTTTCTGCACGCGGCGCTATGTTATTATGACGTAGATAGGTAAATACAAAATCAACGGTGCAGACATTAATTATTTACTACTTGATGCATTAGCAAATTTGGGTGCATGCTTATCGATACTACTATAATTAGGGTAATTGATAGCGCAATTATCATAACAACCTGTGTGCAACGAGCACAAAGAGTGTTAAAGGAGAATGAAGCCCTGTGGGAAATCGATTTATTAAAAGATAGGACAGGAGGAAGCAATTTTTTTTAAAGTTTCATTAAAATCGGTTTCGAAATGAGAAAGTCATGAAGTTTGAAAAGTCTCAATTAACTTTCTAAAATATGGCGATCCTCAAAATGGCAAAGTTGCTTCCAAATGGCAGGTTTTCTGTGGACAACTCTCAATGTGTTTTGTACCCAATATTTCATATTTTCTCCATTATTTCTACAGATGCTGCTTGTCTTTTTGTGAACTCAACATAATTATGTTGTGTCAAATACATTCTCCCATGGTATGTATCTTGAGTTGAGAAGGAGACGAGCTGCACCTTGAGAGATGGGAAAAATCTGATATTTTGTGTTCAAAACATATTGAGAGTTGTCCACAAAAAAAACCCTGCCATTTTGAACATGTTGAAGGAACATTGCCAATTTGAGGGTCGCCACAAAAATTAAATTGAGACTTTTTAAACTGTCATAACTTTCTCATTTTGTAACTGATTTTGATGGAACTTTTTAAAATTCTTCTCTATATCCTCTCTTTTCATTAAAACTGATGTTCCCCATGCAGTGTTTCATTCTCCTTTAATGCCATTGGTAAAAATCTGATAAATGGCTGTCTCTAAATCCCGCTGAAAGTATCCTGTGGCAACAGAACAAGGCTAAGCAAAGTCTTACCAACAGAACTGGTACATTCGAGCCTAATTTGTATTAGAAAGCCTAGGCCTCTTCTGAGGAAATATCACAGCTGAGTTTGACAATTTAATGAGAAATTGAACGATTCGGGAAACCAAATATTTATCTCGTTCTCAAATCGATTCTACCCCGTTCTCAAATCAATTTTACACTGGTCAAAGAGATTCACAGATCGAATTGGGTGTAGTGATCCTCTCCAACCAGCACAGTCAGGCGCGGTTCTAGACCAAATGATCTGGAGGGGCTACTGGGGGCTTGGAGGATATGTGCCAGGGAGCGAAGCGAATGAGCGGTGGGAAGGGGATACCCCCCCCCCCCCAGTAGGGACTTTTTGAAAATACGCACAGCAAATTCGTTTTGAGGAGTGCATGGGGGATGATCAAAATATTTTGCCGAAATTTCTTGCTCATACTCGACTATACACACTTTACACCCCCACACACATCTACTACTTTTTTAAATTTGCGAACGAGCGAAGCGAGCGAGCCAAAAACAACCACTTCTTGCTATAAAAGAAGTCTTGTTTTATCATCAAAATACACTCGAGAGTGACATATTTAAATGGTTTATTTCACCTCGCTAGATACATCACAGTGGTAAATTGTTTACTGTCCAAAACCACCCTGTTCCTGAAGAGCGAGCGAAGCGAGCAAGGAAAAACACACTCTCTGAGTCGACGAAAAAGTATCATTCCGTCATCAAAATGCACCACGGGCCTATAACATATCTACAATATATTCGGTCACCTCCTTTGCATGCCTAATTCGTATGCCTTCCCAAATAGTTCATTATCTAACTACCAACATGAGTGAGCGCGGTGAGCGAGAACAAAATGTACAGAATAATATACATCTCCCTGCAGAATTCGAGGACAGCCAGTGCTAGAATAAGAGTGCTTGCTGATCGAAAACGTCTTGTTTATGAGAGAGCAACAATTGAATGTTTTAATACTGAAAAAGGGTTCATGTGTATTGTTACTCCCTTCTCATGATTTTAGTAACGTACATGTAATTTATCGGCGTCTTCCATCTTCCAATAGTCTGGTCACAAGACGTTATTTCCTGTAAATTCATCTAAATTACTTCAGGTCATCTTGCCGCTCGAAGTTATATTTCATGATACATTGCATAGAGAGACAAGATGCAAATATGATAGGTATTGGTTAAGATACTAAACATGCGAGTGAGCGAAGCGAGCGAGCGCTTCCGGGCTTTTCCTTTATTTTCATTTCTCTTTTTCCTTTCTCTTTCCCTCTCTTTTACAATATTATTTCTTCTTTAGAATGTGGGGATATATTATACACGCCATCCCCCCTCTCGACAAAGTGGGGAATATATTACCCATCCCCCGTGATTAACGCCAGTGGTTTCTGACCATGGTATCATGTTTAAAAAGCAGAATATAGCAGAATTATTAGAGATTTGTAGTCGGGATTTCAAGCTGATTTATCGGGAATCGTCAAGAAGAAAATTTATTTAGGCCTATCAAGGGAAGGGAAAAGTTCTATAAAATTGAATTTGTAGATGTGTACCATGAAGTACTTGAAACTTTATTATATAAGGGTAAAAGAAACAATATTAGCAACAAAAAAAAAAACATTATTTATTTCAAAAAGGTTTAATGCATGTCACAAACTTAACGGTATCGAATTACGAGGATTTCACTGATCAGGCTGATGCGAAATACCGCACGTCGTATCTACCATGGTACCTGTAATAATTTTAGCCAGAAAGCTCAAATTTCGTTTAAGTCATATTTGTCAATAGCTGCTTTTTCAAACTATACGGTACAGCATGAACATAACATTTTTATAATAGTTTTTAATGATACGCATTCTAGTATTAAATGACTGAGGACCTTAGTTTTAGACACATATTTCAATCTACGCATGCATCAATTATGCATATTAAATTTGAAAAATCATCCAATTGTTTCATGATCTATAAATATTTCAGTTTTTGCTACATTGCTTGAATTGAAATTTTTGACCTGCTGGTTTAATACAAGGACAGTGTAATAAGAATCTATATGGGATTAAAATTGTACTTATATCGTCCAACTTTTTATTTCTATTTTTTTCTTGAGGGAGGGGGGGCTTGAGCCCCCGAAGGCCCCCCCCCCCCCCCGCCCCCGTAGAACCGCGCCTGGCACAGTCACATCACATCAGTTCTCAAATCACTTCACTGGTCATGTTGATTGCCCTTAAGGCCAAATCTTACCAACGGAGACGTCGCGGCGACGTCTCCATTTTTTGTCGCAAATATGTCTCCAAGACGTCTCCGCGACAAAAAATGGTTTGCGCTCTCACCAAGGTGTAACTTCTAGGAGACTAATCGGAGACGTCTCAAAGCCAGCTGTCAATCACTTTGCTTGGAATTCGCGAAGACATCTCCAAGACGTCTCTAAGACGTCTCCTCAGTGGCGGCGACCGCTCTGAGACGTCTCTTCAGTCACGGCGAAGTCTCTGAGACGTCTCCTATAGTCTCCTAAAGTTTCCGCGACCTCGCAGAAACAAATAATCTCCTCAACTGATGGAGACGTCTCCGAGATCTCGCGGAGACTGGAAAAAGTCTCCAAAAAAAAATCGAACATGTTCGAATTTCTTTCGACTCCTCGGAGACTCCATAATTTTCAGGAGAGGTCGCGGAGACGTCTCTGCAACTAGCAAAATCTGGAGTCGCAAACTAGTCGCGAACTAGTTTCAAGCCCAGTGAGATAGATACCCCCTTTAGACATGTTAGAGGAACGTATTGTTTTCAAGATTCTTTTGCTAACTTAAAAAAAATATTTTAAAAAATTTTTTTGCTATCATTTCACTGTACATGTATACATACGTAGCTCTGCCCCGCAGTCATGGCAGTATACAACATTTGCTTGATGAACCATTGCATTCCCTCTAGATTGCTACGTTCTCAAGACTCTGGTTTACTTTATAGGCTCAATATAAAATGGGGGAGCGAGCCTGCGTTCATGCTCGGCCTTCAATATGGAATACTCTCCTCAAGTGGTTAGAAATATCAGTTCAGTTGAAATATTCAAAAATAATCTTAAAAGGTTTATCTGTTTAATTTGGCCTATAATCGATACCATTACCTTTTATGTTTTTACCCTGTTTTATTTGCACCTTTGTCTATCTGTTATGTGATTTCATTTCTTGCACAAGTTGCACTTTGAGGATTTGATATGCAAGTGGATTTGACGCCTTACAAATCCCATTTATTATTATTATTATTGTTGTCCGCGTTTCTTAGAATGAGCAATGCATTGTCGTCAAAGAACACTCGTACAGAATATGACATGTTCAAGCATAATTGCAATTAACAAATTGACCAAAATAAAGTTTCATGGCCTGGAAATCTATTTTTAAGTATTTCTGTCGTGACAAATTGATTGTGCCATTTTACAGAACTTAATATCTCCATAGCCATCGTCTAGAAATGAAATTCAAAGCAAATGTTTGGGAAATTGTACAAAATTTGCCAACCTTTTTGGCTATACAGTTGGTTCGACGTACCGGCAAAAAGAAATAAACAATATTTCAAGAAGCTATATCAGACAAATGTATAGTGCATACTTACTGAAATGTAATGTTAATCAGAATAATGAGCAGATAAGCAAGAATATAAACCGAGAATAAAAACTCACCTCAAGAACTGTCAAACAATAATACTGCATAAATTTAGAATCATTAGTTATAATAATTTTATACTAACCTCACATGCGCTGACAAGTCAATAACCAACGATGTGCTTAAAATATTCTCTGTATTCTCCTGCAGTTTGATTATTCTCTTTTGCAATGAATGTATTTTATTGCTAAAAAGTATGCCTTGATTTCGATTTGATAGACGAATCCAATAATTCCACGGGGCTATTGAAGCTTCTTCACATTGTTGAAGTCACGGTCGCCCACAAAAAAGATTTTTTCTGCAACACACAAACTATCTCCACTTTCACCACGTTCATTAGCCATCGGCGTGTCCGTTGCATGCCTGAGAGGGCGTGATGAACTGTGATTAGAGGCTTCTTGTTGTCTCTAGTGCGATATGACAAGATGTTGCCTGTTTAGCAGGGGCGTATCCAGACTTTAGCCTTAGAAGGGGCGACACATCTCAGCTTATGATGATTCACGGCGATGAAGTTTTCGAGGGTTCTTGTTCAAACAAGTACAGTAGTTCTTGTGTTTCCATTCTTGACTTTGATACAAATCATGGCTGAATTTTTTTCGCTTGTCCGAAATTCATTAGAAGAGGCTAATTGCTCCCCTGTGCCCCTCTATAGCAAATAAACCAGTAGCCGTTGGTTATATAACCAGAAAATACAAGATGGACGATCTCATCACGTGATGATCACTTGGATGTCCGCAGCATGGTAAAGGTGCTTTCAAATGTTTGCTTTTCCTCTTCCTCGTCCCTTTTCATATTTTTCTGATGATGAAACCCTCAATCTCGTCTTCCCTTATCTAACAGTCGTGCGTTTTGTGACGTTTGGACGAGTCGGAAGCCAATGAGAAGTGGTGATATGCTTGCATTCTTATACGTCACCATTTACTCTCTCTCTCCCCTCCATATATGGTTTAGGCATTAGCGTTCAAAGCCAAAGACCCGGGGTTGATTCCCGGCGTAGACATTTTTTTCAACCTTTGAAAAAAAAAATTAAAAAGGAGAGGGCAGTTGTTGTTGTTGTTGTTGCTGTTGTTGTTGTTGTTGTTGTTGTTGTTGTTGAATTGGGTTTTTACTGACGTGTATCACTCATCACTCATCAATCAATCAATCAGATAAGATTATTTACGTCTGGGAACGACCTTTTACGTCACCATCCGAAAGACTTGACTCAGACTCGAACCTGGGTCCGCTGAATCAGTTTATAACTTTAACTGTTAGCTGGATTATGAAGGCGCAGACCACATGTTGTGGCGTTCACCAGCTCTGGTGAACTTAAATTGATTTAAGCTAAACTATTAATACATTTGGTTTGTTTATTGTTGGTTTTTTTTTTAAAGAAGAATGAAATCGGTTGTTTAAAAACAAAATACATAATCCCAAACCCTAACGCGTGCCCCCCCCCCCCCGCCCCAAAAGAATGAAATTCAATTGAAAGGTCCTTTAGAATATGGCAATCTTTTTTTTTTTTTTTTTTTTTTTTTTTTTTTTTTTTTTTAACATAACCTTTTTTCGGTCTATCCTTAGTGTAAGCGCGCAACGAAATTTACAAAATAATTACGTTTGAGAAGTTAAGACTAGAAATGAATCATGGTATGAAATGAATCCGGGTATAAATGAATAAAATGCACCGTCAATTTCGTCAACTGCTCGTGGCGCAGTGGTTAAAGCCATTGTCAGAGCTCGATATATTACTAGTCATGCTAGTCAAGGGTTCGAATCCCCATGATGCTGGTAATTTTTTGTCGTTATGAAATTGATGACAATGGCGTTTATTCTTTGACGAAATTGTTAAAGTATGATAGATATTCTTCGATCAAGTGCCTACCGTTCCGTGCCTGCTTACACTAAGGATCAACCCTTTTTCCCCATATTTTGTTTTAGATAGAGATTTCATTCTAATGAATAAAGGCATGAAATCACTTTATATAAATGAATATCAATACAAATCTTCATGTCGTTTTCCTATCATAATTTGATAAGTTACATATAAATTCACAAATCAGTGAAGGAAAAATTGGAATGAATTCGCTTTTTTAAAAAAATCCTTCAAAATATGGCAATCTTTAATAATAATGATATATTGAACTTATTGGTGCCATACGAATGAATATGATTATTTATCTCTACTACTTAATCGCCCCCCCCCCCTACCGTAGACATTCACATTCACACACACAAGCTCGCACCATACTAACATACACTGATATACAACAGTGCCTCCACCCCTCCATTCACACGCGCACAACATCAGACACATACCTGTTCACATTCATATCAAGCACTTTCAGTTCTTCCCAATTTTGTAGGTTTAAATACAACTTGCCAACCTTCATTGCTAGGAAGTTTACCTCCTCTATAAATTCCGCTCTGTATTTTTGAATTTTCACACTGGAAGGTACATAGCCTTCAGCCCTTGATTTGAAAATTACGTATTTAATAAACAGGATGACAGAATTCACACACTTAATTCTATTCGAATTACCAGGTAGTCCTATGAATACCTCCCCACCCCTCACCATTTCCATATAAAGCGTTCAGTAATAACTTGCCATATTTGTTCAACCTTCATGCAAAGTAAGATTAACTGTCTCTTATTGGCAGAATACCAGTAATTGCCCTGAACAAACGCAAACTTCATCGCATGTTCATTTGTGTATATGACTCTTATATGGCTGTGCAATGACTCTTATTATTCTTATTGTTCTCTCGTTGCCTTTACACACACACACACCAACGCATCCACACCCACCCACATATATCTTTCATTTCATAACCCCAATTCTTTCTCTCTTTCTCATTCATATCTCATTCACATCTTTCAATTTCTATAAAAAAAACCCATTCTTTATCTATTTTTCTCTTTCCTTTCCTACATCTTCCACCTCTCTCTCTCTCTCTCTCTCTCTCTCTCTCTCTCTCTCTCTCTCTCCATACACATCTTTTTATTTCTCTCACTCCTCCCATCACCCATCGTCCCCCTCTTTCTCTCCCCCCTCCCCATCTAGTATTGTGTCTTGTTTTCACCATTTTCGTTTTTACATGATTGTGAAATGCCTGTTGTACACTTCATTTCATGACCTCAATTAGTTTTATGCTTTATTCGTAAGTTTTTTTTTTAACCTAAAAGGTTGCCGTGAGGCTCGTGTCATTTTTCTCGCGAATTAAAAGGAACACTTTCAGCATCTTGATTCATTATACAGAATGTATTATGAGAGTGTGAGCTTTGTAGTAGCACGAATATAAAATTACTTCCTCTGATAAAAATGTAAACAGAAGAAAAGGAACTACTGCTTGTATGACTCCTTTGTCCTAACAAATTTCAAGCTGAGAATTTAGGTGAATAGAGATGTAATACAGTTACAGAAACGTGTTGGGCGTGCTTATTCCAGTATACATGTAGCTACTGCCTTTTTCCTCCGAAAATATTATACAATCAGTTTAATGACAAATCAAATATAGCATGCATGCCAACCTCGAATGTGGAAATTGAAAATGCCAATTGATTGAAATCATTATGGTTGCCATTTCATATCGATTCTCATGGTCGTGGTGAAAGCATTCTCTTTATAAAAAACAACCCCACAAAAATCTGAATTCACTGGGAAATGAAGTTAAGGAAATATTCAGGTGGAAAATAATATTCGGTGTTTTGTGCATATTTGAAAGCTCTTTTGAAAGCCGCATGTTAAAAGGAATTTCTGATTCACCCTGTATCATGCTTTTTTCACGTGGTTATCTTTGCCATAGAAACACAGTAAATAAATTTTTGCCACAAAAATACGCGAAACGTTCAAAACGACTCTAACATTGAAGGACGTTTTTCTTCCTAAACATCATTTGTAGAACTGGCATTGCTTTCATAGACTGAAATATACAGATATAAATCCATTAACTTTGTCGAAAACAAAAATTATGTTTGCCGACATATGTTGTGGCATTGAAGGGGCGTATAGTCGGGTGGATGGAATACTTCATTGGAAGTGCGAAGGTCATTGTTTCGAACCTTTACTTCTCTCACAAAACATCATTTCATCAGTTTTTTCAGTTCAGTAATGTAGACCTACATGTATTATTATGTAGACTGAATCACAGTTTTCTACCAAATGTGTGCTCTATCGTGCCAATATTTGTTCTCGTGAACAGGAATGTTGCGTGATCAAAACATCGCATGATCGTGTGACAGTGAGAGCATGCAGCCTGTCGAAAGGGGCATATTTACACCATCGATTTAATGTACAAGTGTCTTTTCAAAATCAATTTGACGTGAAGGTAGAAGGAAGAAAGATAAAATCGAAACGCGTTAAAGGGCCAACATAATCCCTTGTTAACATAATGTAATCATCAGAATCAGAATAAGATCGATATTTATGTAAGGAGGGGTTTCATGGTGAAGGGATTACGTGTCATACTAGAGGTGCTATGGTTCGCTCGGCGTGTACTTTTTTGGGACAAGGTCTTTTGTCCACAGAGCTATTTCTCTTAACCCAGGGCCCCGTTTCATGAAACTTGTTATCAGTAATAACTGCCACAATTTTATGACAAATTTGCTCTCAGAGCCAATCAGACGCAAGGATTTCAGTAGCTTATAACATTTCTGCCCTGCTTTGATAACAGGAAGCAAGTGA
Organism: Echinometra lucunter; assembly: GCA_029962745.1. Lineage (NCBI taxonomy): Eukaryota > Metazoa > Echinodermata > Echinoidea > Camarodonta > Echinometridae > Echinometra > Echinometra lucunter. The sequence goes on from CM057167.1 coordinate 8,138,233, forward strand.
CAAAAAGTGACATGTTCTGTAAAAGAGCTAAATGTGTCAGTCAATATCTCAGTCAATATCGTCGTGTCGATGAGTGTTCATGCATAAGATTTGTACTGGAAGAAGAGCACATTAGATGAAATATGGAAATATTAATAACTCAGATTTAGTTTGTACTTTTTGCCGAAGTAGGGCAGATTTATTGCAACTTGTTATTGATAACAAATTTTGTGAAACAGGACCCAGATGTATAATAAATGAGTGCCTGGCTTTGCTGGGGCACAGAAATAGTATTTCTGTGTGCTGGGGTAGTATTTACTGCAAGGCACGTACACTGACGAAGAGGGAGCAACAGTAAAACTATCCTAGGTACATAAAATACAATTATTATTGTCTTTCGTAAAAAAAAATAATAATAATAAAAAGCCCAACCTACCTAATGCATAATGAATTAGTCAATTTCCTCTTCTTTCATCACATGACGTCACATTTGTGCAGATGGAGCTTGAGACAATCACATTATAACAATTTTAAACGAGTTTTGGGGATCAACACAACGATCTTCATGTATGAAAGGCCATTCATTGATCCACTCTTGGCTTTCATTTGCTTGGACGGACAGCATGGACAGGGGAAGAGGTCAGAAATTCGGGGCTAATTATATGGACCCGAATTCAAAAATGCAAAAATGTGGACTGAATAATCGAACAACATAATGATGGCTTACCTTTCGTTGTTTTGTCTTAAATTTTCTTTATTTTGTTTAATTGTTTTTCAAAACATTATTCTGATTTATGTGAGCAAATTTCGTTTGACATTACCCAATTAATACGATACCATAACATATTTGGGATCATTTGAGAGGGGAAGAAATTATTTTTGTCATGACTGATACAAATTTACCAGGAAATAATCTTTTCTCGATGGGAAAAGTAGGGTTTCTTTCTTTAAAGAAACATACCGTTGTGAATGGCAAGTGGGGCTGATGTGTACCAGAATTTTGACTTGTGTTGTCTTATATTTTGTTTGTTATTGTTTTGTTTTTGCTTTTCTTTGTTTTGCTTTTCGTTGCTTTTTTTAAATGAGAAACTTATCTAAGCAAATTACGAGTTTATGGACTTGATTTGTCGAAACGTGCAAAACTAATGCGACCGACCTGTGCAATTAAATAGCGCCATCTCTATTGAAAAAAAAAAGTTCAGTCTAAGTTTTGTAACACGATTTTCCGCTAAGCTCATTCCCGTTCGCCTTATCATCCTCAAATCTCCCGCGCCCCCCCCCCTAGTTTTTTTTTTAAATTTCTCTCTCATTCTCTCTCTCTCTCTTCCATTTCCCGTAATATTTATGGTATAATGAACGGTATAAAGAGACTCTTTTTTACTGGACAAGTTCTCTCTCTTCTATCGTGTACGATTGACGTGCTTGTTTTTCATTTCATTTATTTTTATTTCCAGCAATTCCAAACACGAAGTTTAATATAATTGATGAGTCCCCGGACTGTGTACCACGAGGTCCGGGGTTCGAATCCCACCACACCACTAATGTCCTTTGGCAAGATATTAATCTACATTGGCCACTCTCCGCCCAAAGTGTAAGTGGGTACGGCAGGAAGGAATTCCTTGAATGCTGTGAGCACTGAAATTATTGGTAGCCTAGCTGAGCCGGGGTAATATTGGTAGCGCCTTGAGCACCTTTTTTGGTGGATACGTGCGCTATATAAATATCCATTCTTCTTCTTCTTCTTCTTCTTCTTCTTCTTCTTCTTCTTCTTCTTCTTCTTCTTCTTCTTCTTCTTCTTCTTCTTCTTCTTCTTCTTTCTTCTTCTTCTTCTTCTTCTTCTTCTTCTTCTTCTTCTTCTTCTTCTTCTTCTTCTTCTTCTTCTTCTTCTTCTTCTTCTTCTTCTTCTTCATTATTATTATCATTACATGGAAAAAGATTGAAACTTAAGCATAATAATTACGTATATAGCATTATAACATTATACTCGACATTTTATGTCAAAAGGATTCACGTCAGTTGAATTAGGTTTAAAATATAGGGGGAGGGGAGTTAAAAAGCTGGGCTTGTAGATTGCAGCCCCCTATAACTTAACGATACAACACAGTATTTCTATAAGACGGAACATAATTATGAAAATATAGACGAGTCTGAGCCAAATAGTTTCCATTACATCCCCTTCCTTTTCTCAGTAATATCCCTCATGAGTCGGTTGATTTGAAATATCCTCAACAAAATGTAGAGTTCCAGATTAACCCATAGCAGTACAGAGCTTTCTTGAGGTCTGAATTAATCATTTTCAGTCCTCAAATAGGCAATACAAATTATTTTTTCCACGTTTACATAGCTTGAAAAAAAGTAAATATGGATATAACATAAACCAAAATGAAATATAATTGTAAAATCGAATCAGAAATTGCCAATTTGAACATAGAAAAAGTTATTATGTATTATTCACTGTGCTGCCAATTTAAAGAGTTTAATGATTAGTTACACTTAAACTGCTCAAATTCGAGAACATCACACCATACAGCGATGGGAATGGGCTCAAATTTTTCAGTGCATTTTTCTCTTTCTGCTCATGTATGATATATATTGCCCAACTTTCTGGACCAACAGATACTGCAAAAGCGTCTCCTAAAGGTGAACTGTACCTCTATGGGTTAATAGTTCTTCCTTTTTTTAAAGCAAGAGATCCCCCCCCCACCCCTGTTTTCCTTGCCACAGTAAAAAAAAAAAAAAAAAAAAAAAAAAAAAAAAAACAGTAAAAACTCTTTATACAACCTGGTTTACTATATGAACTAATCAGCTTTTGTTTAAAAGTTGAACCAACTGTTCAAAGTTTTAAACAGCAATGTTCAATTTCAAATATTTCTTTTTCAAAAATTGAACATTGTTGTTTAACTTTTAAAAACACTTGTTTAAACTTTACAACAATACCTGATCAGTTCATATAGTAAACCACGGGGGTGTAACATAAAGAGATACAATCAATCTCACGATCAATTGTAACTCTTTAGTACATGGTTTGCCATAGACTTACGATTGATATCAATCGTAAGATTGATTGTATTTTTTTATGTTACACCCCCCCCCCCCAGGTTGTATATAATTTATGCAAGTTGTTTAATTTTATTTTTACTGTGTGAGATCAGTCGCCTCGCAAATAACGCAATTAAAATCAAAAGGAAAAGGTCTAAATTTATCTTTGAACGAACTGCTTTGATCTAACTTTCTAGAAACATTGAAGTCAAGAACTCAGACCTAATTCATTTTACTTTACACGTTGACTAGTCCCTTTAAAATTCCGTCATCAAGCACCCGCCAATCAAAGTATGACCGATCCATCACGTGGTGTCATTTTTAAAAGATATCCATCTCCGGTAATGGTCTGGAACGATGTTGACATTACGGATATAGATGATGTTTATTCAACAAAGATTGCCCTCTAAAGGAAAGAAAAAAATGACGGCGATTGATGATTATTGCTGTGTGCTTCTCTCTAATCGCTTCGAAATTGAGCAAACACAGGCGAAAAGGAAACCGGAACTTCATATTTTTTCTCAAGCAGTATCTTATATTTCTTTATCGAGAGGGCATGGTACATCGTAGGCTGACCCCCCCCCCCCCCCCATAAAAAGATTGTACGATATGGTTCCTCTTCTTGCTTTAGTCAGTCGTTTATAAGTTACTACATGGCATTTTAAGGAGTGTGTATGTCTTCTGCTGAAAGTTTTCTTTGCAATGGGCTGCGACTTAGACTGAAAAATGTATTTTGTCATCCCCGTAATTATCGCTGGTGTGTAAGCTGATTCCCATGGATAGGTCTCCAGTTTAGTTATCTACAACATACTTTATACCAACACTGAAGAATGAAAACGTGGTAGATTACTGGGGGGGGGGGTGTTTTTGTTTTTGTTTTTAGTACAATGAGGTATGTGGTTAAATTCCATGAAAAGCGGTAATAAATCGGTAGAGTTGGTAAGTATGCTACAACCACTTGGTATTTTTAGGCACTCGAAATGAAATAAGATGATGCAAGAGACGTTATTTTAATCAAAGCATTATTTTAGTGGTAGCTTCATAGACTTGGACAACCTCCCACCTTCCATAACAAATATTACCTCTTGCCACCTTCAAAAGATCCGTCAAAACATATTTCTTTTTCCACTGATCAAAACGTTCTTGAAAGCCATAATTCTCCTTCACTATGGCGCTCTCGATCCGGATGGATCTGAAAGGGCGGGAGTTGAGGGGTGATGTTCGTTATTCCGAAGGTTTGTTATTCCGAAGGTTCGTTATTCCGAAACACGCAAATTGCGTGTACCTAAATGTTCGTTAGTCCGAAAATGAAAAACGGTCCGTTAATCTGAACATTTGTGGCGTTATTCCGAAGGTTCGTTAGTCCGAAAATGAAATAAGGTTCGTTAGTCCAAAAATAACTTATGAACTAATGAACCTTATCTCATTTTCGGACTAACGAACCTTCGGAACAACGAACCTTATTTCGTTTTCGGATTAACGAACCTTCGGAATATTGAACCTGTTTACATTTTCGGACGAACGAACTTTCGGAATAACGAACCTTCGGATTAACGAACCTTCGGAAAAACGAACCTTCGGAGTATTCGAACCTTCGGAATAACGAGCTGTAGCCGAGTTGTGGGGGGGGGGAGGGGTAGCTGACATTCAAAGCCTAAAGCTGCTTGAGTGCCAATTTTCATCGGACCTAATTTATCAATTCTTGCCTCAACTCCTTACCAATATCATTCCTAATGTCAAATTATGATACCACCCTGATACCCCAATTCACCTCCATCGTTTGTAAAAGCTACACGTTGTGTGGTCCTACTCGTTACCCCATCAAGCCTCTCGTTACCCCCATCAGGAGCTGGTATAGGCATGATAGAGGTGTAGAAGCGCACCCCTGGTCTGTTCTCTCTCACCTTGACAGACAGCTTTTGACGAGAGATATGACGTAAACGAGAAATCCTCGCAGAGATAAAGCCCATCGCATGAACATTTATGATTCGATCAAATCTAAAAGATAGATGAAAAGTGGACCATATTGAGACAGACAATGTGCTTCTCTTCTTTATCATCTCGGCTATCAAATTTTGTTCTCAAAGGAATAAATTTAGTTCCGGTTTCGCTTTCGAGCGAGATTGTCCCTTCGTTAACAAAGACGAATCTAATATACTGGTATTAATCCTACGTCGAATAAGCGGACGTAAGATTTTACGAAAAATTGATAAGCGTGAGAAATATATGAAGAGAAGAGCAAAATAGCATAGAACGATTTAGGCGAATGCACAGTTACCTCCATTCTAAGATATTTATAATATTTGAAGCTCTGGAATTTGCGCTGTAATGAAAGCACCCCACCTACGTTATTCTTGCCGTTTCTTATTTTACATTGTAAAAAGTCAGTAAAAATTCAGTAACAACCAAATTTGCTTCTTCATACAAGATAGATACACGTCTGTAAAAGTATCTATTTTGGCTTTAGTTATGGGAATGTTATTATTACGTATTCTGATAGGGAAATGGACATTGCTCGTATGATTTTAACGCATTTCCCTTTTTATCAATCGCTGGCCCTTTTGATATAGTGGAGGTAGAACTACCCAGCTCCTGTTTGTTTTTCCCCACCGCTTACAGCCATCATACGCATGGTCATGTTTTATATCAAACATGCACTCCTTGTGGGCCTAAATCTATAAATGTTTGCTTTCTCGGGTCGAAATAATATTACATGTTTGGATAATTGCTGTAACCCTCCAGGAACGGGTCGTTCATGCTTTTTTTGTGTGTGTGTTTTCCCCCTATGGCTGACGAAGAAATTTTGTGTATGCATCCCCCCCCCCCCACACGCACACAAAAAATGCCTTCTATCATTGTACACTGACAAACGAATGGGATCGGTGACAAAGTTTATTTATTTATTATCAAAGTTCATATGATAACCCCCCCCCCCCCCCCCCCTCCCGAATATTGTGATGATTTTGAGTGAGTAGTATAAAAACATAAAGATTAGCTGTTCTATTGCACAGTACACTCTCCCATGGTCGTGAAGTGTATAGGATCATGATTATAATGCTTTGGAATGGCTGAAGTATACATCGATTATTCGCATTTTGAAAGTTCTTTTACTTCCAGTTTCCGTTATATTTTCAAGGAGTCGGCTATGACGAGGTATGCAAAAAGCATTCACAATATTCTAGATTCCTGCAAACTCGACACCTTTGTCTATAATGAATTTCTTCACTGTTGGCAAATCCATTCTACTAACAGTATTTGTTTGTTCTATGATGATGAAGTGCATAATTATTATTTTTTAAAGCAGTCATGTCGGAAGAAATTGATGGGACCCCCCCCCCCCCCCCGCCCTCTGTCTCTCCTTGCAAGCCAAAATTTCTGGTGATGCCCGTAAGGTTGTGACTCGATCGCCCGCTGATAGAAGTTTCTTTCGAGGGAGCTGGTCGGCAGGAGACTGCATATATTCTCGCAATCGTCTATCAAAATTATATGACAGGGAGAGTTTGATGGGAGCTCTGACAGCTCTGGTAACGATGGGTGGAGAATGAACATGATGGAATAAGGAAGGAGGAAGGGAAGGGAAGAAGGATTAGGGGGTGGGGTTATGAAAATATGGAGCCAATTTTTTTTACCAAGGCTGCCCAGCCCGGTGCACCCTTAACTGACATACCCCAACATGAATTTATTTTTTAAATACCACTTTTGCTTTATATCTACATGTATATAAATGCCAAATAAAAATAAAAGTAATAATAATAGCTAGCTGCGCTCAAGCATGACTTACGGTTGCAAAAATAAACGTCTGCCGTGAATATTAATACTTGAGGGAGCAGGGAGGTGTGTGATTGCTTGTCGTCGTTTTTGGCCCTCGTTAGAGGGCCCCCTGGCCACCCCCACCACTTTGTGCCTGACAGACGATTATTTCCTGTCATATAGTTTCGGCCATAGATCATTGCTATAATGCTGAACACGAAAAAGAGTTACTTTTCTGCTCCGGTTCCGGGTCTACGTTTAAGAAGGAGAGGAGTGACGAGATTTTGTGATCTTTTGACATGAATATTGAGTGTTCCTTTTCTGGTGATGATGATGATCATGAGCAATAATCATAGAACGATTGAATAGGGCTTGGAAGAAGCACGGAGATGAGGGAAAAGGGAGTTATTGATCCATTGTGGGCCATCTTTTGAGGCGGTGCGGGTGGTACAGATGGGAAGAAACTTTTTGTGAGCAAATTGAAGGAAAGATAGGAGCAGAATATTAAAACAAGACAGGTACAGCGATTTTGAAAATAAATATTGTAATTTAAAAAGCGGGCGGACGAATTAAATAGACAAAGAATACATTAAACGACAACGTTTTGTAACCACTGGTGACGTAAGCAATAGGGCAGTGCATCTTTGGTGGTGATGGTGATACAGTGGTGGTCGCTGAGGACCAACATCACCTGCTGATACCAGTCTCCAGTCGGAGGAGGATCGCATCAAGAAAAACCCCGTCTCTCACGGCAGTCCTAATTCTAATCAAAACTTTGACAAATGAGGTCTGATTGGATCACACAGTTTACTCTGTTGAGAGTTGAGGGTGGCATGCCGGGAACAAGTATTGACAGCCAGTCATAGAAATGTGAAGAATAACAGAAATGGCATGCAGGGGAATGGGAGAGAGAGAGAGGGGGGGGGGGGGGAGAGAAAGGGAGAGTAACAGAAATACATCAGTGAGGAAGAGGAGAAACAGAGAGAGAGAGAGAGAGAGAGGGGGGGGAAGAGAGAGAGAGGGAGAGAGAGCGGGGCAGACTGATGAGAAGTTTGAGGAGTACCCCCCCCCCTCCCCGCCCCCTCGCGGGTTGGTTTATAGCTTAAAAAACCGGTGACATCGAATCCCCCCAAATTTTAGTCCCGAAGAAGAGAAATGACGAGAAGAGTGGCATGTAGGCCTGAATAAATTTTTAAAAGTCATCAACATTTTGGCCAAGACTAATCACTTTCAATGGTATAGCAAATCTGTTGTAATGAAGGCTTTCCCTTGGTAAAGAGAAATAGACAGTGGTAGTTATTCATGATAAAGGAAACTACACTATTCGCGAAAACATCTACATGAATAGAAATCGGCTCGAGTAAGCAGACCAAAAATCAAAGAAAAACAACCAAACAAAATAAAAACAAAACATAACACGAACAAACGAAACAAAAACATTGTCAATACGGCAATTATAAATCAGTCAACTAGGAAAGCAGATGAATTTCTCGAACCCAAACCGACTCATGAATGATATATGATACGTTGGTCGTAAAAATAAGTGAATCATTTCAGAGGATGAATTTCAAAGAGAAATCATTAACTTATGTTAGTCGGTGGATCAACTACACGAATTCGTGTTGTTCAGACATTACATTCACTCTACAAATTCACGTTAGTCAGAAATTATATTGACTCTACGAATAATTCACATTAGTCAGAAATTATATTCACTCAACGAATAATTCATGTTAGTCAGAAATCATATTCACTCTACGAATTCATGTCCATTATTGCTGCGGTAGGCAAGCGCGCCGACCGCGATTGGCTCTGTGTACAAAATGAATGTAAGATATGAGATATGCCCTGATATTGTTCCATTTACTTTATTCTAGATCAATAAAATAAAGCATTGATACATGGGTAGATGAGGTAAGACAATGGCCATATCTGACAGATGAAGGTATGATGTATTTTTGTACTTTCGATGGTTTTTCAACTTAGTTTTGTCAGTAAAAATTCGATTGCAGCATAGAAGCCGTAGTAAACGGGAACCCTCAGTCTTACTCTGTTTACAAAGTCATGTTTTCACTCATTAAATTTACGCCAAAGTACATAATGATAATGTTTCTTGACTTCAAAGTCCTTTCTGTTGATGTTTTTACCCACTGGCGACGAATTCCTTCACATTGCTTGCGGAAACCTGTGTAGGGAGTACGGATTCTCACACAAACAGGCTTATGAGTCAAAAGCGAGTGAATTTCGCACTCAGTTAGCTTCCAATTGTTAAACTTTCTCCAATTCTTGTGGCATTTGAGCACCGCACAGCTGCGACCTGAACTTCCCTGATAATTTCTCATTGCAAATATTAAAAGAAACCTGCTTATATTGGTCAAAATAGACAGAAAATCGAACGAATGTACATAACGCTCTATTGACTTGTGTACTATAAAAGTTGGAGCGCCCACCGCAGCATGTCGAACTGTGTCGAATCAGATGTCGAATAATCTGCTGCCCTCTTGCGTTGTGGGATTGGTCTACATTCACTCCACGAATTCACTCTACGAATTGATTTAGTCAGACGATATATCAACTATACGAATTCATGTTAGTCAGACGCATAAACTTTATTATTAACCATACGCATTCATCTTAGTCAGACATTATAATATTATTCAAGGTAGTAAGACATTATATTGACTCTACGAATCCATGTTAATCAGACGTTATATTGACTCTACGAATCTTTGGGATATTTTCCAACCATTTTTCTATAGGAAAGGAAATATTTTTATATTTACTCTCTTTTTATAATGAGGGAAAGATGCCTACCTAGTCCGATATGTTGTAAAAAAAAAATAAAGTAAAGCAAAACAGACCACGTTACTTTCCGCCCCGAGTTATATTTACTTCGTTTTTAAATAATAATGTGTACAGCAAAAAAAGAAAAAGACCACTGTAATTTCAATTTCCTGTAAAGTCCATCTTGTTTTACATAGAGAGGGGGCGTAGTAAGCACTTCTTCGGGGGGGGGGGGGGGGGGGGGTGATGACCATGTCAAGTTCTCGCCACTTTTGAAAAGTTTTCTATGTATTAAAGATATGTATTTTAGATTTTATGAATTATTATTTGCTATGCCTAGTCCTTAAATGTATAGAGTGGCTTTTAAGCTCTGCATGTCTTTGGCAAATTAGACCTTGTACAATAGTTTCCCCTTAACTGAATTCATTGTTCAGACGTCAAGAGTGGCGTATGACAAGGCAAGACCGGTTTGATACCTGGCAATCACAATTCCATTCATAATGCATTCGAATTAAGACTGATTGGGTCATGTCGACAGTAATGTTATTGTTAGGGTAGGTATTTTTCCCCCAATCTCTTATAGGATGAAAAATCGAGTTGAGAGGAAAGTTGAAACTAAATCATAATTCAGACCCCTCATCTGAATCACCTTTAATTCTTGTTATTTCTTCTTTTTTTTTATCGTAGTAGATGTTGTTTTCTTTGTAAAACTCTGCCATATTTTTCCACATAAGGGTTTTTTGTTGTTGTTTTTTTTAAATTTCCAAACGATAAATTTTGTTGTCAGTGCAGTAGGCTTAGTTGTGTTGTTGTTGTTGTTGTTGTTAGTGGTGGTGGTGGGTTTGGGGGGGGGGTTCGAGGGAGGGGGTGTTAGATTTGATTGTTTGGCTTATCGCATTATGTTTTTGTTTTTGTTCTGTTTTATGCATGTTCCAATTCCTCCGCATAGAGTAGATTGAAGTCCTGTCTCGAGCGATTTAGTCCTTGTTCAACATTTCCCCCTTCATGTACGCTACACAGACGTCAAGCATGGCGTGTGAGAAAGAAGGGCCTTATAGGGGTTGATACCTGGCAATCATAATTCCATTCATAATTCATTCAAATCAAGACTGATTGGGTCATGTCGATAGTGATGTTATTGTTGGGTGAGGAACCCAGAGGGGTGCGTGTTAACCTACCATGGTGGTATCTTGAAGACTAGCCCGCTATATAGTCACCATCAACTCGTTTGCAGTATTGCAGTATTACCCCCCTTCTCTCTCTCTCATTCCCTCTCTCTTTCTTTCTTTCTCTCTCTCTCTCTCCTGCTCCTTCTGCTCCTCCTTCTCCCCCTTCTCCTCCTCCTTCTTCTCCTCTCCCTCCTTTTCCTCCTCTTTCTCTTTCGTTCAGTCTGCATGTCTTCGAAGATTGCAGGCCTTGTTGGTTTAGAATAATGGTTGCAGAAGTTTTTTGAAATATTGACGTTTCACCCCCACCCCACCCCCGTTTCTCTCTCTTTCTCTTCTTATTCCCCCTTCTCTCCCTTTCAATCTGCCGTTCTTACTGCTGATTTTGATTTGGTTTGCTGGTAGATGCATGGTTGCAACTATAAGTATAAATGGCCGCAGAACTCTTGAGTTTAATTTGTATACCCCTTTAGGTTTCTCTCATCTCTCTCTCTCTCTCTCCCTCCCCTCTCCCTCTCTCTCCCTCTCTGTCTGTCTGTCTGTCTGTCTCTGTCTGTCTCTCTCTCTCTCCCTTCCCTCTCCCTCTCCCTCTCTCTCCCTCTCTGTCTCTGTCTCTGTCTCTGTCTGTCTCTGTCTCTGTCTCTGTCTCTCTCTCTCTCGTTTGTTATATTTTCTTTCTTTAGTAGAATTGTGATGAGAACATTTCATTTCAGTTCAGTTCATATATTTTCTTCCATTTTCAACATCGCCATTACCATTTAATATTTCATGTCATTACACGGTATGAAGAAAAGAAATATTTTGAGTAATAGGTACTTTGATGTTTCGCTAGTCATATAAACAGGATGAAGTAAGATATTTTAAAAGATGTATGCCTTTTAAAACAGATCATACTTCTATCATGTATCGAGACCCGAAATTTGCATGGTACCGAAATATTATTTAGTTACCAGTAAAGATACCTGCTTTAGCCTTTCCCTCATGAATTTTTTTTTCTCTTGGCAATAACATCTTCTTCCATGTATCCGTATCTCTACCGCTTACTGCACACACAAGGAACGTAAACGTGAATAATTCTTGTATCACTTCAATAATTTTCGCGAAATGTTTTGATTCTTGCTTTCTTGTTTATAGCTGTTCGCTTAAGTTCCCCCATATTCCATGTCCTTGGCCTTGCCGTGACCTTTGACACTGTGTAATCGAAGCAGTCGCAAGTTTACGACCAAATACGCAATATGGCCGTAAATCAAAGCCACCAGACCGCATGCCACAAGCCAACCCCTTTATGTCACATCATATTTTCTCCATATCTAAATCAAAAATTGAGCTCGCAATGAACAGAAAAAGAAAATAAAAACAACTAAACCAACAAAAATCCAAGGTGGAATGACGCAAATGACGGTGGTTGATAACATAGTGTTAACCTTTAACCTTATACGCATCTACTCCACAATGTAACTTATAGTCATGTTTCGCGCCCTCCGGCCCTCCCCCCCCCCCCTCTCCCTCCCACCACCTCCGCATGCATTTGAAATTGAATATAAGGCTTTGTGCGGTTTCGGGCCACCTGACCCACTTGGGCGGGAAAACCATATCCCGACTGTAATTGAGTTTATAATAATTTGTATGAACCTCTTTTTTTGCTTATAAACAATAACAGCAACAACAAACAAAGAAACAAACAACAACAATAAGTACAGTTTGGCTATACCATGCAAGTGGGGGGGGGGGGGGATATTTTTTTGAGGGCCTCTTTCAACCAGAACCTCCTTTACACCCTAAAACAAACACAACAAAGCCGAAAGCTTGTTAACAATCAATTGAAACGAAACTCCTCACAGGTCTGATTTTGGACTTGAGACAAAAGTGAAAATGAGGGAGGGTAGAGTCGTTAAAAAATATATATAAACGTGGTTTTATGGGGCGCTCTTTGACAAAAAAAGGTCCTCAGCTTACGTACCCTATTGTGTCCCCACCCTTGAAAGTTTTGGGGTCGTTTTCCCATGTTTCCCCCCTAACTGACGCCCATGGTACACTGATGAAGAGTAAGGATCTTCAGGTATGTAGGTAATAAATATTCTGTCTAAACAGAATGAAATCAGTAAGGCTGTACAAATCGGACTCAGCATGTATATCTGTTAGGTAAGTCGGTATTGTTTGTATAAGGTTTATATTCTGGTTCCATGTTTTACCACTTCCCTTAAAAGTGAATCCGCATTCTTTAGAATGATTTATGTTCCGTTCATCATAAAAATATTATTACTGCTATAAAGTTTGCACAAAGTAAACAACCAATCATTTCATTTAAGTCGGTAGGCTATTGCTGCACGTCAAAAGAGAGTATACGGCAGTTTTCTGCTTAGGCATGCTTCATGGGCGTCAATCGAGGGGGGGGGGGAGCAGACACGTGCCCCCCAAAAAGTAAGGATGGGGGAACATATAGTATCCCCGAAAAAAATGGGAAAAAAGCACTTGAAAAAGCCGATAGGGTATGTACCCGGCAAAACACATAAAAACAAACTGTCAGCAAATTTTTTGGGTTTATGTCCCCCCCAAAAAGTTTCAGCTCAGGACATTTTTTTTTCTTGTCAGCAAACATTTGGGTATTTCCCCGCCCACTTTTAAGCCGAGCACTTTCCCCCCTCCTTATTTATTTTATTTCTTTTGCTTGCTCCTCAGCGAATTTTTGGATAGAAGTTCCCCCCCCCCAAAAAAATGAAACGTACTGACGCCCCTGGCATGCTTGCATATAAATTTGAAATGCAATGGGAATCGGCGGTCATTGACCCAGAAATGGTTTGTCTCTTAAAGAAAAAAAAGCCTTAATACAAGTGTTTATATAGGCCTACTTTAAGAACTGGAGGGCCCAATCTTTATCGAGATTTGCATTCACTCACTCATTTATTCACTCATTTATTTTATTTATTTATTTATTTATTTATTTATTTATTTATTTATTTATTTATTTATTTAATTATTTATTTATTTATTCATTTATTCATTAATCTGTTTATTTATTTATTTTTTTTGTTTATTTCCTTCTCTCATATGTTTATTTGAAATGTCTTTGATGTTGACAGAGGAGACCTGATTGGGGGGGGGGGGGGAACTCTGGTAGTACTTCAATTTTTCTTTATCAAGTACCAAACGGCAAAAAGAGCTCATTTTCACTTCTCATGCGTTCGCATTTCCCCCTTCCGATGAATATAGCCCCTATACATTATTTCCTTCACATTTGTTACAAAACTAATGAAATAGAAACCTTTGTTATAAATGCTTTACGGTTAATTTATGTATTTTCTCTTTTTTTCTAGGTTTTTTTTTCCTAGTAATTATTTGAAATGACTTGATGGTGATGACGACGGTGATGATGATGATGGTCATGACGATGGTGATGAAGACGGGATAACGTTTTCTTTCAGTTTATTCCAAATCTAAATCCTCACGTCAAACCTCGGGGAGCTGCAGCTGAAGAGATGAATGAACGCTGGTATGCATAACAGAGTCAGCATTGTTGCTTTGTCAAACATACCTCTTGCAAGTTTCTCGCTGTCAGCAGTAACGTGATAAAACTAGTTTTTTTTTTTATTGGATGGTTATTGGATGGTTGTCGGATGGTTGATCAAATCATGTAGCTTATTGCAGTAATTGTTTTACTTTAAAATTAGGTTTATGATTCAGCTGCATGCAGGTGGCGTGATCAAAGATTTGTTTGGAGCCTAGCGATATAGCCGGAGTGATCGAATTTGCAACGGCACCGGCATGTGAATTTGGGATCGAAATTTTCTGTTGATGATGTAATCCACTGGCATAATGACGTTTAGCAGCACCGTGACACGGTTGAATTATGAACTGCCCATTCACCTGTCATGTGAACTCGTCTGCGAGAATCCAGGTGAGATCGCGATCGGCGGGAAAAAACAAAGAAAACCTTGTTGCATCAGCTCTGGAGATCTTTGGAAGTCGACCTCTCACTCAGCTACGCGTGTTTACGTTATTGTCATGTACAGTCCCACGTGTTTAGAAGAGTGCAGGGCAGGGAGACCATAAACCTGTCAAGGGGTGCGTGGCCTGCGTGATTGAGAACGCGATTTGGAAAAGTTTTTGAACTGTGTAAAGACTTGCAAGACTACATAGCCTTCACTTTTTCTTCAGAATATCAAAGGTAGGTTGCAAAGTTAAGAAAGGCAAGGTTTTTGTTTCATTCCACAGGCAAGACTCAATAATTCAAAGAAGGATTTGAAGTCATATTTTCAAAGATTCTAACATTAAAGTAACATAATACAACTAACAAGTTAACAAGTTAAATCTATGTACGCTCCTCAATTGCCATTGTCACTGTCAGGCTTGTGTAGTAACTTGTTAGATCCTAGTCTTTTCAGCCTGTATGACTAAATTTAGGTCCAAATTTATAGGGTCTAATGTTTATTTAGGTCTGTTCATTTCTAACAGATTATATTTCAGTCTGAAAACCATGACTGAGAAATGTTCTCCCCCCCCCCCCCCCCCTCTTCATTTCAAGTTGGGGCCAACAATACAAATGCCCAAATTGTAGGCCTATACTCTAGTACTGAGTCCACCAGTACGACTACCAGTCGTGATGTGATAGGTTTTCAGACTACCTTACAAATTTGAAATAGAAATCTGACTCCAGAATTCTATTCCAGTGGTTTGAAATTAGTACAGAGTAGACTAGGCCTACTAACTGTAGTTAGTAGGTTATCATCTACTGTAGATCTCTAGTATTAGATCTGAATGTGGATTGAAAGTTCTGATCAGCAGTCTGCAGATGTCTCTTGTTTGTTTATACTAATACTGACATCTACATGTACCTGGATAACCTGTGAAATAATGACTTTCCTCATTAAACAGCAGACCTGTGTAAAACTTGTGAGTTTCTTCCATGCAATAGATCTACATACATGTAATGTAGTCTAGAGTCTAGAATTTCCCCCTGACATTTCCTACATGTACATGTAGGCACTTGCAAAACCTTAGCTTTCAGGGCTGAATGGGTCTCTGCTCTGATGCTTTTCATTTATTAATTTGTCATTAGAAATTGCCTGCTTGAAAAATTAGTCAATTTTGCATTGATAGATCTCATCTACATGTACAGGTACATTTATGTCAATATATCAAAGTTAGAAGGTAATGATTTCTTCCATCTAAGTATTGATCTTAGATATTTTCCTTTTCATTTCTGTTCAATGAAATTATGATGATCATTATCACCCCCTACGTGCATTCTGTAAATTGTTCTTCCCATTTTCAAGGATTAAACAGATCTATGTGAACTTGCTGTATGCCATGTAGGCTAAAGCTTTATCCAATTTCTGAAAAAGTGGAGCTAAGATTCATGTTTTGATATTCGATTGAAAAAGTACCAAAGGAAACGGGTGTACTCTACATGTAATGGAAACATAACTAGTGCTGTTTTGCTAGAACTTCCCTCAAAAGCATGTCAAAGTTTGCAAAGTGAAATTGCCCTAATTAGGCCTACCCGTAACTAAAGCAATAGAATAGATAGATAACTAGAAATGATGACGAAATACAAATAAAATTGACGGAATTAGAACAAAGGGAAGACGAATGAAGTCAAATGTGGGAAGAGATTTTGTTAACCTTGGGTATCTATATTTAGGAAAGAGAGCTCTGATGTGACCCAGAAAAAGGAGTTAAGATGTCGGTCCCTCAAACAGCACACCTCTCCGTCAAATTACTCAGAATGAGGTTGCATTTCACTTATTAACAGTGAGATAGAATATTTGGTGACCTCAATGCTTGTGAGTGAGTTAAGAAGCAGAATGATTGTTTAAAGGTAGTTTCAGTCGTTTGTGATTGCAGGAAGAGGCTATAAAAATGAGTCAAAATGAGTCAAAACTGAATTCTAAGAGTAATTTTTAGATTTTTAAATCAAGTATGAAAGATGTTACTAAACAGGAGTTAATGTCTTATTTGACCTTCATTATGAGGGTGCTCTGTTGATTTGATTCAGTGAATACTGTTGAAATACTTTCATCTGTTCTTTCAGTATTGTATTGGTCTATACACGTAGGATTAGGAAATTTATGTAGGTTTCTTATTTACAACTTTTTCTTTGTCCCTTTTTCCATGAAGTGAGGGATCCTCTTGTTTTGAAATAAAAAATTAAAGGTATCTTATCATTTTAGTGATTAAATCAACAACAAAGATGGTTCCAAAGACCATGAAATTAATGATTCAAATGATCCATTGTATATAAAAAAAATCAAAACAAAACTTTTGGAATGCTTCCAGTGTCCTGGCTTAAATCACTTATCAGTCTTATGCTTTCCACCATTTTGTTGCGTCAGCTTTCGTATGATTTTAACAGAAACTTGTGTTTGTTTTTTTTTTTTTTCTACATGTACAGAAGATAGATAGCCTTTAAGGCTTTGAATATATCTGTCAAAGAGTCTGACTTCTCACATCAATCCCTCTTTACACACCCAGCCGGTATAGTTTGCATTTGTATGTTTGATAATCTGACAGTGTTTATTGATTTGATTTTACTATAAACACTGTGAATCAGGCTCGGTTTTCTCCTGGATTTACCAAAATGACCCGTCTTGTATCTGGGGTCGCGAATGTTTTCACAAAGTCCAAATAAGAGGGCTTAGGTCTGCTCCAACAAATATACAGAGCACCATCAGAATCCCTCCGAATTATGACGGAGAAATGGAAAGGATGAGAAAGAGAAAGGCATTCCCGGTTTTACTGCCGGCATAAAAGTCCGCGAAAAGAAGCTACAAATGTCATATCATACAGTCTTGAAACTCCATTAATGTGCAATTTTATATCATTGCATTTCAACAGTCTCCATCATTTGGAAAAACATCTGCAGGTTTTACGTCATCTAAATAGAAAAATGGAAGAATTAAAGGGAGAAAGCTCGGTGCCGGATCCAGGGAGTGGCACGGGGGTGCATGCCCCTTGTTATTTTTTCATAGCGCAGAAGGCACTGCTGGGCTCCATTATTGAAATTTGGCATCAGCTCACATAAAACAGCGCCATTGCAAGAAAATTGGCACCCTTTTACAATGATAATTAATGCCTTTCCTTATTGATCAGTGTGCACTGCTCGACCCCTGTCCCTCACTATTTTTAAACCCTGGATCGGCTAGTGAAGTAGGCATTCATTGATACAGGGCTATTGCTTAAATGTACTTGCAGTGGATTTGCCTTTTAAAAATCTTGCATCATTAATTACTCTCTTTTAGGTCTCCATATTCCTGTTTCAGAATACATGTATGTTAAAGACTGAATTGCCATGTATAGGATATTCTTTTGAATACTGACACATACAGCCATTACAAAGTGGTAACCAGAGATGCTACTTTTTAGGATTTTTTCTGAATTCAGGAGTTTTCCATCACATTATTATAGTTTGGGGGAAAGAAATGAATTGAAATTTCTTGTAAAGCATACCTTACATGCTTTGAAAATGTTCTTTTTATATTCCAGAAACACAAAACAGCAGGTGCTTCAGGGGGCACTGTCCCCAGACCCCAACCAGGGCTTTGTTCTTGGACCTCTAGCCATTATGCACTTTAAATTTGCAAAAGCTTAGAAAATTTGTACGACTCTTAGTAGCACCTCTGTTGGTAAAAGTCATATTGTGTCTGGACAGTGAAGACTTTTGTATAATTGATTAACCCATATCAGTTGTGTCTCCTTTTAGTGACCCCTTTGCAGTGTCTTTTGCTCCATAATGCCAGGAATTACACATTATTCATGATCAGAAAGATCTTTCTTAATGAAGTATGTTTTGCCATTCACAAATATTTGGCTGGAGGGAATCATTAAACTCTCAAAATTGACATTGCAGTGTTTTGATTGTGCATTGGCATTGATGTTTCTACATTAAATTTAGCAATTTCCATTCACATTGCTTCATGTTATGTTTAAAGTATGTAGGAGGGTTTTAAGATAAAAAACAGTTATTGCCAATTTGAGGAGGGAAAACTAATTAATTCAGCCCTCAAGAAAACTTGTTGAATCTGCAGGTGGCTTTGAGAATTGCCAGCAAGGACTTCATGCATTTGCATGGTCAAGCATGCTTTCAGGTTCAAAATGGACAGTTTCTACCCTACCAGCTCTTATTGCTTTTGGTTGTAAGCTGTTGCACCATTTCTACTCTTCATTTTTTTTTTCCAGGCAGTCATTGTTGAAGTATTCCTATCTGATTGCATCTATCTTCAAGATATAGTATGAAAAATTTAATTCAGATGAAGAAAGGTTTTCGTAGTCCCCTTCCCCGCCCCCCCCCCCCCAAAAAGAAAGAAAGTGAAGATAAATTTAGAAAGTGAAGATAGAAAGAGGGGTATTTGAAAATGATTTAAAAATACTAACAAATTGTAAATGACATGAAGTCCACTGGAATGGCTCCTGTGTATTACATTTTTCGTTGGGAATTTGAGCATCCAGTAAGTAGTCAGTAGGTTGAAATACTGGAAAAATTAAAGATAAGTACATAAGAACCGTTAGATGTAAAGGGATATTATAGTGCTGAGTCTACAGGATTTAGCATGGTCCACATTCGGGATGAAGCGGAAATCTTCGGTCATATACTGCGCTGGCGAAGTGTTATACTCGGTCAATACGGAACACACACGCAGCACCGACGAGATTTTTCACTCGTGCAAAAGTTGAGAAATTTTTTGGACCTTTTTAAACTCAATACCAAGAGATACGCTTTCGAGGTAGAAGCAAGGGGAGTCAGCGAACATGAGAGCCCCGTATATTGTGACTATGATATCCCTTTCATGGGGAATTCTGAGTCTTTTCTGACTGTTGGGTGATGCCTCTAGAGATTAATATACTGTTTTGACATATCATTTTGACATAAGACATGCATTTAATTTTCGTACATTCTCAAAGAGAATTTGAAAACACTTTACATTCAGGAGCTACCAAACCAAATATTTTTCTTGACATACCAGAAATATCATGGAACATACAGAAGATGCTGCCGTAAATCATGTTGCAGTTCCTGGTAGGAAATAAACGTCAGAATTTGAAAAAATATGGAAAAAGACAATGATAAATGAGTGCGGGACCAGCATTTCCAAATAAACATGGTATATTGAGTGAATACATGTATAATCAAACTGTCAATACACTGAGCTAGGTATGATGAGGTTGAAAGATGTGAGGGTATGCGCTGTGAGAAAGTTGGATATGAAGATAAAATGGAGAGTAAGAAAGAGAGAAAGAAGAGAGGGAGAGAGAGAGAGGGAAAGAGAAGACAATTTTGTCGAAGAAAAGGTCTGGACCATTTTAAAAATTGTATAAACTTAGGGCATAATATGGCATCACCAGAATATTCTGTAAGGCTTTTGGCATAACTTTCCTTCAAATGAATTTATACCCCTTTCGTTAATTCATGGCCCAATTATCCGCCTAGGAATAATGCGGACAATTCAATAAAAATTTTGTTCACTATTTCCAAAATAGTCCACACCGTTTTTTACAAGCGCCGCGAGAAAGTAATGTGGATGATTGTCATGGTAAAAGCTCATGAATGTGCTTCTGGCAGCCGCTCCCGCTCTATTTGTGCTGCTTGGCTCGCTCGTGCGATCGTGAGCGTACGGCGCAGGAAACAAATGACCTTTGACTGCAGTTTTGAAAAGTCTGCATTATTTCAGGATCGCGTTCACTAATTCCAAGATGCGCTCCCGATGCTGCACTTAGGCGGATAATAGCAGCATCAAAATAATGCGGATAATTCTGCTCCTCTTCCGTTCACGACCAAATAATTCGCCCGTTATCCGCATCCAAGAATTAATGAAAGGGGTGATAGACGCATACCACGCATCTCATTGAGTGATGCGGTCTGTCATGCCATTGGAGAATGCTAAAACAAAAACCCTGTGGGAGTGTGCCAAGGGGTTTGCCGGTGGATATCTGAATGAGCCTTAAAGTGATTACATAGTGGTAAAAAAAAAAAGATATATGATCGAGAATAGAATTCTAAGAAGAATAACATTAAAAATTTGATGATTTTCAATCGTAATCAATGCATTTTGGCTAATTTTCTCATAAAAAGTCAAGAGTTGACCAAAAACGTTGAGCTTGGGGTATGACGTTAAAGTGGGTACCCAGCTTCACTGCAGTTGTGCTGCGTGCTAGACTGTACAATAGTATGATACCTTGCGCGCATTTTGCTAGAATTGCGCGACAAGGTACCCACTTTGACGTCATTTTGACGTCAAAGTGGGTACCCCGTTGAAAATGGGACACAGCTGAGGGGTCAAAAATATCCTGAAATCTTACCACATTTGGGGGTTTCCTTGGCAACACGACTTTTTAAAAACATTTAGGCAGATGATTTTCTGCTGATCAAATCATGCTCTTTTAAATGAACTCACATTGTTTCAGCATTGGGTACCCCCTTTAAGAATATCCATTTAGAAAGTTAAAATTGTGCATATTTATGGGGGAGAGAGAGAGAGAGAGAAAGAGATGGAGAGAGAGAAGATCAGTTCGAGAATTTGAAGCATATGAACAGAGAGATAGTTTACAAGCAAATAACGTTGGTGAAGGTGATGGGACAAACTATCCCTTTCAAGGTGATCTAGATGTACAGTGTAGCTACATGTTCGCTTCAGAAAGATAGCATACGTACATTCAGATTGTCGAGAAAGTGATACATGTAGGTTGTCTCATCACCTAAAACCAAAAGGTGATTATTTGCTTTATGTTCCAGGTCTGAAACCATTTAACGGTGTAGAAAGAAAAGAATATTTACTTCTCTACGAGAAAGAATTTCGGTTTACAAATCAAGGTTTTAAAACGGGAAAGAAGTTCTGACAGCAAATGCGTGTTTGTAGGGCGTATCTTGTGACACTGGTGTAATGCGCGCTTGACTCGCTTTGCCTCACCTCAACAATCGCATATGCGTGATGTCATGAAAGAAACAAAACAAGTAATCTTATTGTGACGTCATGCTAGCTGCTCAGTCGTACATTTTGATGGGTATGCGAGCCAATGGTACTGCATGTGCAGCTTCCATAGACTTGTGTGCGTGCTACAAACTTGGTAGGCATTGTACAATAGGTAGTCGATAGTCCAAAATTGTACAGTGCAACGCACTTTCATTTCGTATGTACTCAAAAATATTTATACCTTGTTGTGACTCTGTGGACTGGAGAGATCAGTGAAACACGAAAGTCCTATTTCCATTGAGTGCAACAAACTTTTCTCCTTGGGTGAAACTACGCTTTATCATGTGATTAACTTTTGACCAATCCTACAGCAAGATTCTTTGTATGCTGAACATAAAGGAAAAGTTTAAGACTGTGAATTTGGGAGATAGAGGGAGCTGTATACAGTGAGAAATTATTACTTGTAAAAGAGGACAATGATTTTTCAAAAGGCCTGCTTTTTGCCAATTTGAAGCCAGACTCCCATAAATCAGTTTTAAGTCAAGATTGACATAAAAACTTGTATAATACCAATTTTACATCGGAACTACCCAAAATCTGTTTTCACATACATTTCTGATTGATATGATGTGAAAAGCTTGCTACATTCCTGTTTGCAGATTTTGAGCCACCCAAAATGCAATTCATGTACGATCAGCAAGCTAGATTTTAAAACATAAATGATAAAATGCGTGTCCGTGAGATAAACAGTCCCACTAATTTATTGTCATGTCGGCTATATCTCCCGAGATGAAAAGGGTTCATCCAGTTCATTTTGAGCCTTAAACAAACCTGCAACTGTGTCATATCAGATAGGATTTATGACGGAACATCAGCAGACATGGAGATGATTTTTTTTTTGTTCACTTTTTGCTGGAGAGAGGTGCATGAACTAGAGTATAGGATCATGAACTCGTTTGACCTTTTTGTAAGCATCATATAATTATGATTAATTGCTTACTTGAAGATAATTCATCAAATTATGTTCAACAGAGAGGTTTAGCAAATGTGAAGGGTCAAAACCCTAGAACTCGACTTTTGTTTAAGTATGAAGCCTTGCTTCTGGACTAAAAATAAGTGTGTGTGGTTGGGGGGGGGGATGTCAGAGATGGGAGAAAGAAAAGTTTTTTTTAATCCCTCTTGCCCTATTATAAGTAGATATTTATTTCATTGCACTGTTTTGATGAATGAAGAGAGGAATTACATGTACATACAGTACCTGATAATATATTGATGCTATTGCTGACTCAAAATGAAATTTAAAGAAAAGTATACACATACACGCACACATTTAAGGAATATGGAAAAGGGTGAACTTTCTCTTTTTTAAATTGTAAACTGGAGGCATTAAGTTGTTGAAAAAAAAAAAAGCTGTGGCTACTGGCTAAGAATTGTTTCAAATGGATAGAGAGAGAAAGAAATAGAAAAAGAGACATAGAGAGAAAGGGGGAAAAGAAAAAAGACATGTTTATACTGGCTAGGATTGGTTTCAAAAGAAGAGAGAGAGAAAGAAAAAAGAGAAAGAGGGAGAGAGAAAGAAAATGAAAGAAAGAAAAAGAGGGGAGAGAAAGGAAGAGAGAAGGTTATCACAAGAAAGAAATGAAGTACCTGAGCACCCCAAACAATTGAAAAAAAAGGAAGTTGCACTATCAGTTGCACGGTGCTATCCTTCACTACAAAGTCCATACTTGATATTGAACTCTGTGATAGATGGTAATTATGCATGACTTTTACCCCAAGTACCCATAATTTCTCCTCTCAGCTGACAGCCCCGATCCTATAAATTTTCCCTTCTCAAACCATCCCTACTTGCAGGCATCATGTTCAGATGATAGCACTCGATAATGCTTCCTCGTTACCAGTTATTCAGAGGATGTAAAGTAGTTATATGAAGAGGAAGTTTTAAAGGAAATATGTCCTCTTGGTCAAGGTCATGATTTTGGTTAAGAGGAGATGCTGAAAGGGAAAAATGTTCATATTTTACAGTAATGTAGGGTGGTAAAGCCAAGTCCAAGGTATTTCTGTGCTCCATACATGAACCAAGTACAGGGCCGCATCCACACTTTTCAAAAGGGAAGGGGGGTGGTCGGCTATACAAAGAGTCCTTGGCATTTTCAGGTGTATTTTACCTCAAAAATTCTTTCTGATAAGCAAATAAAAAGGTTTCAAGGAGAGGGGGGTGGCACAGTCAATTTAGCCCCCCTGGGTGTCAAAAGGGGGGAGGGTGGGAGCGGCCGATTCAGCCTCCCCCTGGATCTGCCCTTGAAGTATTGAAAAGTTCTGGACATGAATTGTTTTCATTTTACTTCATATTTCATCTGATTAAAACTACAGAGTTATCGGTTATCATCTGCAGACCGTTGCATAAAACTTACTATAATAGTAACTTACTTGATTTTGATTGGCTGTTGATTATGTCATGTTGCTCAACAGCCAATCAAATTCAGTAAGTTACTATAATAGTAAAGTTACTGTTATAGTAAGTTTTATCCAACGGGCCCCTGATGCACTACAATACGAGATGTGGTGAGTATCAATCATGTAGGAGAAAATAGATTTGACTTGCCTGTACATGTAAATTCTGCTAATTGAATTAAAGAGAGATTTCATGGAGCAAACAAATTTAAAGTAGATATTTCCAAGGTAATTTGTAGTGTGGTCTGCTGTACATGTAGATTATAAATTTGGTTAAAATGAGATTTTATTAATAGAAATGAAGTGGATATATATTACAAGTAATATGTTGTGTGGTCATGCTTATGAATTGGATTATGAAAATAGGAACGTTGAGAAGTCTTTAAATACAATAGACCTGTTTCCTAATTTTCTAATTTACTAAAATTTTCATCTTATAGCCTACTGACCGTTCAGACACACATCCCAACCTCTCAGAGTATAGATGCGCATTTTCTACTACGCATGTTGCCATGGCAAGGTCATGTCTTCTTTGACCACACTCCCGTTAAGCCCCACCCAGTTATACTGTTCTATGGTTGCCGTACGTTCAGACACACACGGGCCGTGATTCTTTATCGAGTTCTAGTTCGAAACGATGCTCTGACCCTAGTTTCATTGTACAACATTTCTGTATACGTTGTTTCGTTAGCGATAGCTATACTGTTCCGGTATAGCTTTACTGTTTTGGTATACTGTATAGCTATACAACAAATTTTTTGTGTCTGTACACGGGGCATTTTATACTCTGTGTACATGTATGTTTGGATGTACATGTAGAACAACATGTTATGCCTTTAAGATATTCTTTGTATATTTACCGAGCTACTCTGGGTGTAATACTATGCTTAGGCAGCCAGGGGAGGACAAGATGATCATGAATCATTAGAGGGGGATAAAAGTGATAATCATTAAAATAGATGCTATAAGGATGAGTTGAGATTTATTGAGATGGGGAGCAGGGAAGATTTACTAACGGCTGTGGGAGGATGATGAGATATATTAACTTTAAAATGATCATTCTCACTATTTTTATCTGCTTGTTTGACAAACGTGTGCATCTCGCTTCTCATAGTTTTGATTAACTTTATAATGATCGTTTCTATTTTTACACCTCCTTATTTGTTAAACATATGTATTTTGTGTCTTATAGCTTTGATTAAGTAGAAAGTCTCTTCATAGATTTCCAAATATAGAAGAAATATGAATTCAATGTTTTTATCTTAAGAGACAGGAAAGTTTTATAGGGCAATGGCTGTGGTTGAGCAGTTTCTATAGGAATATACTCAACTGCACATAACAGTATAGTGGAATTTTGTAGGGAGAGCAGTACCAGTAATAAAATAAAGTAAATCATGGCTATTAAAAAGAAGGAATCTCAGAAGACTACTGGCTCTACAAAAGTGCCTTACAACAAAACGCATATGGAAAGCTGGCCTGAAACAGGTGACCTTTCAGACGATTTTTGAGGGTATTATTAGTTGATGTAGTTCTGTGGCTCTTGGGCTAACACCCTTTTAGCAGTGAACATGAAAACCCATATAAGTTTGAGCACTAAAACTCTTTTACCGGCTCCCTATTTGCACCTGGGTGGAGAGAGGAAAACATGGATCAATGTCTTGCCAAAAGATGTTAGTGCCGGGCTGGGATTCGAACCCTCAACCCTCTGCTTGAGAGTCAAGTGAATGAACCACTATACTACATCTCCACACAGGAGTATAGGGAAGGGGATAAAAGAGGATGAAAAGGCATAGAAAGCTACTAGTAGAATGAGAAGAGCTGAGCATTGTAGGTGATAGGGTGAGAAGAAGATGAAAGACTTTATTGTGTGTTTAACATCTTCATCAGTCTTTACCAGTGCTTGCTGTGTACAATTTCATTGTGATATTTTCAGCGATTGAGCTGTTAGCAGCTATGGATTTTAGTGCATGAATAGAGAAGTGTTTGCTTAATATGCATGTTATCCCCTTCTTCTTCTTCTTCTCCTTCTCCTTCTTCTTCTCCTCCTCCTCGGCCTCATCCTCCTTCTTCTCCTCCTCCTCCTCCTCCTCCTCCTCCTTCCTCCTTCTTTTCCTTCTTCTTCTCCTTTTCTTTCTTCTCCTTTTTTCTTCTCCCTCCTCCTCTGATGAGTATTGGTAATAGTATTACTAGTAAATACTAATAAAATTCTAGAACAGAAAAAACAAGTGAAAAACGGAAATCAAGAGATCGATATACATGTAGGGGAGGGGGAGAGATTCAGATAGAGTTGAGGTCATAGAGTAAAAGAGAAAGAGAGAAAGAAGAAAATGAAGATTGAGTGAGGTGTGAGAGACAGGAGAGAGAAAGAGAGAGAGAGAGGGGTAGAGAGAGAAAGGAAGAAAAACTGGGTGTGTGGGTGAGAGGGAAAGTGAGGGGGGTGAGAGGGAAAGTGAGGAAAGAGAGAGAGAGGGAGAAGAAGAGAGAGCAGAGCAGAGACAGAAAAATGGAAGTGGTCAGAGGTACTTGTCAAGAGGAGAGTTTATAGAGTTTTAGATAATTTAGGACATGAATTTAATAGCAAGAGTAAGAAACAGGAAAAGCAAAGTATTCAAGAGGTTTATAGTGATGGTGATATAATTATAACATGTAAATCTACACTACAAGACCGGAGATGCTATAATTAGTGATTTCAACCCTAATAAAAACAATCTGGCAAGAACACCGGATGATGGAAGCATAACAAAGCGAGATAGACGTGGATGATCACAGGTAGAGTTGCGTGCCTTTCATCAATTATGCCCAAATATCTTCCTGTGACATTTATCTGTATCTTGCTTCTCTGTTTACGCGCCCGTCCATATCTTGCTCAGGAAGTATTGAATCGTCATCTTTAGGAGGGTCAACTTTCTTTTATTTTAGTGCATAGAAAGTTCAGATGAGTTGAGATGGGTTTTCGCTTTGATTTATGGTGACATTTGTGAGCAGGGAACCAAAATAGATGCATTAAGGCCCGTTCACATATGGCATGCAAAATCACAGCAATTTAAAAGGAGATTTATGTGGTTATGAATCATGATGGTGAAAAACGTAGTTTGCATGCAAGAAAGGTCCTCCAGTTCATTTAGCTTTGTGTTGTAAAATGGTACAGTAGTGTGAAGCAAAATTTGCCTTGGCGGTTCACTGGGGCGGTTTCCTACGCGATATGTGAACAAGGCCAAAGGGGATGCACGTAGATAGCTGACATTATAAGATGCAGTTACAAGATAGTTTAGAACTGAAGTTGATGGTTTGCATGTCAGTATCTTATTTTACCTGGCTCCTAGTCTGAATGAATTTGTTCTGCATCATTGGGAAATATGAGAGTTTGATTGCAAAAACAAATAAAGGCTATTTTTTACATTTTAAAGTAACACTGCCACTGTATGAAACAAAAAAATGTCTTCATTAGATATCTCATTATACATAAATATCCAGGGAAAAAGTTTGACAATATGATCTTATCATATATTTTTGGTAATATTTTCTTTAGATTTTAGCAACTTTAACTGCAAATATCTCCTATTTTAAAAGATGGATACATTGGTTTTAAAAAAAAATCAAAATCTTATGTTGAATTTCATATAGGTACATAAGAATATTACACAGCACGGATTGAAGGCAGAAACATTTTCTCCCTTTTTTTTAAATGAAATAAAGCAGGAATCTCTATGATATTCACATTGTTGGCCTAATTATTTTTCGCATTAGAAGATGATTTGGATTTAGTTTTGATTGAATGCAACTTTTAACTGCATCAGTTTTTAACTATATAACTTACTTATTCTCTAGATTTCTTCGAAAATCACTGAAAGCTGTTCTTATTATTTTTTGTTGCCATCATAAACTGTTCAGTACCATTTGATTTTTGTACGAAGATATTTTCCGCATGATATTTTGAGTGAATTTATTCAGAGTCTGTGATTGTGTTGTATCATACATGTACCTCATCACATCCATCCTGCTTTCCTCCCGAGACCTCAAATTGGACCTGATTCCAACCTCTCCTCCTTGTATCTCAATCTCCCCCAGGTTTTGAAAAGGTTGCACCAGTGTCACGAGACAGGCCTGACCTGAAACTGGATGTTGCGCCTGCGAACATCTCGCCAATGCCCTATCTCCCCTCTCGATCCAACTGTTGAACACCACCTGTGCAGGAGACCTTGCTGGTGTTTGCCACCACCACTAAACAAGGCCTGGCTACTTTCTTCATCATCAACATCATCACCATCACCATCATTACAATCGTCATCACCATCACTGACATAATCATCATATCTTGTCTGCTGGAGCTGATTTTCTTCTCTTATCGAGGGCCCTCGTCCTGGAACACTCCTACAGGTAAGATGATCCTCAATTTATTCACTCTTAACTGGTTCAAGGGCTTTTCCGGCTTTTGCTTCCCCAGCATAGCCTATATTTCGTCCCCGTTTATCGGCCCTAGAGACAATCCAAGTCCCTGCAAATTTAACTTTAAAAAAGAAGAAAAAAAAATCCTTTGTGGGATGTTGAGAGGAGCTAATGAATAAAGGGTACAGATCTGTAACTCATGCAGCACAAAAGAATTGGAAAGGGCTATTGAAATGCTGTATGGGGGGGGGGGGGAGGACAACTGCTCCCCTAGCTCTTTATTTGAAAGGGGGAAAAAAAGCCTTTGAAACCCTTTTCAAGTCGGGTAAAAAAAAAGATAAACCTAAATAGAAATGGTTGCAGATGATTTGTATGAAAGCCTCGTCCATGCTTTTGATGTATTTGATTTGATTTGATTTGATTTATTTATTTTTCCGTGTCACAGTATATACAAAACAAATATATGAATTCAGTAATATCTTTAAGACAAATGCAATATGATGAAGTAACATGAAATAAAGAACAGAATTATTGAGATACTGAACAAAATATTCTTTTGGAGAGAGAGTAGACAGAGAGTGTGAGCTACTGTCAAAGAGAGAAAGGGGTGGGGGGAGGGGGAGGTGTGGAATAGAAAAAAGTTGTTCAGAAGGTAAAAGACAACGTGGTTGAAGTTTAAAGTTTGAAAGATGCCATTCCTTTGAAAAAGACAAAAACAAACTTATTCCAAATGATAATGATCTGTGAAATGATAGCACCTACATGCATTTATTGGCAAGTCTGATATGAAAAGGCTTTGTGTATTCAAAGACATGTACCAGTACCCTAGATTTAAGATTTAATGCAATTCTTTTGGGGATTCTGATTGTTCGTTTGATTGATTGAAATTCAAGGGTCTCAAGAAATTTCAAAATCAACTAAGTTTTAGAGGGATCAGTGATAGATCAGAGCTTATAGAGTGACCTGTCCTCTTTTTTTTTCTGCATTGTAAGGATCGAAAAATCAGCTTGAGAATTCTTTTGGAGAGAAAGTTTTGTACAGTCAGAGACTTTGCCCAGCTCTACAGGGAAGCACTTTTCCCTAATACCAGACCAGGAGGGCATGGAGCCGCTTGTTACCTGCTAGTAATTTAGACCGATTACCCTGTAATCCAATCCAATCAAATCGGGCGTTCCGAGCTCCTAATTTAGCGCCCCATGACGACAGTAAGCCCCGCGATGACGATCGTGAGTGGGAGACCCACGTGCGTCTCTCAGCGATCGCCCTAATTAATTGAATTTACCCTTTATGATTGTAATACATCAGAATGTAATAGATGAGTATTTTCCCCTTAAATTTTACTTAGGACTGCCATACAGGGTTGCTGTACCAAATCTCTCCAATGCCTTTGATTTGGCGGAGTGTCGTTATCGGTTATATTTGTTTCCACCGCCAGTCTGTCAATGGAAAGTGGAGCATAGATCTTTTTAGAACTTTGCAAGAAGTGAGAGAGAGAGAGAGAGATGAATTGTTTTTGGTTTCTTTGCTTTGCCAGATGTATGATTAAAGACTGTTTGCAAATTAGTTATAGATCATTATACATGTAGTCTTAGCATGGACTAGGAATTCACAGATTTTTTTTTTTCTTCTTTACGCAGAAAAAAAACACCCACAAATAGTGACTTGTACATGTACATAGTTTGATACAAAGGTAGAGAATTGAATTGAACTGAATTGAACTGAATTGAATGTATTTATTGTCATATTAAGGAAATTCATTTTATACCGGATAAATACAAAACAATTTCAAGTGAAAATACAGAGACACGATACAAAATTAGTCCTAGCTAAATTACCAATTGGTAATATTAATGATAATGAATAATTAACATGATTACTGTAGTCTTGCAGCATGGAAATAAAGAAGAAGTAAAATATACCAATGAAGAGAAGCAGTATGAAAATAAGAGAAGAAAAGGAGAAGAAGCTGAAAAAATAAAAAGAAGAGGCAGAGGATGTAATAAGGAAAAAAACATGAAAGGCAAAAGGGGAGAGGACAAAGAAGACAAGGAAGAGCAAAAAGACGTAGAGGGATGTGCTGTAGCCTTTGTCAACATAAAGCGTTATAGGTAGTATAAAGATAATCAAGAGAAAATATGAAATGTAATACACAAGAGATGCTATAAGTATAGTTGTTTTTATCTCTGTGTATTTGTCAAATGAAAGTAAACAAAGTGAACAGAAAAGAGAGAAGCTTGAATTTCTCTTAATATCGTCAAAAAACCCCTATTTAAAGAACATTGCACGAATCAGTCACTTTCGTACATCCAGACTTTTTATCATTAACGCAAGCAGGTAACTGGTGTGGTCTGCGATTTGCATCTCTGACATCGGAATGTTCTTCCTTCACAATAGATATTAACTTCCAAAAATCCAAAAGCAAAATGTCACCGCCGAGCATGCCCCCGCCTACTCGCATCTTTCTGCACTCTTTTCACTTATCTTTTATTTTCGAAGGAAATAATGAACCTTGGGGCTATGCAGAGATTGTTTGTAGTCTATTTCATCTGAAATTCCATTATCAATCGCCCACACATTTATAGAAGCATTGTGATTGCACGAGAGAGATAAGATCTTTCTCATTAAAGGACAAATGGTTGATTTTATACCTCATTAGCTCTAAATCATACTTATGGAGCAGCAAATGTTGCTTTTGGCTGCTCCTCCATTCGCGAAAATGAAAGTAAATTCCATTAAATGTAACTCCATTTTGTCTTTTTCCCGATTATTTGATTTGCAAAATAGAAATTCGAATTTTGATGTTTTTTTATGACTCATACGTGTACACTGTAGATGAAGATTTTATAGATTTACTTTTAGTATAATATAAATCATTGTAACGGATTGATTGACATCTACACTTATTATAAACATTAGAAGCAGCAATTGTTTCGGAACTTGGAAGGTGATATTTTTTTTCAATTTATTTTTTCCCGATTGTTTTTTCCACTCCTGTGGACTTTCATATTATTTCGATATTCATCTTTGGATGTAACAACTTTTTTTTTCTGTAGGAATCATGAAATATCGTTTATTGATTCATGGTTAATTATCTTTCCCTGTATACAGTAAAAATGATTGCAAATGGTTTACAGTTCCACATGTGATTGGGGATGGCATAAATCAAATTTCAGTTGGACTGACCGTGCCTGTGCCTGTCGTGACTGTCTCTTGTCTGTTCCTCATTATCTGAAGGGTCAAGAGGTCATCGCCAAATGTGGCGAGTCGGTTGTCCACCTGAGAGATGGAAGGTCAGAGGTCATCAGGTGAGAAGAACCAGATTGCAGAAGGAATATTTCAAATGTGATATTGATTTTGAAGATTCAGAGCTGTATGTGTATGTATCCTATGCAGGAAGAAGTTTTCATATATATTCAACACATGTAGTGAAAGACAGACAGAAAAAGAATGATGTTAATGTCTTGTTCACCCAGGGTAGCCTCATCTCTTTGGAGTACATGAAGAGAGATAGGAAAAGAGTGGGAAAGAGAGAGAAAGGGGGAGGGGGTAGAGAGGGAGGGGGGAGAGAGGGTAGAGAGAGGGGAGATGGAGAGTGGGGAGGATAAAGAGAGAGAGAGAGAGAGAGAGAGAGAGAGAGAGAGAAAGAGAGAGTGAGAGAGAGAGAATGACCGAGACAAATAACAAGTATCTTCAAACAAGGTAATAATAATAATAATATATAGTTCTTGTATAGCGCATATCACATTATGATATAACGTCTCTATGCGCTTCCAAAGGACTTGGATATTATTACCCCAGCTTTAGCCCGGCAGCCTTTTACAGCGCGCAAGCATTTCAAGGAATGAATTCCTGCCAGGTACCCATTCACCTTACCTGGGTTGAGTGCAGCACGATGTGAATTAATTTCTTGCTGAAGGAAATTAACGCCATGGCTGGGATTCGAACCCACGACCCTCTGATTGAAAGACAAGAGTCAGAACCACCAGACCACGACGCTTCCACAGATGTGGTGGTCTAGTGGATATGCCTCTGTATTTCAGATCACAAGGTACAGGGTTCATATCACAGCCTGGCACTAATGTCCTTTGGCAAGACAGTCTACATTGCCATTCTCACTCCATGTGTAAATGCAGCACATGATATGCTTGAGCACTAGCTAGTTACTTCGGCAGCTCCGCTTTGACCAGGTTAATGTTTCATATGCATAAAGTTTTGTATGCATCACACATATGACAGATATGAACACTGTACAAATGACTAGTATTATTGAGAAGAAAAGGCATTATCAGTCAAGGGAAGACAAAGAAAGATAAGAAAAATAGATATATGTTTGTGTAACCATGGATATACTACATGTATATATCTAAGGCATAACTCAATGAACATGTATGTGTTTCACCTCCTATTTATTTCATATCTAACAGAAAATATGTCTTTTAAGGGGGTGGGTGCTGAAATGATGGGAGAGTGAAAATATTTGATTTACATTATCTATCATCCATGCAGATGTGAGCTCACTTGAATGAAGTTTGGGGTTTGAAGAACTTTTGAAACATTCATCATTCATCGTAGCATTATTTGAATAACCAGTGAAACTAACATCGTCACAAATATTGTCATAAAGTGCCGAATTCCAACGTGACGTTGCCATGTTCATTCCCCTTTGGATTTTAAGGACTGTCTGTGAATGGAATCTGCTTTTCAAGTCGCACCTTTCTCGGAAAGAAAACATCGAATATTAAACACATTTTTACAGCTTTGACCCATTTTCTATTCACCCTCTTTTTCGTTACATTCCCAGCCATGCCAAGAATGCTGGGGTCATGCACTTGTACTTCTCTCTGTTTATTTTGCTTTGATGAATATATGCAAATATTTATGGTTTGCAGGTGTGAGGACACGAGTATGAATCAGGGCTTGGGATCTGACAGATGCCCAAGTTTCATATGCTTTCTGATCAATAGATGGCAACCACAACTGCATCTATGACTCTATTTCTTGTAATTACTTACATATTATAGCAAGGTTAGACTTTTGATCAGACCAGAAATCAAGGAAAAATTACCCTTTTTAAAACACCAATTGTTGTTTAGTTTCCATAATTCTTGGGAATGAACGAGACAGCAAATGCACTTGTCCTGTCCTGTAAATGTACCGATTGGGTACATGTAGGTCTGCATACGTGTATAAGGAATGCACAATTAGTGCCCATGATGAAGAAAAGAATTTTTTGCCTCTTGAAAGATGAATCTCCTAATAATCAAGCATTTTTTTTTCTCCCCAAGATTTTCTGATAAATACACTTTATAGAATGAACATTCTGGCTTTTGTTGCTAATACATGTACATTATGAAATGTTTCTTACAGTTTCATCACCCCTCCTACTCATCCTTATGGTGGCCCTGAAGTACGCTCGACAATAGGTCATGTGCAACGTGAATTTCGCATCCCAGGTCCTGAACTTTGCATCCCAAGTCGTGAAATTCACGACCCGCGATGCGAAATTCATGACCCGTGGCGCGAACTTTGCATCCCAGTCCTGAATTTCGCACCGCAGGTCGTGAATTTCACGACTTGGGATGCAAAGTTTGCGCCACGGGTCATGAATTTCATGGCCTCGGATGCGAAGTTCAGAACCTGGGATGCGAAATTCACGTCGCACATGACCTGTTGTTGAGCCTACTTCAGGGCCACCATACATCCTCTTCCCACGTATACACATGCACCTGCTCTATCTTTGATTAATCCAGCCTTGAACATAAACTGCTTATAATTTGTTGATGTTGGATAAATATGTAATCCTCTTCTTGGTTTGGTTTCATTTTCCATAATATAAAAAAAGAAGAA
Organism: Echinometra lucunter; assembly: GCA_029962745.1. Lineage (NCBI taxonomy): Eukaryota > Metazoa > Echinodermata > Echinoidea > Camarodonta > Echinometridae > Echinometra > Echinometra lucunter. The sequence goes on from CM057167.1 coordinate 8,172,542, forward strand.
AAAAAATAAACCAATGCAAAATGCATACTGTTGTCAGTAGTTTTAGCATTCCTGATTCATCTTTTGATGCCACTCCCGTTTCGCTAAGTTATCTTGCCTAGCGACTAAATAATCAGATTTGTTTCTTATTTCTTGGGTTTATCTGTGAGTCTATTCCATTTACCCGAAAATTTCATTCTTTTATTTATCTTTTTCTTTTTTTCATCAAGCTGTTAATCCCCATTTAAGCATGATATACAATCAAATCTGTGATTGGTCTAATATTTTGCACACTTTACTTGACCTCACCAGGGGCAGTAAGGGTATTTTCTTGTCCATGAGTCAAGCCATGCGTCTGAATCAAGCAACCCAGTCCCACTCCTTGAATTCCGTGTATGGTAAGGATGAAATTTCATCGGTGAAGGCAACTCCAAAGTGACATAACAGTGTGCTTGTTTTGACAGATTTAGATCATTTGGTGATGATGTATGACTGGGCCGATAAATCCTCTCTGATTTACCCCTTTTTACCCTGTTTGTTTTCGGAAGGTGTCAAGAGTATTTTTTGCCATCTACACCTGGGCAAGCCTTTCTTAACCCTTTTATTCCAGCACTGGCATCAATATGTGATACTTGACTCAAGTGATTCCTATAACTTGGAACATAAGTTGGGTTTTTTTTGGGGGGGGGGATTTTCCAGTAAAACTCAAAATTCAATGCTCATGTTCCAACCTTTTTACTAAAAAAAAAAAGAAAGCAAAAGAAGAAACTAAGTTCTGGGGAGCGTTTCATGAAAGGACTTGTCGGATGTTTTATCCGACAAAGTCTGTTTTATCCGACAGTTGCCATAGTAATGATGCTTCTCAGCCAATCAAAATCAAGGAAAGATGTCTGATCTGACAGCTTGTCAGACGACAAATGTTGATGAAATGCCCCCAACAGATTCTGCTTGATTTGTGATTACATATAGTCCTTTACGAAAGACAATGGTGACCCCCACTCCCCCCCCCAAAAAAAAACCCTGAAGGTTTGCTCACTGGAATTTAAAAATACTGTTTTTAGTAGGTATCCTATGTTCCCTGTAAGGTTCATATTGGGGGCTGGGCTGTTGGGTTAAAGTTTTGGGTATGTGGGTTTTATGACAGCCAAAAGGCAAAAAGGTGGAGGTGTCATAGTGGAGTGGTCTAAGGCACTTGACTGGAAACTTGAAGATCGTTGGCTCTATTTCTGGCACGGCACTTGTGTCATTGAGTAAGGCATTTTATCTGCATTGCTCTTTTATTGTACATTGAAATAGATTATTGTGCTATAGGTGTATTAATACCAAGTGTGGATGAAAGGTGCGTCCATAGTCCTTAAACCTGGGCAGAGCAACTCATAGATGGTCAATTTCTAAAACAATAGACCCCTTTCCTTTCTCTTGTATCCTTTCTGTCTTTGACAATGTCCCTCACGCCCTGCAAGGTTCACTTTAAGGGCAGGGTTTTAGGGGTTAAGACGGCCATCTTGGCGGTCAGGCTTCCGGGTAAAGAGGTCTTAAATTCCTCAGGTAACACGCACGTTGGAATACCTGGGAGCAGATGAATTCTATCAACGCACCCTGTTCATATCCTAAAATTCTGAGCAGTGCTTGTGGTGCATAAAAGAATGTTTAAATTGCTTGTGAAACTTGAATAACTTTGCTACCATTTGCCTGTTTGTAACCAAACTTGGTTGGTCAAGACTAATTGTGCTCAGTGTCAAAGCCAACAAGCCAACAAGCCAACAAGTGTAGCAAATGGTTTTTGACATTAAATTTTTAAAGTCATGGTTCTCAGAGATGCATGAATAAATAAGTTTGCTTAATGTATCATTTTGAAAGAGCATAAGTCAAAGTTTATTTTGAACATGTTTTTTCAATCATACGCCCCATTGCTTCCGCACAGTAAGCCTTTGTTTTAGGGTTCTGTTTTTTTCTGGGACACACTGTATATATATATATACATGTGTATATATATATATATAAACACAACAAAAAAAGTAACTCCCCCCTAATTCAAAATAGTATAACTTTTTAACGAAGACGTTTTTAGGAAAATAATTTGGCAGGAGTGTTCCTACACTTATTGACTAACTTCTGTTTGAAAATGAGATTGATCTGTCAAGTCATGCATGAGTGAGCAGACATTAAAGGCAAAAATGTGACTTTTCAAAAGTCACAAGAGTCATTTTGGGGGATTTGTGAAACAAGATTTTTCTGGCATTTTTTAAAGTGTTGTTGATGTTTTTCAAGGTCGTGCCATGGTTGAGTGACAAAATTGCGAACGATGAAGCAATAAATACTGAAAACTTACTGTTTAATGCCGGAAAAAACGAATAGGGCTGAACATCATTTTTCTCAAAAAACTGTGTTCACCCAAACTGTGATAAACATGAAAAGTGTCAGGGATAGGCATGACTGGATCAAACAATGGAAGAATTCAAATTCGCCACAGGTTTGTTTCACAGAGCCCCAAAATGACTCTTGTGACTTTTGAAAAGTGACATTTTTGCCTTTAATGTTTGCTCGCTCATGCATGAGTTGACGGATCAATCTTATTTTCACACAGAAGTAAGTCAATAAGTGAAGAAACATTCCTGCCAAATTATTTTGCTCAAAACTTTTTCATTAAAAAGTTATGCTACTTATTATTATTATTGTATTCTTTGTACAAGCTCATGACTGATAAAAACCCATTTACTACCATGATAATGTACTACTAGGAGAGGTAAAGATGTCCCTTTCGGCATCCCATTAGGCTAAAGTCCCCAGTTTTCCACGATACGGAAAACAGAAAATTTCACAGAATTCGGGAAGAACACAGAATTCACGGAATTTCATGGAAAATGCGATTTTTCAGGCCCCAAAAATTTGTTTCACGAAATATACAGCGAAAATCATGAAAAACAAAGCAAACTCCAATAAAACAAAACCGTGCATCAGTGGAAAATCTGGATCAAACCTGTTCGCAGTGTTTAGCCAGTGTTCGCCAAACTTTTATCTGCATACTGCAGCGCATGCATATTAGGGTAACTTACGTTTTTCTAAGGTTTTTACTATTTACAATTGCTTTATCATATGTTTTGCACATGTCACCAAAGAACACGGAATTCGAAGTTTAGAACACCGAAGAACATGGAAAATTGCATTTTAGAAAACAGAAAACTGGGGACTTTACATTAGGCTAACCAACTCTTGTCCTCAGAAACAAGACTCTTGCAATCCCTCACCAAATAAAAAATTCCTGGCACAGGCTTCAAATAACCGCTAGCCTTTATGCAGCCCAACACCAACATTTAAATAAAGAAGCAGCGACAAAAGCCAAGTTGCCTTCTAAAATCAGCATCAAGACTGAATCGTCAGGATTCAGATTCGCAAAATAGAACGATTCCAAGTAGAAGCCTGATCATTAGTATTCATTGGCTTTCAGTCTCGCCAATGTGAGGCAAGCCTGTCAGTCATTTGAGCTCTATACACTAATGAATTCTAAGCATCACTTTCCCCGTTTTCGCTGAATTTCATGAGGACCTCCTATTTACTTGATACCTCATTTACAATGCATGCATCTACCTTTAGAAGCCTCTTTCAGACATGTAAAACCACCCACAAACAAGCACAGCCACAAAATTAACCCATAGCAATAGAGCTTTTTCAAAGGTCTAAATCAATCGCTTTCACTCCTCAAATTGGCAATAATTGTTATCATTTTCCACTCATACTTACATGTGTAGTTTGAAAAAAAAAAAGTGGATATAACATGAAACAAAATGAATGATAATTGCAAAATAACATTTTTAAAAATTGCCAATTTGCACATGGAAAGAGCCATTACTTCACTGCATTGTCAATTTCTTTAATGAGTTACAATTAAACTGCTCAATTTGAAAATGGCACAACTTAATGCATTTGAAGTGAACTTAAAATTTCCACATATTTGGTTCTAAAAAAACCTACCAACATGTATAAAGAAAGAAAAGAAAAGAAAAAAACAACAAGAGAAATGCTTCTCAGTTTTTTCACCACTTTTCCATGCAAATTGTGCAGACAAACCCCAAACTGACCTAGGGACGACTTGGGGCTGGCTGAAACCGGAAAACGTTTTAGAACAACCCCTTGGAACACTCGCCCTGCATTGATGCTGTTTGCAAAATAATATCCAACTTATTTTATTTGAATTTTCCTTTTATTTCATGTTTTACTGGTAATCAATGAGAAAGAGAGAGAGAGAGAGAGAGTTATAACTTGTATGCACATGAGCGTGACACCTTGATAAATCAAGATTAGAAATTAAAGAATGGGGAAAATTCTTCCATGTGTGAAAAACAAGACTAAGCTGTGAGCTCACTAATAGCTAAATTACAAATTAATATTATGAAAATAGTATGACCTTGCATGTCTCGTCCCTTGGACCATTCATAAGGGAGTTCTCGATGTTTTTATTTGTCTGAAACGCATTCACAGTTCTGATCCATTATCCAGAAAGAAGAAAAATCGTCACCTTCTTCATGAGAATCGTGTTAGAATTCTATATCTGCTAAGTTACTTGGGCCGTGTACTTGTAGACCCCAGACTGTTCTGTTGTTTTAGTTGATGGGGGGGGGGGGGTGTTTCATGGACATTTGTCCACTGACAAGTTGTCAGCGCTGACAACTGATATCTTGTATAGGGCTAGTCAGAAACTGTCAGTTAAAACAGACTTTGTCGATGAAAACCACTGGCAAGACACTTGATGAAACGCCCCCTGACCACCGCATCTTCCATAATTGGAATCCTCAAGGTTTGTCCACATATTTATGGGACGGCAACCCCCACAGTAAACCTTATGATATTAAAAACTGAGCATCAGTTTGATCGCATCCAAGCTTAGGGCCCCGTTGAATAAAACTTACTATTGTGTAACTCTGCCAGCAATGGTAACTACCATGGTAACATCACTCAACAGCCAATCAAATTCAAGGTTTCCATAGAAATTACCGCTGATGACAAAGTTAAGATCTTTTAGGTGAGATTTTTTTTTAAAATGTAGAAATCCTAGATTCTCCCTTAAAATCCCAGGCACTGAAATGTTACCATGTGTTTTTCATTGACTAATGTAGCTGCAGAGTGATATCACAGGCGCACACACATCCCATTGGGCCTCCGAGCCATTAAGCCTCATGATTTGTTCAAATTTCATCCCAAGCTGTTTCCCATTAAGACACATTACATACATTTTCAGATCATTTTAGCCTGCCCTATTTTATATTCCCCTTTCTGGACCTTAAAGAGAAGATTGGATGCTGCCATCAATTGGTGAAAAAACTAGTTAAGAGCTTTCTCATTGATTATTTTTGTGTTAATTTGGAGAAATATAGAGGAAATGTCCCTGGAAAGGGTTGCTGTTCGTATTTCAAATGTGCAGAGAAAATGGCTGAAGTGTTTGGACTTTGCGCCAAGCATTTGTGTAGTAACTATCAGCCTGGTGATTATACCTATTTCTGTGTGTATTGCATGTGCATTGTAGCTGGAATGATTCAAATTTCTTGATTTTGTTCATTCTGAAACCTGATAGTACACCAGTATAAAAGAATGATTTGTATTTATTATGTAATCCCCTTTCCTCTTTTCCTTCGAGACAGTAACTTTCACAAAGTAGTTGCATTGCAAGAACTCAACTTGGATCTTTAATTTTGAATACCATTTTTTTTTTTCTCTCTCTCTTCTTCTGTTAATCTATGAAATGTCAGCTGCCACAGTCAGTCATCCTGATTTGATAACACATTTATGATTTCTCTAGCTCATATATGTGTCAGCTTCAAGAGCTGGGAGAGTGAGATATGAGGGAGAGGGTTTCTGGTGATCAGGGGGAGGACAGATGTGAGAGAGATGAAAGAGGAGGTGTCGGATGAAGTGTACCCAATGCCAGTCATGGAAATGTAAAGGGAAGGGGGAGGAGCAGAAAAGAAGGATAGAGGGATAGAGAGAGAGAGAGAGAGAGAGAGAGAGAGAGAGAGAGAGAGAGGGGGGGGGGGTTGAGAAAAGAGAGAGAGGGGGTAAGGGGAAGGCAAACAAGCCCCCCCCCCCCTCAAAAAAAAAAAAAAACTGAACAGACTTTATAGGATCAGTTGGAGGAAAAGAGATAGAGGCTAGGGTGATGGAGGAGAGAGAGAGAGAAGTTATAAGAAAGAGAGAGAGGAAGGGAGGTGGATAAGGAGGGGAGAAGAGAGAAAGAAGGAGAGAGAGAGAGAGAGAGATGAGTCATAGAGAAAGGGAGAGGGAAGGGGAAGAGGGAGGGAAAGAGAAGGGGGGAGCAGGGGGGGGGGGCATCTGGTAGCAGGAAGCGGGGAGGGGGTGGAAATGGAAAATATTATACCACTTGTGTCTGGAAAAGTAGTTGGAAGAAATGGAGGCAGAGTAAGATGTGGAGAGAAAGGATGAAGAAAGGCAGAATTTATAAGAGATATAAAAGATGATCAAAAGAGAGGAAATGATAGGATAAATCAAAGAGGAATACAAAAGCAGATGGCAAGAAAGATGGATGAAAATAGAAACAAAAGTAATATTTAACGAGAATCCAAAAGATTTACAAGTCCAGGTGACGCTGAAATATTAATGCCGGTACCCGCTGGCCTCTTGCAGACATAGTAGCGGCGGCTACCCAAAGCAAATCATGAGTTATGCTGTTCACATTAGCTCCCCATTCAGGTTAGCAAAATATCCTGTGAAACAAAAATTTTACAGCTACAGTATATGAATTGATGTATTTTCGTGTCTGAATGAAGAATATTTGTGTAGCAGAACAGAGGTGCATGTAAACATTGTTTCCGATGAAAATTTTGACATGAATCCAGATTCACTTTTAGTGTGAACATCTCATTTTTCCAAATTTTAAAACTGTATGACAGGGCATGGTATACGTACCTGTATGATGGCTCACTGTCACCTTGCATCCTGAGCAGTACCATACATGTACAATAAAATCGTGGCATCTGTTAAAAGCCTAACCTTTCCAAAGCTAACTTCTTTCTATAATTTTCTTTGTACAATAATTCCTGAAATTCATGTGAATGCCCCTATTGCTTTATTACGCTTCTTCATGACATTTCTTCATACAAAATTTCCTCACGCCTGAACAGGCCCCGTTAGGATCGAGGACTGACTTGAGTTCCCCCCTCATCTCCCGTCTGCCAGCCACAAATTGGCCCAAATTAAAGAGTTATTTGCCAGTTGATTTGATTTGTATTTGATGATGTCACTGCTGCGGTACAAGGGAGTACAGGAATCCAAACTAGAATTACCGGTCTTGAGTACCCTCCTAAATTGATGCTTTCCGATGGTCTTGCGTCAGAGGTTGGGGGATTTGCACGTCCTTTAACGTCAACTGATTCTCCTTTTCAGAAATAATTGGCCGATGTTTCTTTAAATATGCTCATTTTTTTATATGTTTTATGAGGAGATATTTACAGGGGTGATCACATTGTGTAGCTCTTTGAACTCAGATATTGATGATTTCTGCCATCCTAGGCCTACATCTGAGGTACTTATTTCAAATGTCAGTAACCTCAGTCTGTTAAATTTTAAAGAAGTGGTGTACTGATCTGAAGAGAAGCACCCTGTTTGGTGATCGTACCAAGTCAATGCATTATTATTTGAGAATGTAGTTATAAGGATGAAAAAAATGAAGTGTACCATGCTCTGTAAGTTATAGAGGTCAAAATATACAGGGTTCCTGGGGGCAAGAATGTTTCTTATCGCAGGGAACAGGAAAATGGAGGAGTGACGCGACCGAACGGGGGAGGGTGTGGGAGGGGGTACATGTATCTGCCCTCCCACACAAGGAAGCTTTTTCATTTTTAGAATTGAAATTGAACAATCTGGTCCACACTTTTGGTGGTATTTTAGGAAAATTGTCAAGAAAAGAAAAAGAAAAAAGGGAGGGGGTTGAAAATTTCGGGGGGGGGGGATTTCCCCTGCCCCCCTGCTGTGTACAGCCATGTCCATATATGGGCTTATAAAATTACTTCTTCAAATTATCCTGCCCTCTCTGTAGCTATTATGGCCACTCGTTTTGCAACATGCTCACTTTCGCTCTCTCTCTCTCTCTCTCTCCCTCCCTTTCTCTCTTTTCTTTTCTTTCTCATTGTATACATTTTGTGCAGCAAGTCTTGTTCTTGTTTTTTCACCTTTGTTGGCTTTCTTATTGTCTTTTACTAGATCTTATATGTCTTTATGTTTTTTTATTTTTCAATGTATCTTTATACTTTTGCAACTGACATACGAGTCTTAGCAAGCATAATATGAGTTCACATTAATTTATGCTTTGAAAAAAAAAACGAAATGAAATAGAAGAAATGTAAATAGTATATTTGTATTTAATGTGTTATTTTCTCATTTTTTCATTATATTTCATGATAAAATTGAACACAAGTTATGTCTGCAATATTATTTTCTTTTGAGGGATCCACACTCTACAAGCATTGCTTTTTAGTGGATCCCTCCATTTCCAGTATATATAATATTCTTGTAGATTTATTTTGTTTTATATTTCAAGTTATGTTAACGTTTCCTGTATTGTAAAAAAAAAAAATGAATAGTTATGTATGTTTGATTTTTTTAAAATTTGTTACTTGTTTTTTGAAATAAAAATAAACTTGAACTCTTGAACTCTTGAATGAACACAAGAGCGTCTAGTGAGGAGACTAGTTGATGTACGAATACGCGTGGGCATGAAGGGCGTCTGTGCAATCAAACAGTAATTTGATTCCCTACATTATGGTCTTGTGGTAATCATTATTTGTTCAAACTCCTTAACCCTTAATCCGCAGAATACTGGATAAAGTGGGTTTTTTTTTTTTGGGGGGGGGGGGGGGTGGTAGTTTATGTGCCATAGCTGTGCATATTACTTTTTCAGGTAGTTAGTAAACTTTGAAGAAAAAAAAAAGAGGAAAAATATGGAGACGTGAACTGATGTCATGAAATACACCGCAAATCCATCAAAGATTTTATAACTTTTATCTAAGATGTAATTTGAATTTTAAATCTGGTCTGTTGTCAAATCACTTTGTTACTAGCCACTGACATAATTATTTTTTTCAACATCATTCACATTGCTTGAGTCAGTATATCTGATATCTTCCGAATTTTCCTGAAATTCAATTTAGTAACTTGTCTTCTTTCCTCTTTATGACTAATAATTTTACCAAATGAGTGTAGTTTGTTAGGGTTTTAGAAAAGATAATCATCTAATAACAGGGTAACTTTATAATTTTTTACTTACCTGAATTTACTGATTTTTATGTCATTTGAGTACATTGTAATTACATGTATATTGTGGTGTGTTTGTGTGTGTGTGATTTGTTTTTTCTTCAAACTGTACACCTGTCCCATTTCACCTATTTGGCTGCCATGGCATGTTGCCATAAATCTTGAAAAAAAACTTCATTTGAATTGCAATAGAAATTAATTCATCAATATGTCATATGCCGGTTTGAAAGAATGGAATATCCAGGAAAAATCTGTGATTCTTTTGGAAAACTTTAAAAAGATTCAAAATAGAATTTATAAGTTCACATCTTCTAAAGATAACATTTGAAAGGGATATACCCCCCCCCCAAGAAAAAGAAAGCACAAGAGAAAACATTACATGTTTTTGGTTTCCTATCACACAGGCTTTTGTATTAATTGCACCAATGGAAGTGTTAAAGAATAGAGAACTGCTTATAAATAGACAATCAACTCTTGAGAAAAACACTTCAAGGAAATACCATTATTTTACTCCTAGTACTAAACAAGACTTCATTGAATGTTGTATCACTTGGCATTGTATGCGTTTATTGCACTGATAAGTCATTTTGGCGTAAATGATATTTCTTCTGAAATTTATCTACCAAACTATCAGCAGCAGAGACAATAAATTCTTCATATGAATTCTTTATGTTCAAATGGATTTTTTTAGTCAGTCATCTAAATTCCAGATATTTCCTATTCTATGGCAATGAAATGCAAATATCACAATACCCTATCATTTCTCAAATTCAGTTGTATTTTCAAAAGTATCTTTCCTTAACCAAGCATGAGATTTCCAGATAATACCATTTTATTACCATTTTATTACACCTATTGTATCTGATGAATTCACATAAGCGGTCATGCCTAATCACCTTCTGTCTGTTTCTAAGTCATTCACAGGTGTTATCTCGATTTACTATTCCTTGCCAATATTCTTCCTTAGAGTGACTTCTTAAAGGCAATTTTTAGTTCTGGTTAAGACAAAAATGTGAGGAAAAATAGAATAAAACCATTTCAAGTAGCATCTAATGAATGTGAAGACATACAAGTGAATGCAGCTAAATACATTGAATGAATGGGGGGGGGGGGGGGAGATCGAAAAAAAGAAAGATGTGATCAGCCTTTCAATGGAATTACTCTGTCCCTGTGTCTCGTATCTGAGTTGGTGCCTTTCATTGGGTTTGTTTCTAGAATTAAATTACACTCTCATAGTTAAAAAAATGCCCCCAAGATTTGATTTTTGTAAAGAAATTGATCAGTTATTTAAGTGGTTTGAAGATGATGTGTATTGAAGTAAAGTTTCAATGCCAAAACTCAAAATAAACCTTTAAAGACCTTTGAAAGACTGTAAAGCAGTTTCCAGATCATCATCTAAGTCCCACCTGATTCATTTAGGTGTTGGGTTGCCCAGGCAGGGCGTTACCCTGGAACATTGGCTCGCTGTTAAATGCATTCATCATCTCTCGTCTGTGTCCTCTCATGGCAGGTAGGGAGTCCCAGAACATCTGTCAAGGTTTTGGAACATTAACTTTCCGATTATGATGAGAGAAGAAATCCAAGACTAATGCAGTCAGCTCTGCTGTGGTTGGCTTGTTCACATGTGGAACATCAAACCCCTGCGGTAAATCCTGTAATTTTCTCTGTGTGTATAAAATTATTGGTATTTTAGGAGGTTAAGAAAAACCTGCTAGGGCGATTATGATCTTATGTGCCTCCAGTTGGCAAAAAGGTATGGACCAATCAAATACTTGTAAAGTTAGCACAAAATATGATGCCGTGAGTGTTGTCTACGCAACTGTGGGCATGTATTATCGGTATGTACGTGCACATCCCATGTGGTGCGGTTTACTGGACATCCATGAATACTGAAAAGATATGTGAGGGGTTTTCCACTGATTATGTAAATGAGTCTTAAGTTTGAGAAATTTAAGAAGAAACCATTTACAGAGGTGCATTGTAGTGTAAAGGTGCTTTCACACATGATGCGACAGTGTGGTAACACGCTGTGTCACCACACTTTTTTGTGTACAAGCCTATGGGGTATAGGGCGATAACGAAATGTTGCAGAGGCAGGACACACTTTTGTTTGCTGCCTAGATACAAAAAAATGTGCACCAATCAAATTTCTAAAAAGTTCGCCAAAAAATTGTTGCCATGAGATTGCTTGCGCAAGTTTTGAAAATATGCTCTCTTATTGAGAGTCGATGCGTTAATGCGCATTCATTAGCATATGTAGTGACACAAAGTCCCATCATGTGTGGAGACAAAACAGTGTGGCGCAACTGTGTGTTACCACACTGTCCCATCATGTGTGAAAGCACCTTAAAGTTTTACCCACTTGGTTTCAACCTAGAATCAAGAACCATTCCCATCTCAATAATGACATAACAATTATGAAATCAATCTCTTGAAGAGTCATAGAGTCAGCCATAGAGAATTTTTTCCGTCTTCGAACTTTGTACAAAGAAATGCAATTTCCATTGGCAGTTTCATATAGAATCGATATGATTATTCAGGTAAGAGAGAAATATTTCAGAATAAAGAAAAGAAAAGGAAAAAGAAGAAGAGAAAAAAAAAGAAAATGAGAGGAACAATGAGAAGTGGGAGACAAGAAATCCTGGTGGGTGTACACTCGTAATCAAAAGTGAATGTAGAAAAGGTATTTGATCTGGGAAAATTACTGTTGAAGGCCCATCATTATGAATACATTTAATGTCACCTACATCCTTTACTGTTTTTGATAACTTCAGGAGACTGATTTTATTTTTATAGTGAAAGTTCAATTATGATTTTATTTCTAGGTATCAGCAATATAGGACTCTATAAATCCAGTAGAAGAAATCTAATGCCCCTTTCATGCTGCTTCCAATGGTGAACCACCATGAAATTCACCAGTTAAGAATCTTTTCATTCTGCCGAGAATACTCCGATGAATTTGTGTTTCCTGCTGGCACAGCGGCCGACCTGTAGCGGAAGTCATGGCGCGCTGACGCGTGAAAAAAGGTGTGTTTGACTGGAAGCAGAACATGACCTTTGACATTCAATCGGCATTTTACCCGTTGTTTCACCATGACAACCTTTCACACTAAGCTTTCACCCGTGAACCACCGCTAGTTCATCGGTATTTACCCTTGAATGAAGGGTAAAATCTCAGAAAATTTAATCAGTGTTTTCACCTGCGTTTCATCCAAGTTTCATGCTGAGACATTCACCGGGTGCACCTGGGTGCACCCGGTGATAATCTCCCCAGCATGAAAGGGGTATAAGTAGAAACTGTGTTGGAGTTGAAGCATTGTGGTATTGTGTTTTAGAGAGAGAGAGAGAGAGAGAGAGAAAATGGAAGAGAATGGGAGAGGGCAAAGCAGTATCCAACTGTTATCACTTGAAAAAGAAACAGATTACTTTTCATTACTCTTTAGTAGCCAAAACAATTTCTGTTCAGCCAAGAAAATTTGTTTTTATGCACAGGCAAACATGTCACCCAGTTGTTATAAAAGAAAACAAGCAAAGATATTAGGCCTTTGCTTTCATGTGACATTTCTGTTCATTTTCATTGCTCTTCATGATTAGTCTTTTCCAGATACATGAAAGTTTGTCTTCTAATTTTAAACTCTTCTGGCTTCCACATGATTTGCCTCTAATCTCTTGTAACCTTTGGGGATGGCTGAGCTCTAACCATGTCAATGTGGTGCGTGGGAACTTTGCTGACGTCAGAAGGAGGAGGAGGAGGAAATGCCAGGAGTTTGGAGAGGGTAGGCAAAGTTCAACTTGAAGGATAGATTGTCGGTTGCCCGGCAGAAGGGAACGAGCACCCTTGACCGGCAAAAGGGAACGAAGAGACATGCCGTTAAATATTGCGATATTTAAGCAGTCTATGAGTAATCACTTCTAATAAATTTATACCAGTTCTATTCTGGAATCTTCTTGAATTAATAATCCATAGATTAAATATCTCAATATTTGACCGCATGTCTCTTCGCTCGCTTTTGCCGGTCGAGGGCACTCGTTCCCTTCTGCCGGGCAACCGACGATTATAAAATTGGAGTGTGCAAGATGCTAGAGAAGAGGGAAGGCCAGAACGAGACAAAGGCCCAATTTCGCAAAAGAGGTTTATATCTTCAATAAACCATGGTTTATGTAAACAGAATTAACGTTAATAAGAGTAAATAAGCATAGTTAAGCATAAATGAGCGTATAAAAGTGCATTACTGCCTGCCTGTTGGATAAGAGGACAAGCACGTTTTATGCTTTGGGAGGTTAAACCATGGTTTAAATTGAACTCTCACAGTACCGATGTCACGTACATGTATATGTGACAAAGAGACGTTGCATTTTTAATCGACCATTGCTCCACTTAAAAAGAAGTATATGGTGATGATAATATGTCAAAGTTTAGAGGATGAATATAGTATTTAAAATATCTATCAGCAACTATATGCTACCATAGGATTTTTTAAAGAAAGCTGCAAATTTTGGAAAGGATCCATTGTCACTTAGCATAAAACAATATCAAACAAATGAGAAACGAAAACGTGAAAGCCAAGAGGGACGCTCATTTTCATGCATGAAGTTGAATTAATAGGAATACTTGGTTTCATTGAAAGGGTAGTAAATTTTCTACAACTTTTGTGTACAACATATTTGTATAGGAGTTACTGTTGAAGATTTGCAGGGGTTTGAAAAGTAAGCATTGTTCATGATTTGGTAGAATCTTGGAACAAGCAAAACCCCTTGGCACTGTAAGAGTTAAACTATGGTTTTAAATAAAAACTTCTTTGTGAATGCAGGCCAAAGAATTTGAGTAGAAGAGAGAGAGAGAGAGAGAGACAGAGACAGACAGAGAGAGACAGAGAGACAGAGAGACAGAGAGACAGAGAGAGAAGAGAACAAGACAGGTTAAAAAAATGGTCAGAACTTGCCAACTTTTTAAAATTGTTCTCTTCCTTTCTATTAATACTGGTCTGCAATTTTTAAACAAATTTTCTTTTCTTAAGCATTCATACATGTACATGTATTCAACATTGAACATTTCAAGGTCCATTAAAGGCATTGGCTAACTTTGTGAGTAGCTGATTCAAAAAATTCTCAAACTAAGATGAAACATGTGTATGAGTTCTTGTATTTGTACTAAAAAACCCTGAAACCAACCAAAATTTGGAATGAAAAAGTGTAAGACGCAAACGGCAATTTTATTATCCTTCGTCTCACGAGACAATCACTAAGAGGACCACTTTGCTTGAATTTGAAAATGCCTTTATGTGCTTCCCGCCGCGTGATACGCCAATACACACAGTACGGTAAGGTGAGTCATACGCGCATGCGCACTCCTTATGTGTATTCTGTGCAACCGACCTTCGTATATTTTTCAAACATTGGTTCACATTTTTTATATTTAAAAATACTTCCTGTGGATATCATACTTTGAAACTTTCAGACTGGTATTTTTACACTGTAACCCTTATGTTTATCCCATTTTCAAGTAACAAAACAAGATTTTTAAAAATCATAAGAATGTTAACCAATGTCTTTAAGTTTAGTTTCAAAGAGAAACTTGAGTTATGGGTAGAGGTGCAAGATGTAGTTTTCTTGGTCTTCTACACTAGTTTGGAAGAATATCATGATAGAAATGCTCCTTGAAGTAGGGTTTCTCTTCAGTACCACCATATTCGAAATATGACAGAAAGCATCTCGAGTGTTGACCCAAAATTGATGTATAGTCCCATTTACTCATTTCTGTGTGCATATTAGCACTTTTCAACAAGGGTGAGTTAATATCAGTGTGATGATTTCAAAATCTCAGGGTCGTACTCCAGTGTTTATTTACTACTTTATCAAGCTTTCCCAATTCCTTGAAATGGTATCTTTCATGTGATCGTCTGACCAAAACTCAACTCCACTTTGCCTTTAACATTTGACAGTTTACTTTCCATCACTAGCACTAAAGATAATGCTTTAAGAGCAAGGGCGATAAGGTAATCTCCTTCTCTCATTATATTTGGCAAACTTGAGTGGGTGTATCTGAAAATGAGAACTGATGAAGAAGATGCTCATACCAAACAAACAATGAGAAGGAAAGAGCAATGGCTTGCTCAGTCATATAGGGATGAACAACTTTAAGTTTACTATCCATCATTACCAGCACTGAAGGTATCTCTTTTAGAGCAAGGGCGATAAGATTATCTCCTTCTCTCATTATATTTGGCAAACTTGAGTGGGTGTAGCTGAAAATGAGAACTGATGAAGAAGATGCTCGTACCAAACAAACTATGAGAAGGAAAGAGCAACGGCTTGCTCACTCATGTAGGGATGAACAACTTTTAAGTTAACTATCCATCATTAGAAGCATACATGTATCTCTTTTAGAGCAAGGCTGATAAGATATCTCCATCTCCATCTCGCAAACTTGAGTGGGTGTAGCTGAAAATGAGTACTGATGAAGAAGATGCTCCTACATGTATACCAAACAAGCAGTGAGAAAGAAAAGAGCAACGGCTTGCTTGCTCCCGTAGACCCAAGGATGAACAAGTCAGCCATCCCTGTCTAGCTGGGCAGCAATTCCTGTAAAAAAATATTGGGTGTGTCTAACAGCATCTTTTTGGTGATAGGAAAAAGTGTACTAATCAAGGTTCCCCATCTTAGATATGAGTTTCAAATATCAATTTTATAAAAAGATATTGTGAGTTCAAGTACATACTTCTAATAAACATAAAAGCAACTAGTAGGTAGATTTGTTGATGTACACCCACAAATTAGGGTGATTACAGAAGCAAACTGCCATTTGATTTTGTTTGTTGTGGTCTATTGTTATCCTTTATTTTCTTCAAGCTTCTGTATGGTTAACTTTTAGAATGCTGGATAATGCTTTTTGGTGGTTATTTTATACAGAATAGCTGAGCACAAATGAATTTTTCCAGTGGTTGCTACACTTTAAAAATGACTAAGTTTCTCCTCTCAAAACAGAAAGATTTACCCCATGGTGAAGTTCATTTCCATGGCTTTTATTTTGCCCATGAACAATGATTTTATAAAACATTCAAAGCTGGAAAAATTAAAAACTGGAAGATTAAGATACTAAAAATTTGAAATTACAGAAGGGGTCAAAGCCAAGTTCAGTCAGGTATCGTGATATAGGACGAAACGATGAACAGGCTTGGACTGTTTCATGTTTTAAAAAGATGTTGAATTCAGCCCAAGATTAATTACAGATCCCTTTTGCTTCCTGTTGTTATTAGACTGTGTGATATTGAGCTTTAGAAAAAAGCAACAACAACATAATATGTAATATTGATTCCCCCAAATGATAAGTATATGACTGCAATGCATGTAGTTGCTCTTTCTGTAAGGTTCATTTTATAAATTGTGATATAAGTTTTTG